>JALMQS010000785.1:518361-530597 GCA_024734495.1 Forficula auricularia
CATATTGGCAGAGATGATCTCTGCACTTTACCCAAATAATTACAAAGTTTGTGATAAACATTTCGGCAAAAAATTCAAATTCGTCATGGTTCGAAATAGAACAAATTTGAAATCGGGCAGAATCCCAACTTTAAATTTACCTGGTAATAATGGAAATATATATAAAATATAAATACCTACCCGCCAATATCGAAGTTAAAACTAATACTTTTCTTTTAAATACCTTTACAGGAATGAGTGAAAACAGAGCTGAAATATTAGATTTTCCGCCCACAAGCCGAGTGTCTTCAAATCGATCTTCTACATCATCAGCTTCTTCTTCACGAGCCATGACAGATCCGGACGATGGCTATTAGCGATCGACGCCTTATTTACTGCTCTTCTGAACAATTTAAGTGAAGAAAGACCAAGTTTTTGCAGCCACGATATGCGCCAACGGCCTGGTCCGCGTTTGCCTTAAATTTTCCCCTTTTTTTGATATTAAAAAGCAGTTAGTTCTCTACATCAGCAGTTATCAAATTTTTAGAATTCACGAAGCACTTTACACTGACATTTTTATACCCAGAGCATTATTTAAAATTCTAAATTTGTAATTATTATTATTATAATTGTTAATATATTAATTTTTTTAAACGTCAACTAATTGTGAAAATCTAATTTATATTAATATTAATTTATCACTTGATTTTCGGATTTTTTTTGGAACTGGAGATGGATATTATAAAATCAGATCATTATTATAATATATTATAAGTTTAATAAATCATCAATTGACAGACAATTCATGGATTACTGTTTCGCAGACATTTTTTAAAACAGCATCTTCAGTGCCTGATTGAGAACAAAAAAGATAAATACAGATAAACATTTTGCCTTCGTCAAAAAGATAATTTGTCAATATTCATATTTGTGCGATTCAGGTGGAAATTATAATTGATGTATCTTTTTGGAGAAGGCAAAATGTTTATCCGTATTTATCTTTTTTGTTCTCAATCAGGCACTGAATATGCTGTTCTAAAGAATGTCTGCGAAACCGTAATCCATGAACTGTCTGTCAATTAATGATTTACTAAACTAATATAAAATTATCAAGATAGTTTTCTGATTTTATAATATCCATCTCCAGTTTCAAAAAAAAATCCGAAAATCAAATTATAATAAATTAAAAAATAACATGCCATATATATATTAACAATAATTAATATTTATATTTTAATGTATATAATATTATAACATGTGATTGCTTTTCTGAGTTTCTTGCCGTCTTCTCAGTAGAGCTATTTCCGAACCTGTGGTAGATTAATAAAAATGTATTAAATAAATAACCACTTCATTATTATTTCTATTAAATATAAAAATGTAAATTAGATACCAATAATATATATATATACGTAATAATAAAAATGCTGTTTTATTCCTTACTTCAAATCTTTTGTTTCAACTTTACCTATCTTTTCAGATTTGATGCTTTTATAGCTGATTTCTTTATAAAAATAGAAATTAAGACTGAAGCCATCTAGATCGGGGCTTTTTTATGAGATGATCTCATTAAAAATTCTCAATCTAGATGACTTCAGTCTTAATTTCTATTTTTATCTTGAATTATTTAGTGTGATAAAAAAATAATTTTAAATTTCCTGCCTTCATTCAAGTATGTGAGTGCAGTGTGTCAAAATAGCACCCTGGTGGCATAAGGAGGCGTAAGTGAATTTACCAAAAAGCCCTGAGAGTTCGCCATCTATATATATCTTCTATCGGCTCAGACAAAGCTGTTGGCCTGAGTGATGTTATGATTTCTCACCGCCAGGTTCGCTGTCATCAGTGTTCCCCCACCAGTGGCGCACCATTACCCCTTGTCGCGCTGAACTAATGAATGTCAACTTGGCGATAAATCATTATTTTTATATATATTATAATAAAAGAGAGCGGGAATTCAAATCGCTCATTTGAAAATATATAGTTCATATAAAAGGAGTCTCATTAAACATACTTTTTCAATTGACACTGTTTTTATACAGCTGAACCGAAAATCAGATTCCCTCATTTTTTTTCTTCACTGAAATACAAGAGTCCAAGGTGCTTTTTTCACTATTATTTATATCCGACGATTGGCTGTTCGGTTTTCAATGTGTGTTTGATTAGGAAAAAATGGGAGCCCCAAACACACCCCGCCAGACGATTGGCTGGTTCGGTTTTCAATGTGTGTTTGATTAGAAAAAAAAAAATGGGAGTCTAAAACACACACCGCCCGGACTTAACTTTCGTTTGACTTAACAGTCGTTTGCACATATTCGGTTCTATTACGTGGTTTGATTTAATAAAAATATTGTAAATAATATTAATAATTACATTAATATTGATTTAATGCACTTTTAATTAAAAACCGATTAGACGGAATCAAATTATATTTTTAAATCACCGGGTCAATATTCGTTGAGTGCTGCACCCTGGGAGCGGTCCAATAACTAAGATAGGGGAGGGAGAGGTGAGCAGAGTGGGGGAACCCTTTTGACAGCGAAATTGGCGGTTAAAAAAGGAGACTAACAGCTTTGCTCCTTCTAGCCTCGCCCGCTATGATGGTCTTTACAAAGTAGGGTTCACTGAGTTCTATAAACATGGAGTAATTTTTTACTTCGTGAGGAATGATAAAAATCCTCTAGCCTGGATTTCTTATAATCCTAAGGAAACAAATAAAATAGTTAAAAACAAAAAAATGATAATAAAATTAAAAAAATCAAAAAAACCAAAAATGATATCAAAAGAAAAAGGAACGGCTTAAATAAAAAATCTCGATTAGTAAATAAAACATCAAAACCTACATCAACTACCCCTGTAAATTGCTTTCAATATTATAGACCTTATACAATAATAATAATTATACATTATACTCAAAGTATTAAAAAATAAAATCTAAATTATAGAAAAATCTGAATTACCCGAAATAATTCACATTTTCAAAGGTTTCAATTTCGGTAGTCCGATTAGTAGAAATTGACAAATTTTGGAAGTAACGAAATAATTTAATGGAAATACATATAGTAAGTGATCCTCGTAATAATGGAGTTCTCTTCTGATATAAGGTGACGCCTTCCTCAACTCTGCAGTAAAGTCGAAAGTGACGATGCAGCTAAATTTAAAATAAAAAGTGATCGTTGGTTATAGAATGGTTGATAAAAAAAGTTAACGTACGTTTGAGATGGGGACCAAAATGAGAAAAAGTCTAACGAACGAACGCGACGTTGACAAAGCACCTCATTGGCAAAGCCTGCGCATCGTTTCACTCCTCCATTTTTGCGTAAAACTTTGGAGAGCCCGCTGACTGAGAACAATTGCCTTCTCTCCTCGACAGGCGTAACTCGCTGGAGCGAGAGCGCGTGGGATATATATTCTCATTGCCTATTAGTAGTAAATAGATGATCCAAAAAGTGGTTCAGCTTACATTAATTGCTAGGAATTTTTTTTTCTAGTATCGTTTGGTATGGTGTGGGTATGGCAGATCTATGTTTGCGATCTCGAAAGTGTGGGGGACAACTTTTGGTGGCCAAAAATCCTCGAAATTTTCGGACTTTTTACTGTTTTTCGATTATAACTCGAAAATCGTCCTGTAGTAAATTAAAGAGGACAAAATTTCGCGTCGATTAAAAAAAAGAAATTGGTCAAGTAGTTCGAATTTTAATGGGGATCCAAAAAACAGCCTCTCCCGATCACTTTTGAATACCTATCCTAAAGCTCGCAATTTTTTCGATTTTTTCCCATTTTGACCATGAAGGAGCACGTTTTCGACAAAGAACAATCTATACATTTTTAAACTAGATTATATTTGCTACAATTTAAACAAATTATCATCTTAATTGGATAATGGTAATCCGTGCCGCAATGAGGTTGAAGTTTTTAAAAAACTCGCAGTTTTTCCTTCATAAAATGAAAAGTAGTGATCCCAGAAACTTGATTCCTATCTCATTCTCTAGGAATTCTTATTGACTTGAACATTTACTTGGACAACTTTTTTGATAAAACTCTTAGATTTATAGATATCCAGCATTTTCCATGAAGCTTTTGAGGAGTCGGATCATATCCTGTCCGGAAAATATAGGATATCTATAAATCAAAGTTTTAACAAAAAAGTGGTCCAAGTAAAGGTTCAAGTCAACAAAATTTTCTAGACAATGAGATAGAAATCAAGCTTCTAGGATGAGTGATTTTCATTTTAGGAAAAACTGAGATTTTTGCAAAAAATTGCATTTTTCAAAATTTCAACCTCATTATCCAATTAATATGAAACTTTGTTTAAATTGTAGCCAATTTAATCTAGTTTAAAAATGTATAGAGTTGTCTTTTTTGAAAAGGTGCTCCTTCATTGTCAAAATGGGAAAAATCTAAAAAAGTGCGTGTTTTTTAACCGACTTCAAAAAAAGGAGGAAGTTCTCTATTCGACTGTTTTTTTTTTTTTTTTTTTTTTTTTTTTTTGTGCCTATGTTACCTCATATCTCCGCCAATTGTGAACCGATTTTGAAAAAAAAATTTGCATTGGGTCCAGTCTACGTTCCGATTGGTCTCATTTTTTTCGTGGGTATTAGACCTTTTTTGTTAGGTTTGTTCAGGACTAACTTCTTTGTTTATGAACCGATTTCGATGATTCTTTTTTTATTGGAAAGGGGTATCTTAGGGATGGTGCAATATTCATCATCATCATTGAGTATACAGTCCTAAGACTGGTTTGATGCAACAATCCGTCTCCACTCGACTCTGTCCCCCGCCAGCTGTTTAACCTCTCTAAATGTCTGGCATCCCATATCCCCAATTATTTGGTTGAAATATTCTAATCTGGTTCTTCCCCTTCCCCTTTTCTTTCCACCTCCCCCTCCAAGATATCCCTAAGCAGTCCCCCATGTCTCAGTGTGTGCCCCATCATCTGACCTCTTCTCTTCTTCAGACTCTTCCACAAGGTTCTTCTTTCTCCGATTCTTCCAAGAACTTCTTCATTTGTAATTTTATCCATCCATTTGATATTCATCATTCTTCTGTAGCACCACATTTCGAAAGCCTCCAATCTCTTTCTTCCGCTTTTCCAATTGTCCAGGTTTCACACCCGTACATGGCTATGCTCCATACATATGTCTGGTATCTATGGTGCAATATTAATTTCGTCAAGTTCTGATAATAGGATCACTATTAATAACATCACTAAAAGAGAAAAATAAAAAATTTTGAGAAAAATAAAACCGACTTCAAAAAAATTAAATGCAACAAATAAAATACACTAAAAGGTATAAAATAATTATTATCTTATTTAGTTACAACTAAACGACGAAATATTAACATGAAATTACTTTTTAAACTCGGTGCCAAACATATACCTTTTATGAATCGCACTCGACGGATCTTACTTAGTACGTTTGGTCGGTACGCTCGCTTATAGGTATAGTTGTTTGGCACCGACTTCAAACAGTAATTTCATGTTAATATTTCGTCGTTTAGTTGTAACTAAATAAGATAATAATTATTTTATACCTTTTAGTGTATTTTATTTGTTGCATTTAATTTTTTTGAAGTCGGTTTTATTTTTTTCTTAAAAATTTTTATTTTGGGATAGTCAAGTGATCCCGGAGGCTGTTTTTGGATCCCCATTAAAAATCGAACCACTGAACAAATTTTGAATTTCTTTTTTTTAATCGACGCGAAAATTTGTCCTCTTTAATTTACTATAGAACGGTTATTTACAAAATATGAACTGTTTTCGAGTTATAAGTGAAAAAAGTCCGTAAAATTTCGATGTTTTTCGGCCGCCAAAAGTTGTTCACCACACTTTCGAGGTTGCAAACTTAGATTTGTCATACCAACACCATACCAAACGATCCTAAAAAAAGTCTTTTCCCGCAATTAATGTAAGCTGAAACCCCCCTATTTACTGCGCTATATTCTCCTGGTCACGGGTCAGGGAATCGGATTAGCCGAGAGCTTAAAGACACTAGCCTTCTAAGCAGGAGTCCCGTGTTCGAGTCCGAGTCCCTGCATTGATATTTGAGCGGCTATAATCTAATTCCTAGTCACCAATCCGTCTGGCAAGCGTGGTGACTTAATGCCAACCCCCTTCCATTTGATGGAAGAGGCCTATATTCAGCAGTGGATTGTCGCTATCGACAGGCTGATGATGATGATGATGATGATGATTCTCCTGGTCACACAAACACACACTATACTACATACTACTTCTTTAATGGAGGTCTAGGAGCAGAGTTGCGAGAAACCGAAAAACTCATTACCAACCATATTACTTTGACTAACTTGTTTAAGACAAGTGACTTTGATGATGGATTAAAGATCCATAATCGGTTTATTATGCAAACGCAGTGAGAGTTCTTAGCCGTCCTGAAGGGAGAGTTACCATGTGTCACCGCGTGGAGGTGAACTCTCGTATCCTTCCATATTCTCCTGGACAGGGGCGGTGTGACCTTTTGCGGGGCCGGGTTCAAAAATTTTGTGGGGCCTAAATGCACATTCAAATCCTACACTTAAATTTTACAACGAAGGAATTATTTACAAATGCTCTTATAATTATATACTTTTTATAAGAATAATATTAAATAATAATCCTTACCACGCGTCGAGATATTGACGTACGCTCAGCATCTAAGTCCGTAGCAATGTAATAATAGCTTGATGCGTTTTTAACAGAATTCTTGTTTAAAACAGATGAACCGCAAGACGGCAACTGACACACAACCACTAATAAATGTCAGGCGTTGCTATGCCCAATTCCTATGCAAGATCGTAGGAGCTGCAACTCGTCGACAGACTTCCAAAAATTGGGGAGTCTTATCTCTATTTTTTTTAAGCAGTCTTTTAAACAAATCCAAGTAATATATTTTCTCATCCATTTCGCTTTCAAGGGGCAAAAAAAATCAATGAAAGTACAAAATCTGTAATCATATATGAATTTTGCAAAAAATTATTGATGTAGTTTAATTTCTCTAAAATATGCATTTCTCTGAGAGCGTCTGGATTTTTTTATCTAAAAAGTTTCCAGGATATGAGGACTTTATGGAGTTACAATAAACTTTGATGATTTTTGACACTCATTTAAACTGAATCATTGCTACTAAAAAAATGTCTTGTATCTGTTAATGGTATCATCTTCTGTAAAAAGTTAATCCAAATCTGTGTTTTTTAAATGGGTAATTTTCGTAGGCCGCGGGGCCTCTCAAAACGCGGGACCGGGTTTCGGCGAACGCGCTGAACCCGGCTTGCTGCAGCCCTGTTCCTGGAGCATAAAAGAGAATGATATATGTAGCGATATGAACAGCTAGAAAATTTTACATGACATCTTAGTAAAATTTTCCTGGTGACTTAACAAATTTCATCTAGAAAGAAAGTAATAAGATAAATCGTCCAATCAGTATATAAATGAAAATGTATTATTTGTTGGGAACTAGGTATTTTTTAGAAATATAGGTAATTGACGATATTTCAAACAAAAAATGGAAATATTTTTAACTTTTATTTCAACTCACCTACGCCATCATATTAAAACAGCCTTAGTAATAATTAATAAACTAACAAGCTTTCTGGGCTGCGAATTCTTCAGCATTTCTTAGGAATCTAAAATTTTGTATGAAGTACCGGGTCTTATAAGATCGACAAACTGATTCAGAAAACGAAAGATTTGTTCAGAGGTCTCAGTTTCGAAGTTAAAGATATTCTGCTTCTTATTTAATTAAGAGAAAAATTAAAAAATTAGTGAAATAACACACTAAAAAGAAACCATATGAGTTTTGAGTTATAGAGCGATTTAAATATTTAATATATTGCGAACATAGAAATCATAGCAAAAGTAATTGAAAGTAAAGTACAAATAAGCAAACAAAATAAAATGGTCAAGGGAATATGTTATATAGATTTTAAATATTGGTTATAGAGTTATTATTGAATTATAACAAATAAATAATTTTAAGTATAAACATATATATTTAAAAGGTCAATTTTTATGTAAGTACAATTTATAAAGTTATAAATTTATATATATGTTTGTATATATATATATATAATATTTATTTATTTATATTTATATATAATTACAATTAAAAAATATTTACAAATTTAGAAATAATCACATTTTATGGAATATTTTACAAATACGTTTTTCTTTATACATTTTATTAAAATATAATCTAATTTATAAGTTAAAAGTTAAAAAAGTTATATTAAATAGGAATAGATTAAAATAGATTCAATTATATTTATTAAATGCATGAGATTCAATTTATTTATTAAACAGAATGAGTTTTTGCAAACTTCGGTTCCTTTTTAATTAAAAAAACAAACAAACACGTCAGATAGTTAAAACCTTTTCATTAGTACTTAATATAATCGTAGCAACTTTTACTAAATACTTCCATTTAATGAGCAATTTGGAAAGCTCTTTCTTAATACTACAAAAATATGGAAAACAATTCTGAAATTAGTTTTTATTTTTATGGTATATGTATAAATATATTATTATTTTCTTTTTAAATTATTTTTGAAAATAGTCCAGCAAAAATATTTTATACAATTAAAAAATTATTGCATTACTAAGGGTAAGAGAATTGATTTTTTTGGTAAGCTAGATAAAATAAGTAACACCTACAATTTATAAATAACTTAGAGTTATTTTTTGTTTGCCAGGAGTAGCAGAGTTGTTTAATTATATAAAGAATAGTTCAAAGAATGTGTTCTCTGTTTGGTGTAGATGAATATAGGTATGTATGAATCAAATAGATATTTAATAGAATGATAGATAGCTATAATTCATTTGATAAGAATGTAAGCCGTTCATTAGAGCGACCCGACGACCATACATAATATTTAAGAATTGTATATTATTCTTTTAATTCAATCAATTATCAATTTTTGATAAATAAAAAAGTAAAATTTTAAGACATCAAATTTTTTTTTAATTTTCATCTTATTTAAAAGATGTTTTGAGCATAGTTTGTCCATCTCTTCAGTTAAAATTAAAATTTTCCAATCACCTCCTAAAAAATTCAATGACAAATTTTTTTTCAAGAAATTCATAAGTTTTCATGTTTGTAAACAAAATTTTAATTGAATTTTTTAAGAAATAATTGGAAAGTTTTAATTTCAACTGAAGATGGCCAAACTACGCCCTCAAACATGTTTTAAAAATGATAAAAAATAAAAAAATTTGATATGAATTAATTTTTTTTTTTAGTTTTGATAATTGATTAAGTGAAAGTGGTCGAACACAAGAGGACAAGAGTCTATAATTGACTATATAATTACCAATAGAAAAATAATGCCATCACAAATATTGATTTAAGATCCCTATCATCAGCCAATGTAGGAAGTGATCACCAACTTGTGCTATGCAAACTTCGCTCCGGTATGATGCGTGCAAAAAAGAAAACTCCTCAATTTATAGAAAAATTTAATATCGAATCATTATCAAATGAAAGTACAAACTCAACGTTTAAAAGACAAGATCTCACTTGATTCAATAGAAGAGAGCGACTCCCCAGAGAAAGCCTGGAACAAACTATCCACAAACATACTCGAGGCCTGAAAAGAAGCCATCGGAACAAGGCAAATCAATACTAATGCGAACAACTGCAAAAAACCCTGGTTTACGTTGGAAGTTAAAGAAATGGCTGCCAAAAAACGTAAAGCCTACTTGAAATATATCGGAACACCCGAAAGTCATCAAGAATATGTAGCCATAAGAAACAAAACTAATTCCGGAATAGCCAAAACCAAGCGCGATTTTTGGGAAAAATTCTCAAAAGACATGGAATGCGATTAGTATGGAGGTCAAAAAAAGGTATGGAATATGCTTAGGAATACAAAAAAATTAACCAAAAAATTTGTTCAAATCAGAACGATTTCAGCTGACACTTGGATAAAGCATTTCAAGAATCTCTATAAGAAAGTCACCTCTAGTTACACCGAACGTGAAATTACAAACAATAACATAACAGTAAGAATCGAGTACGCTATGGTAGAAAAAATGGTAAAAAGACTAAAAAACAAAAAATCACCAGGCATTGATAAAATCACAAATGAGATGTTAAAATACGGAGGAGCCACCTGTGGAAAGAATTAACAATGTTATTTCAAATAATAACAGATAAAGGAATAATTCCAACAGAGTGGAAATCGAGTATTACGATACCCATTTTTAAAAAAGGACCCAAGAACGACGCTAAAAATTACCGTGGAATCTGCCTACTAAGTTCTGTCCAAAAACTCTTCACCAAAATTATTGCGGATATGATAACTAAGGACATCGGGATACGAGAAGAACAACAAGGCTTCAGAAGAAATAGATCTACTATAGATGTTATTTTCATTTTAAAACAAATCATAGAGAAGTCAAAGGAATTTAATAAACCTGCTTTTCTATGTTTTATTGATTTGACGCAAGCATTTGACAGAATACAGTTATCAGATGTCATTGGAACACTGGAAAAGAAACCTGTGAGTTCTAGAATCATAAATATTATTAAAGATCTCAATACAAATAATAAAACTAGACTCATGATCTATCAATCCCTCACTGAAGAGATATCTGTTAACACGGGCATCCGTCAAGGTGATAGTCTAAGCCCAATCCTATTCAATACCATAATGGATGAAATTATATCAAATGTAGCAGCCCTTAAAACCGGTTATAGAATGGGAAATAGCGTGTTTAATCTAATATGTTACGCCGACGACGCAGTAATCATTGCAGAGAGCGAAAAAGACCTCCAACAAATGATCAACAAATTCCAAGCCAAAGCTAAGGAATTTAACTTAGATATCTCGATTCCTAAAACCAAATCCATGGCAATATGTAGAAGACCCACCAGATGCAAAGTTGTGATAAACGACACAAGAATCGAACAAGTCTCGAAATTCAATTATCTAGGAGCCGAGGTGAGCAGCGGAAATATATACGGCGAGGTGCAGGCCCAAGTGATGAAGGCAGCAAAGGTCTCGGGATGTCTTCGAGACGTAGTGTGGAACAATAAATATATGTCCAAGGACTGTAAGACCCGCATATATAAAACCTGCATACGACCCATCTTAACCTACGCCGTAGAAACAAGAGCAGAAACCACCAAAACCAAAAACCGACTGCAAGTAGCCGAAATGAAAGTCCTGAGATCAATCTCAGGACTCAGTATAAGAGATAAAGTTCGAAATGAAAACATCCGAAATCAATGTGGAATCATCGACATATTAAAGTGGACAAAAGGAAGATGCCGAGAGTGGTACGAACACATCATGCGAATGGACGATGAGAGGCTCGCCAAACAAGCCCTACTGTCCAAACCAACCACAAAGAGACCTCTTGGAAGACCTCCAAAAAGATGGATTGACAGTTGGCAAGACTCCGGGAAAGACTCTGGAAATTAACATGAGAAATACTAAATTAAGAAGAAGAAGAAGATTAAGTGAAAGAATAATAAATAATTTTTAAAATAGTATTACAATCAAGAATAGAAAAGATGAAGATTATACATATATATATTTATATCAAGAAAAGGACACACTTATCTATTCTTTAGAAATTAGAAATGCCTATTCATAAAATTAATTAATTAAATTTTTAGGGTTTCAAATCGGGTTTGAAGTAGATATAATGAGGAATTTGGCAAAGACATTTTACTGTAATATAAAAATAGAGTATATATGTTATATAAAATATATAAGTTTAATCGAATAATATGAAGCAATTTTCTCAATTCTAAAAATTGTAATTACAAAAAAAAAATTGAATGTATATGTATATAGTGAAATTGTGTTTTAATTTATTATTTAAATCAAAATCATTACTTAATATAATTTGTATTTATATATGGTATGTATTGCGTATGTTAATTTTGTTATTTTCGAGTTCACAATATTGTCAATGTTTGAGATTTTGTTCCTAGTGATTCTATTAATTGAGGTACACATATGAAGTTGAATTAGTTCTTATTTGTTATCTATGTAAAGCTGAAAATAATTGTATTTCTGTAATTTTGATCGAGTAGCGTTTTCTTTTCCTCCTTGATTGCACAAGAATATTTTTAATTCATCGGTCTCCACCCAATATATAAAATAAGAAAATAAACTGCTCACAAATTGAAGTGGACCACTTACAAAAATTCAGATTTTTTAATGGTAATTAATTGTTCGACTTTAAAATCTTAATTATTCAATAGTAATGGGTTTTGTGTTAAAAATAAAGACACCTGAACGAGTGTTAAAAG
>JALMQS010000786.1:0-17505 GCA_024734495.1 Forficula auricularia
AGCCAGACGTTTCGTCGATTAATCCCTTGAGCCGTTTTTACATGAACCGTGAGTAACTTTTCGCGGAAACCACGCAAACATACATACAGACAGGAATTTTGTTGAGGCTGTTTTCGTTCATAACTTTGCTTGGAAAAGTGTGCAACCAAAATTTAGCGTGATTTGGAGCAATGTATAGACAAAACCTTAATTTTATATATATAGATACTAATAAAACAGAAATATGAAATAAATTTCTAATCTTTCAAGACTCTTATACATTCTACTAGTTTTAGATTAATTAATGACAAATGTATTCATATGAAAAACAGCTTAAAATTAATCTTAAATGATGGATATGAAGGTCAAAAGATTTCTGCAAACAAGGGCAAGGGCCTGAGGATTGTTCAATAAAGAAGCGAAACGTAGCCATTTGAAGGGCTACGACTAAAAATGATCATTGTCATATTTGAAAAACTTTTCAGAAAACTAAATTGAAAGTTTCAAGTCTAATTGTAGATTTATAGAAGGCAATAATTAGAAAAATTGCATATTTTCGGGCCAAATACAGAGGTTTCAAAAGTAATTTTTCGGAGAAAGAATGAAGAAGTTTTGTTGGAGATCGTGGATGTGTGGGAAATCTCAAAAAAAATTAAGTCTTTTCAAACTTGAGTAAGATACGAGGTAGGTTTCACAAAAAAGCTCTACCTACCTCGTATCTTACTCAAGTTTTATTATTATATTAAAATGTTTCACCTAGAACCAACACCGAACTCCTTAAAATTTATTAAGTCTTTTCCATAAGGGCGCGTGGGGCACTGGCCACCGGCCCGAAGAGGGCCCCGAAACGCCGTCGTCGTGTTCAGTTGAATGAAATAGACAAATTTCGTAAAGAAACATTTCTTCTTATAATCGACATGATACTCATTTAAAGCAACGTTCGGAATCATAGAAGGAAGTTATTTTTCATTCTCCAGTTAAAAACAATCGATTTTTACCAGTTGAAAAATAAATGCAAAGAATTTGCAGAATTCCATCGCGAAGACATTAAGGCTAATGAGCTCAAATCAGAATGTTTTCATTTAAGGCAGTTCTTGAAAAATCTTGCAAATGAATCGGCGGACTTGGATATCTTAGCCTTACATACTCTAATCTAATAAAGGTAGATAAATTAGAAGAAACTTTCCCGAATGTGGAAGTTGGTACAAGGATATTCCTTTGCCTAATGGTCACCAATTGCAGTAGAGAGCGTTCATTTTCACAGCTAAAAAGAATAAAAAATGAATTATGAACGACTATGTTTAAAAAACAACTTAATAATTTCTCAATCATGAGCATAGAAAGTGAAATCCTTCAAAAATTAAACTTTGAGGACATATTAGAAGATTTGCACAACAGAAATCTCGAAAGAAACCATTAACATCAACATAAGACCAATTCTCAAAACAGTAATAATCATTTCACTCGAATATATTTGATTTAAAGTAAAGAAAATTTAAAAATATAAAATACTAGGTAGGTTTCACAAAAATAAAAGACAAGAATCTTCAAGTTTTTAAGGAATGGCTCATTCCATGTCAACTCAACACACCCATTTTACCTCACCACTTTAGATTTTCTTGAAATTTGGTACACTGATATGCTGTGCTAATATGAATAAAAATACAAAATTTCAAATTTTTATCTTGAATAGTTTTTTTTATATGGCCTTGTGAAATTTTCAAAAAATCGCAAAAAAACCACGAACAAACAATTTTGAAACTGCTCTAAAATCTGTCTTAATTGAGTTAGAGAGGTGGGACAGGTGTCATTTTGCAGCTTTTTTAATGCTCTTTTCAGAGACATACAACATTACATAGGTTGTAATAAATTTTATTTTTTCAAAATGTAAATCAAATTTTTGATTTTGATTTTTTCTAAAAAGTACCACTGATTTACTATGAGTTAATGGATTCTAGGCCACTTATTTAATAAGTGACCTAGAATCCTTAACTCATAGTAAATAAATATTAAATGTAATATTTATTTACTCTTATCTTTATTAAAGATGTTTCACCTTGCACCAACACCACAATCTCTACTAATTAAAAGTACCACTTTTAAAATTTTCAAAAAAATTCTGTAAATAGATAGTACTTTCATAAACCACTATGCAAAGTATAATGATGGGATGGTAATGGGGTCTATGTTTAAAAAAATTATTACTGACTCTTGTTTTTCATAAATAGCCAGTTTTGACCAAATAATAATGATTTTAATGTAGTGAAACGACATTTTATGAAAAATCACTTGTGTATATTAAACTATGGTTATGAAATAAACACTGTGCTAATTAAATAACTGTTTAATAATAAATTCATGAAACATATATTTCTTAGGCTATATTTAAATGGCGGTTTCGGGCAAAATTGCTAGGGCTGTATAACAAAATGACATTATAAAAATCTACAATTCAAGTTGAACATATTGTTTTGTTGTTTGGTGAATACATGAATAATTATTTCATTAGGTCAGCTTTACAATAGTTAGCAGATTTTATAACAAGACTATTATATTTATGAGTGATATTGAAGGGTGAGATTTATTTTAACTTCATTAAAAATTTACACAGAACTAAAAATATTAATTGTAAACCAATAAGAAATAAATTAGCTATTAAAACACACAAAAAACACAGAAGTTTAAAGTATCAATTGTTTTATGTAAGGTATAACAACTATTTTACATTATGGAATTGATAACTTAAGACATTACTAACATTTAAAACACTACTTGTCAGCAAGGACTCTAGTCACTGAATGAATGCTTGTGGAGACAGCCTGGCTTTTGGCAGACTGGTATTTGTTTTAACTTGCTCACAACCACAGACAGGTTCCAACTTGCTAGACCTGCAGAGACTGGATCAAGTGAATGCAAGGGAAATTTCTATTTCAGATAACATGTGCTTATCAAACTATTTAGCCTACAACAATATTTATTGTAAATTAACTAACTTTTCATGACATAGCATAAATTGATTTAATTTTATTTAAAATGTTGATGTTTTATTTGTCTTAGTTTTTACTAATATTTTTATAAGACTAATTTAAAGTACAATCCATTCATATTTTTCATGAAAGCATTTATAGGACTATTATTAATCTCTACTATTAAACAGTTATTTAATTAGCACAGAGTGTTTATTTCATAACCATAGTTTAATATACACAAAGTGATTTTTCATAAAATGTCGTTTCACTACATTAAAATCATTATTATTTGGTCAAAACTGGGTATTTATGAAAAACAAGAGTCAGTAATAATTTTTTTAAACATAGACCCCATTACCATCCCATCATTATACTTTGCATAGTAGTTTATGAAAGTACTATCTATTTACAGAATTTTTTTGAAAATTTTAAAAGTGGTACTTTTTAGAAAAAATCAAAATCAAAAATTTGATTTACATTTTGAAAAAAAAATTTTATTACAACCTATGTCATGTTGTATGTCTCTGAAAAGAGCATTAAAAAAGCTGCAAAATGACACCTGTCCCACCTCTCTAACTCAATTAAGACAGCTTTTAGAGCAGTTTCAAAATTGTTTGTTCGTGGTTTTTTTGCGATTTTTTGAAAATTTCACAAGGCCATATAAAAAAACTATTCAAGATAAAAATTTGAAATTTTGTATTTTTATTCATATTAGCACAGCATATCAGTGTACCAAATTTCAAGAAAATCTAAAGTGGTGAGGTAAAATGGGTGTGTTGAGTTGACATGGAATGACCCTGAAGCTCTTATTCAATTTATGTACAACGTTTCGTCTCTCTCGAGACCCTTTCAAGAACTCAATTGGTTAGAGCAACATTGGTTGAGATAACAATAAAAATAATTGAGACATAGTAGAACTTTTTCTCCTTTTAGATTGATACAATAAAAGGTCCGCCTTGGTAGGTGTAATGGTCAGAACAACTGACTGGCAACCCGGAGGTCTCGGGTTCGATTCCCGGCTATACCCAGACATTTTTTCTGTAAGTATAGGGTCTGGTAATAAAAATTAAGTGGGAGATAAATTTAACCGCGGAGGATTTACCACTGCTCAGAGAAGCCCCTAAAACCTTGGTAAATTGGATATTGAATTGTATCTAAGTTTCTGAGATTGGCTCGTGATCCCGGCTTCTTTTCCTTCTGCTCTGTTCTTTTCACGATACGAGGGGCCAGCCCATACAGGCTCTTTAGGGGATCCACCTTCTGGTGTATCTCCTTCTCTCATCAATATCATTAAAAAAAAACAAAAAAAAAAAAAAATAAGTATGTAAGTATGCAGATCCTACAAAGTAAGTTTATTTTATTCTATCAATCTAAAAGAAAAAAATTCTACTATGTCTCAATTATTTTTATTGTTATCTCAACCAATGTTGCTCTAACCAATTGAGTGCTTGAAAAAGTCTCGAGAGAGACGAAACGTTGTACAAAAATTGAATAAGAGCTTCAATAAAAAACATTGTCCAATGAACTGTGAATTTTTAATCTACTAATTATAATGGACATTAATCAACATAAGTTAATGATAATCTTAATAGAATTGAAATTCATAAATAAATCTTACCATTGTGATTGGGCTCGAGCATAAAATCCAGATGTTTCTGTTATGTTGTTGAGCTGACTTTCATATTTTACTTGCACTGATGATTTTTCATAAAGATTTAATGCCGACCAATTTCTAAATATGATTCATCATCAGGTAATTCTGAATTAAATAATTATTTGTTTGATTTAGCTTTCAGCGATTAGATGGTAATACCTTGATCAGGAAAATAAAGAATTATCAATTTATAATATAAAGATATATAGAGTAAAATTAGTCCAATTATGCACTAAAATGTGCAAACAAATTAATAATTTGACTGTAATGAAATATAATTGCCAAAAATTAGGAAAATAAAAATTATTTAATTGAAACAATATTACTTGATCCTGGATCATATATTATTTTAGATATAAATAAACACTTGTTAGGGCTAATGAGTTCACACACCACTAAAGAGAATAATTAATTAGTAGTATTAAAAAATATAAATTATAATAAATAATATCTAATGTCAATGAAATAAAATGGCTGAACGGGTGAAGGTTGAGTTGCAATTTGAAATGCATGACGGAACCCGAATGATTCCGAGTAGTTCCGAATACTTCCGAACGAAAAATGTTATAATTTCAAATTTTTTTTTCGAAAATGCTTGTCCTTTTACACAAAATGTATAATTATATGAGGAATAACATTCATAACTTTTTCTGAACTTTCTTTGTTGTCCAATTACTTCAATATATACTTTGAGCATGTTGCCTGGTTCTCTAAAAACATTAAATAACTTTGAAGTTGAGAATTTAAAATAAATAACTATCTACTCTATATATAACAGAGGTGGCCACATCGTGGCTCGCGAGCCGCATGCGGCTCTTCAGTCAATCTCGTGCGGCTCTTGAACCCTCTTGAATAATATTGATTTTAAAAAGTACAGGGTGTGGCATAAAGTACTACCACATTTTGAAGAGGTATAAAAAGAATGAAAAATTTAACTAGAAAAAAGCTGAATATATTTTTGAAAAGAAGATAAAATGAATTTTTTTTTAATGTGTTTTAAACATTATATCAGACGAAAAAAAAAGGTGGGGTCAAAAATGAAAATTCTAGCCCTTTTGACCAAACTCAATCAAATTTTGTGTACATATTCTGTGGACTCCTTTTTTTGGGGCTAGAAATGCAAAAACTATCCACCCAAAATGGGAGGAGAGTCAAGAAAAGAAAATTCTAGCCCTTTTGACCAAACTCAACCAAATTTTGTATACATATTCTGTGAACCTCCAGAGGGCTATAAATCCAAAAACTAACCACCCAAAATAGGGGAGGGTCAAAAATGAAAATTCTAGCCCTTTCGACCAAACTATGTATACAAAATTTGGTTAGTTTTTGCAATTTCTAGCCTTCTGGAGATCCACAGAATAGATATACAAAATTTAGTTGAGTTTGGTCAAAAGGGCTATAATTTTTTTATCCCCCCCCATTTTTTTTGTCTGATAATATTAAAAAAAAATTTCATTTATTTTCTTTTCAAAAATACATAGGTATAGTTTTTTTTCTAGTTAAATTTTTTCATTTTTTATATCTCTTCAAAATGTGGTAGATCTTTATGCCCCACCCTGTATAATAATTAAATTAAAAAAATAATAATACAAAAATTAAATTAATTTGTAATTTGTAATGTTATAAAAGTAAGTAGAGCAAAAAATAAATTTTACTTCATTTATATTTTTTTTTTAGTCTTTTTTTTAATAAAACATTAATTAATCTCCAAACAATGTGGCTCGCTTTGAAACAGTTTTATAAATTTGCGGCTCCCAAAGCTAATGTTAGTGGCCACCCCTGATATATAATATAAAATTGTTTTACTTTTGAACGGAACCCTAAAATTTATGAAATAATATTTTTGATAGGATTTAAAAAATATATTCTACGAATTTGTACTGAGAGGCTCCACGTTTTACTTTTGAACGGAACCCTAAAATTTAAGAAATAATTAAAGTCCATAGCATCCATATTATTTTAATTAATTAAGTACGTTTGCTGTCCAAATACTGTCTTAAACAAGTTAGCTAAAATAATATGGTTATAGTAATGAGCTTTCCGGTTGCTTGCAACTCTGCTCCTAGACCTCCATTAACGTAGTATGTAGTAGTGTGTGTGTGTGTCTAAATACCTGAAAACGTACTTAATTAATTTATGGAAAATATTTTTGATAGGATTTAAAAAAATATTTAACGAATTTCCTCTCGATGGAGAGCGGCGAGATTAAGCAGTTTAATGATTTCGGAAGAGCTATTTTATTTTTAATTCACCACCAAATTTCAGGTTTTTAGCTTTAAGGACGTTCCGTAATAAATCGATTTTCTTGTAATCCTTTTAAAACTTTGAATACACAAATTTATAAGTGTCCTTTATAAGTAGAAATTTTTTTGAATAGTCCTTGCGGGACATAAATTTGTAAATATTGACCATTGAAATTTGCATATTTAACATCGGGAACCGTATCTCGATTGATGTTAAAGCGACTGTATCATTAAATAACAATCGTAATTTTCTTAAAATTATTTTGAAAAACTGAGAATCATTAACTGAAGATATAGCAAATATTTTTCTGTAAAAATAATTGTATCAAACGGTATTCGTTTTGTATGAAAAATGTTAAAAGTTTTCATTTTTTCGTTCATGGCATGGCAAGTGAGAGATGGCGACTTGGCAACGTCGCACTAAAATCACTCAATTTTCCATATCTAAAAAACTTCTGCAGCTGGTGCATTTGAGATTTTTAGCTAATTCTCTCAACCTAACTATACTGTTCTCATCTGGAATTTTGCATTGAGCTGTTTCATGAAGTGTATTTTTTATTCTTTGTCTTTTAGCGTCGGTAAGAATGCAATGTTGCCAGATCCGAGAAACGACGCAGTGAAAATATTTTTGCCTTTCTGCGCATGTGAGAGTAGGGGAAAGAGCGAACTGCATCTGAGCTATATTAGGGAACGTCCTTAATAGCTTAGGAGCTACAGTCGTGTGACAAATAGACAGAAATCCTTTTTGTCGATTAATGGTATGAAATACTGTACCATGACCTATATATTGAAAATAATACTATCATAGTATATTAAATAGTAAATAGTATTATAACAAATTTACATTGATGATTATATATGCAAATAAAAATGCAATGCGTCATTTTCTTACTTCCTGTGTCGTTGCACATGTCTGAATATCTGGGTGCTAATAATAGACGCCCATCATCGTCCAATTCATTCCCTACTCCTTTAGCATCGCTATTTTGTCAGTTATTCAGAACTTTTAACACACAAGCAGACACGTACTTCTCTCCTCAATGTAAGTTTAATATCTTATATTAATATTTAATATTTATAATATAAATATATTCAATTATTCTCCACTTTTTGTTTGAAAATAAAAAAAAGTTCTTATTGTACTTCCCATTAATCAACAAATAGACTTGATGATTCAAAATTTCTCTCGTTTATTTTACAATGAATCATTGAATTTACATGCAGTTTATTTTTTATTTTTTGTCTATAAATTAATAATATTAAATTTGTATTTACTTCTTAACCACAATAACAAATCATTTTCCTTATTAGTCATCATTGTGATTTATGTCGAAGAATTTTTTGCAGGTAGACGGGGAATAAAACTTATTATTAGTATTGTAATCGTGCATGAAAAAAGTGTTTTTTTTTTGCTTCTTTTTTTCGAAATATCTCAAAAACGGCTGAAACTATTTTGATAAAAAAAAATTGTGTGAAACCATGGCATTTCGGTCTACAAAAAAGCTCTAATAAGTGAACATCAAAAAAATTATATTTTTTGAGATAATAATTGTTTTGTCAAAATGTCTGTTAGGTTGTTATTAAGTTAGTCTGGGCGTTACCAAATTTTGTGGACTAGCTAGCTCAAAAACTAATGTGAATATCAAAACTAAATTTCACACGTAGTTTTGGTGCATTGAGATTAAGAGCTGATTAGATTTTGGTGCATATTGACCCACAATTAAGAGGAGGGGGGGGAGGGTTAAAATTTAAAATTATAATATTTTCAAACTAAAAAAAACAAAATGAAATATACTATAAAATGAACCTATAATAACGAAAATATTTTTTTTTTCTGACGCCAAAAAACAAAAGCCTAGGCCATTTGAGCAAACTCAACCAAATTTTGTATACATAATCAGTGGGCCCCTAGAACACTAAAAATGCAAAAACAAACCCCCAAAATAGGGGGTGGGGGGGCAAAAAATGAAAATTTAGACTCTTGTACCAAACTCAACCAGAAGTGAATGGTAAAGTCAAGTGGATAGCCACATCAGAACGTGTCAATTTATTTCAAAACAGAATAAAAGTTATGAAAAGGTGTCAAGCAGCAGAGGCGGAACAGCAAAATTTCGCCCCCCCCCCCCCCCCCACCCCCACTAATTATAATTTTGGGTCCCCAGAAAAACATCTAGGTACTTGAAGAAATTTTCTCTCTGTTTATTCCAGAGCGTCTTTCCATCCTTTGCTTGGACGGCCCCGTCATCTTTTCCCGGTTGTCATGTACCTTCCTCACCAGCCGGTCTTCATTCATTCGCAATAAGGCCCGGTTGTATGTCACAAAGTAAATGCTTTTTACCACTAACCAAGGTAGATGGTAAATGGAGCCACTGGGATGGCCAATCAGATGACAGCCACTGAATGTACCTGTCATCTGATTGGCCATCCCAGTGGCTCCATTTACCATCTACCTTGGTTAGTGGTAAAAAGCATTTACTTTGCGACATACAACCGGGCCTAAGTGTGCCCTCCATTCTGTTCTTCTCCTTTGGACCCATACGCTGACTTTTTGTATATTGCACTTTTCCCTAATATCTTCATTTTTACCCTGTCTATCCTTGATTTACCCGCAATTCTGCGTAGCGATTTCATCTAACAAAATTCCAATATTTCTCTTGATTTTGCGGTGTCTGTTCTTGTTTCGGCCGCATATGTCAAAATTGGTCGCACAACGGTCTTATAGATGCGTACTTTTGCTTCCGTTCCCAGAAACTTGTTTGACCAAATCGTTTCATTCAGGCATCCTGATATTTTGGACGCCTTAATAGATTGTAGTCTGACTTCCTCGCTAACGCTTTTGGTGCTGGTTATCTGAACGCCTGCTGTTGTTTATAATTTTCATAAAAATATGCTTGTGAAAAAATTAGATAAGTTTGTTTGAGAAGAAGTAACTTAAATTCTATAAGCTCAGATTTAGGAAACTTTTTTTTCAATCTGATTCTTTCAATTTTTCAGGTTGCCTGAGGAAAGTCAAGCTATTTCAAGTCAATTAAGAACTCATGTGCAACTCAATGATGATGACTTTTGGCCGGACCTGGAAGTTCAAGGTTGTCCAACCTGGGAAGAACTTGCTGTCTCTGAACAACTCTTGATGGCAGATAATTTTGCTGAAACGTTTTGCTTTAGTTTCTCAAAAGAAGAATTTGATTTCGCTCGAAAAAAGATTGGATTTGCAATGTTTGGACCACCGGATGAACTTCAATCTTTCATCGGATATAATCAAGAGAAATCGGTGGCGATCGAACGCATTTTCGAACTTATTGTGGCAAAAAATGAAGTTCTTCTTTTTCAACATAAGCGGCTGTATTTCTCTTTTGTGTTTGTCTATTTAAAGGTAAGGAAGAAACACATCCGTTCTATGAATTTATACTAAAGTACTCTTCAAATCCAACCCCTGAATATTATTTTTGTTCAGAAATACAAGAATCTAGCAGAGACTATCAAAAATTAATTTATGGTCTTTTTACCATCAATGCCCAAAGTTTGATAATAGACATCTCTAATCTGAGGGGGTCCGATTTAGGGACGGTCTTAATGTTTTACAGAAACTATATGTAATATTTACACAATGTATGGTATACTGAATAAATATGTTTTCTGTTGTTGCTTATTGTACAAGTATTATTTATTTGATAATATGTACTCGAATTTCGAATATATATCTTATGCAATGTAATTAGATGTTATTAGACTATAGTGACCATAGTTCTTGTTCCCAAAACTGTCTGTAATATTTTTTTTAATCACTCTAAGTTTTAATATGGTGAAAAAACTACATGCTTTTGACCGGGAGTTAAGTCGTCGGTAGTTCCCAATATTTTTGACTTGTAAATATCTTATTTCCATAAGTTGAATCAGAAGAATATTTGTATTTCAACTATATAGTTTTGGTTATTTCAAACTTAATGCTGTATAGGTATAGCTATTAATAATAAATTGTAGTGACATAATGAATAGGCAAGCAGAGGGTTTCCGAAAAATATTTAGTGCGATCTTGTGCTTGTTTAAAGTATAAAGTATTTTGAAATTAAGAAAGAAGCTAAATAAATAAACTAAACCATTTTTGTTCTGTTTTTTTTTTTTTTTTTTTGATACAGGTGGATTGTTCGGGTCTGGTGTCCACGCCCGTGTTCAAGATCCCAGCCTCCACCGATGTCCAAGACGGTTTTTCCCATTACATTGACACTGACGGCCGCGTGTATTCCAGTTGGGCTGCATATCTCTCGGACAACAAACTGCCCGGGTGCCAGATTTGCTATCCCCGCGACGGCGAATACCAAGTGAATTCCAGCCGGCAGGACATCGAGATCGCTTCCTCGAATCGGATGAAACCCAAACATCAGATGCTGAATGTCTTGGACAGAGTGGGAA
This sequence comes from Forficula auricularia, assembly GCA_024734495.1. NCBI lineage: Eukaryota > Metazoa > Arthropoda > Insecta > Dermaptera > Forficulidae > Forficula > Forficula auricularia. The sequence goes on from JALMQS010000786.1 coordinate 11,256, forward strand.
TCGCGGGGACTTTGGGCGCAACAGTGGTGGGACTGGCCACTGTAGCCTCGTTGCCCGTTTCGGGTCCATTAATTGCTGCCTCCGCGGTCGTCGGAGGAGCCGCAGGTGTCTATGGAGCTGGAAGATCCCTGGCCACACTAGTTGACCGTTCCAAACACGAACAATCTATTGACCTCAAAGACCGGGAATCCCTTGCATCCTACTTGACGCTTATGGGCTCGATGACGGGACTAGCCTCTTCGAGTCTTATTGGTCAAATTGGCCCCCTCGTTAGCCATAGTGCCAGAATCCACAATTTATGTCTCCTGGTCAACGGGGCGATTATCGGTAACAACTGTTACCATCTGTATGAGAAATACAAGCGGGGCGAGGGCATCACCCCCCTCGAATGTTTCCAATTAAGTGCGGCAATCCTTTTCTTTACTAATTCAGTAGTGAACCACAAAACAAGTGAGACAATAGCGAAAGACGAACACTTTAGTGAATTCGAGCATGTCTTTAAAGAGAGTCCCAACCGAAAAAACTTCACCCCCCACACCCCCTCGAGAGGGAAAATACAACAACCCAAGTTAATTAAAAATTTATCTTATATTGATAACAAAGATGATTTTTTTTCTTTATTAATCACATCAACACTTTTAATAGTAGCAAAAATTGCTGGGCCCTTGATAATTAAACAGTTATCACCTGAACAGGTGAATGAATTAGACGAGATTCGAAGTAAAATCAATAATAATGATTTTTTTAAATTGCTCATAAATGTTGCTACCAAAGTTAATAATAAAGACAATGAAGTGTTTCTTGAATTTATCAAATACTTGTATCAATATATGAAAAAATTACTAGTGGAAATGAGAACGAAAGTCAAGAGCAAAGGGGAAAGTAGCCAAGAAATTTATCAAAAGTTAATTGATATCCTTTCCAATGAGGAAAATATAGAAAAAATTAAAAAATCTTTTTTTGATTTATACCCCAAATGAAATGGACATGAAACTCAAAAGATTTAAAATTAAAATTTACTTAGATAGAGAAAAAAGTTTAAAAAAAAAATTGTAGATAATATGTAAAAAGGAAAAAGAACAAATATTATATGTAGGTATATTTAAATTAGAATAAGTGTAATTTAAATTTGATGAGAATTAAATATTACATGATTTACAATATGTATCTATACCTATTAATAATTTAAAATATTTCTATTGATAGATGGTGCTTAATATTTTTTAAATAAATATATTATTTAATATAAAAGATGCATTTTCTTTTAGACAGATTGGTAAATATCCCAATTAAAAGACTAAGAGAAATGTTGGTTGGTGTATTTTAAAAACATTTAGTGTTTAAAGTTTCTACATCTTTTATGATGGACTCATTTATGGGGTAAAGATAAGTAAAACTCACCCAGTTAATAACAACTTTCAACGGCCTTTTTTGCTCTGGCGGACAATTTTAGAGGGCTTAAGAGCGTTATAACGCTATGTCTGGGCCAATTTGAGTAACAAAGAGAAGTCAGGTGTCTGAAAAATCCATTTTGAAACTGGGCCAGTCTCCGCCCGATCGAATGTCCGTCGAAATACCGAGACTCGGTTAGTTGACCATTCTGACACCATCCTGATATTAATGCCAGTCTTCGCCCTATTGAATGTCGGTCGAAATACCAAGACTCGGTTAGCTGACCATTCTGACACCAACCTGATATTAATGCCAGTCTCCGACTGATCGTAAAACCCATGTGTCTCATAATTGGTAACAGTCGGATATCAGATCGATACGCTCATGTCGGTTTAGTCTCAGTCTTGCCACATGGGTAAGTTCGAACTGACGGGGTCCAGAGTGAAGTTGAATAACACGTCTGGAGTTAGCCAGAATGCAGAAGTTGCTGCAGAAGTGTCAAGTTTGGCCCTTAAGCCCCTAAAGGCCCTTCACTGCTAGTTTGTTTAGGGTTTGTTCCCCTAGACGGGTAGCCGATCAAGGCTGAAGAGTCCCATCCACCTCTTCCCTATTAGTCGCCTCTTACGACAAGCAGGGAGTACTGCGGGTCTATTCTACGCCCAACCCGCTGGGCAGTAATTTCAACTAAGCATATATGAAACTAAGAATGTATAAGCAAATTATTGCTATCCAAAATAAAATTCCTAAAGCCACCCTTGTTTAGATGCAAAACGTTGAACTTTTTTTTCATTTATCAGCCAGGTTCCAGGATTGTTCTATAAATGGATTAAAAATTTAACTAATAGGGTAATCAAGTATTTAATTTATTTAATTAATTCTAGCTATATGATCTATGGCTTTTGATTTTATACTTCTTATGACTTTGTATATTTCTTCAATTTTTACTTTACCATACAGGGTATGGTCAAGTATTGTAAACGTGCATGAAAAAAGTGATTTTTTTCCTTCTTTTTCGAAATATCTCAATAACGGTTTAAACTATTTTGATTAAAAAAATTGAGCGAAACCATGGCATTTCGCTCTAGAAAAAAGCTATAATAATTGAACATCGAAAAAATTATATTTTTCGAGATAATAATTGTTTTGTCAAAATGTCTGTTAGTTAGTCAGGTGGTCTGGTTGTCCGTTAGTCTGTGCGTTACCAAATTTTTGTGTACGAGCTAGCTCAAAAACTAGTTTGAATATCGAAACCAAATTTCACACGTAGATTTGGTCCATTGAGATTAAGAGCTGATTAGATTTTGGTGCATATCGATCCAAAATTAAAGGAGGGGGGGGGTTTAAAAATTAAAAATCTAGGCCATTTGAGCAAACTAAACCAAATTTTGTATACATAATCAGTGGACCCCTAGAAGTCTAAAAATGCAAAAACTAACCCCCCTTCATGATTATAAATAATTTTAAGAGGCCAGTTTGTATGGTAAAGTCATCAGAACACGTCAGCTTATTATTAGTGCGAATTGAAATTTTTCATCATTTAAATGTTTTGGTTTACTTAAATAATTATTTATGAAATTGTTAGAACACTCAACCTCCGATTCGATTACAAGAAAATAATTATTGAATTCGTTTAAGGAAACTATTGATTTCTATTAGCAACAATTTTCTCAACACCTTGTACTATGAAAAAATTCCAGATGTCTTTAGTTGTTAATAAATTTAATTTTTAGGAGAGATATAAAAATAAATATGCTCTCTATAAAATATATTATTAGAATAAATTAAAATTTCTTGAAAAGTAAAACTTTATTTTCTTAAAAAAATCCAAAAATGAGAAGCAAGGGGATCCTTTGTATCACTTCAGGATTTTTGGAAGGGTTCATAAATTTATTTTTAGGAGAGATACAAAAATAAATATTATATTCGAGCTCTGTATATAATAATTTATTAGAATAAATTAAAATTTCTTGAAAATTCTAACTTTATTTTCTTAAAAAAAATCCGAAAATCAGAGTTAAGGGGGACCCTTTGTATCACTTCAGGATTTTTGGAAGGGTTCATAAATTTAATTTTTAGGAGAGATATAAAAATAAATATTATATTCGAGTTCTCTATAAAATATACAATTAGAATAAATTAAAATTTCTTGAAAAGTAAAACTTTATTTTCTTAAAAAGGGGTCTAACCAAAACCTGAAAAACATGGCCAGGGGTCTACGAGACAAAAAGTTTGGGAATCTCTGATCTAGAGTGCACACAAAATTAGGTAAAGTAAGTAGTAACGTACTAACAGACATTTTACAAAATAATTAATATTTCGTAAAATATAATTTTTTCGATGTTTACTCATTAGTGCTTTTTTGTAGACCAAAACGCCATGGGTACTCTCTTAAAAAAAGGATAAAAAAACAACACTTTGCTAAACTTTATCCAAAGTCATTTGAAATATTAATAAGATTATTCCTTTATTATTAATCAGATTTCACTTGCTATTTGTAAGCTTAAGTTGTTTACCAAAAAAGAATTTAGTCTTTTTGATTTTAAGTCGAATCTTCAACGTTTTTCAGTAGAGGTTGCCATTAATAGTCAAAACATCAAATATGGAATGCAATAAGGTATTTCCTCTAGTATTAGATAAGAATTGATCGTTATTTTTTATTTAAAGACGATTCCTCCATGTCTTGGCAATGGTTACCAATAATAACCGAAAGGTCAAAAATCCAATGTAGAATTGTTATTTCTCAAGTATTAGATGAGAATCGATGGCTATTTTTTATTTTAAGTCGATTCCTCCATGTCTTCAGCAATGGTTACCAATAAAAACCGAAAAATCAAAAATCCAATGTAGAATGGTTGGTTATTCCTCAAGTAATAGATGAGAATCAATCGCTATTTTTGATTTTAAATCGATTTCTCTATGTCTTCAGCAAAGGTAACGGATAAGAAAACAACGCAGTTGCTATGGTTACTTATAAAATGTCCTCCCAAATTGTTAGCATTTCACAGATAGAAGCCTATCCATTCTTACTTAAGCAAGTTTAAATGAGGTATATTAAATCGATCAAATGAATAAATTTTAAAGAATTTAAAAAAGTACTATCTTACTCTAGAGTAAAGTATTTTAAAATATAATTTTACTAAAAAAGAACTGAAATAAAGTACTAATGTTTATGGGTCGATAATGTACCAAAAACTAATTAATCATCGCTTCATTTTGTTAAAATAATTGTAGGTTTTCAATTTCATTTCAATCGGTGCAACGGTGCGGAAAAAATCGTGGACGAAAAAACCGATAACGCCATCCATACATTCGGCATCCGCACAGACTAAATGAAAAAATCGCACTTTTTGGCCTCTCGACGAGACCCCATGTGATTTTTGGCAAAACCGTCAAGTGCTAAAATTCAATCTAATTGAATACTACAATTTCATGACTTTGATTGAGTCCAGGGGTTCCGTAGTCTTTACCTGAGGACCCTTTGAAGCCAGGCTTGCAGCGAGACCGATTACAATACTTTACCCATGCTTCGCAATTGGATAAAGTAATAAAAAAGTGTAGCTTGAAATTTAATTAAAATAATCTCCCCTACTTTTAATTTTATTCATGTGAAAGAGGGAATTTTTAAATGATGGAGAATAATTTATTTTCTACATTTTCGTTAATTTTGAAATAAAAGAGAGCTTTTTGAAATTTTTAATTTTTTAATTTTTTAATTTGACTATAAAATAACAATTGTTTAATGGAATTCTGTTCACTTTATATTTAGCTTGTTTAGTATCGTGAATATAGAATATAGATAGTGCCCCTCTTTCTCCACCGGAAGCCAGATTCAATCGCGGAAATCCATATTGACCTAGGCGCTGAGTCTTATCGAGAGAGTTTAAAACTTAAGATTTTCCCGAAATATGAATCTTAGGTAGAAAGGCGCCGACTCAGTGTTTGGGCCGAGGGAACTGAGTTCTTCCCAAAGTGTCAACGAACACAGACAAGTAAGTGGCTAATAATAGTCCTGAGTCAAAACAAACAATCTAAACTTCAGTAGTTTTTCCTTATTCTAATTAAGTTAACTAGATGAGTTAATTATATGGTATATGAAATTACCAATAACATATCCCGTCATCAAAGTATCCATTATCTTGTTCTATGTCTATTTTAGAACTTATTGGAATTTTTAGATCAAAAAATTTACAATAACCCGTAGACAAGTGTGAGTTAGACTTGCAGGGTTTCATACACTGAAAAAACGATTTATTTATAGCTAAGAAATTATATTTAACATTAATAGATGGTGAAGTTAATTATGGCGAAATCTATCTCTGTTCAATATGAATAAATGATATACGTATTTTAAGTATTCTCATATTTTTGGAGCAACTCTAGATATATTAATAGTTAAGATGCCGCTATTTGAACCAAGCACCAATAAGTAAATAATTAAAATATTGTTATTTGAGTAAAATAGTTGAATAGTTAAATTTGATAGTTGGGTATTTAAATGGAAAATACGTAATTACAAGAAATGATATAAACTTGAATATGTTTTATTTACTAGTATATGTATTTCTGACTAGAAGATGAGTAGGTATATTTATTTGATGTAGAATTTATATTCAATCAATTACATAAATATTTATTTTAATTATTCATTTGGTTGAATTAATTAGATAAAAATTTGAATTAATTATTATATTTGATTTAGAGGTACAAGGTAATGCAATTTTAATATATATTAATTGAATGTAATGGAAGGCAGCCAGGGGTAGTGGGGAAAGAAAAAATTAACACATGTCAAATAAGGTGTAATTTATTAGAATCCTTCCTCCTTTCCTTTCAAACCGACGTTTCGGAGGATTTTTCC
>JALMQS010000786.1:17605-201321 GCA_024734495.1 Forficula auricularia
CTGATAGTCAGGGTGGAAAAAAGTAGAAAAATTCAAAGTTCAACAAAATTAAAAAAAATATGCTAGGATTAAAAACAATAACAGTGACTCCAAAAAAAAGTTTTTCAGTTGCTCAGCGCACTTAAACTTTTATGTTAGTTTTAATGTGATTAAATTATCACCATATTATGAAATTGAATTTAAATTAGAAGGTTCTTGCTTACCTCTGAAAGTCGAGAATAAATAAAAAAAATATAACAAGAAAATTATCTGAGAAAAAATTGCAAAGTCCAATTGAATTGTGAATATGAATTATGATTAGAAATTATCACTTTATTTTTATTATTATTAACAGGGTAAATTATAAGTTAATTAAACAGAAAGTATTTGAGACAAATAAACGAATGAATTTTAAAATTAATTAATTAAATCTAATTAACAATTTTTCAATTAAAGTTATTAGTAGTAACAGGATTAAAAATGTTTAATTAAAATTAAATAAGAACTAATTAGCCATTGACAAGGCGGCCATATTTATTTATAAAATAAATATAATAGGTAAATGGATTGTATTCAATATGAAGTGAGAGAGTTTTTCAGTTAGAAGGAATTGTAGAAAAGTGTGTAATAAAATTGGATAGGGTTGAATGGTTTCACTTATCAGTTTGTTGAGAAGGTTTGACGAATCCGTTGAATGTGAGAATTTCTTCCAGGCCAATCTGTACCAAAAATAAGACGAATGTGTATTTCCTTCCAATGAAGTCGATACTGAGAGAGAGAGAAGATGGTACAGCTACCAGGAAGCAGAAGTTTAGAAGTCCAGTTGTGATGTTCGGAAATTAAATATCAACTCACTAGCTGATATTCTATCAATACACAATTGATATGGGGAAGAAAGAACATCAACAAATAAAAATATGAGAGTAAAATGGGAGACTGGACTCTGATTAGCAGAACATGATCTGCACAGATTCGATGATTACACAAGAATGAGAAAAAATTAATTATATAAATAAACATAAATTTGTTTATGGCTGTTCCCAGAGCGAGCGCCTCCCTAGCGCTGTTCCATCGAGTTGACGAACACTGCCCTAGAGATATTTTTTCTGCACAAAAATCGTAAAAACGATGATCACACATGCAATAAGCTCACGGTTGCGATTGGCGCAACCATACCGGGGCCCGGTGAACGAAGTTCGCAATATGTACATCTGTAATGTAAGCTATGTGAGAATCTGGTATGTGGATCTTGTTTGTTGCGGTTGTGTTCTTCCTTGGTTGTGTGTGTTCTTCTCTGTTGGTTGTAATGTTCTTCATTGTAAGAGTGTGCTGTGTAGAGTAAATGTGAGAAGAACTGAAAGGAGTGATCCCTAGCCCTCGTTGCCTAATAGCATCAGGATCGGAAGAACTGCTGATCGAGAGTGATCGATAGAAAAGATGAAAGAGAAGGAGTCTGACACAAGAAAGTGGAAGTAATGTCAGCACTCAGCTCAGAAAACCCCGTGGTTGCCATCCACGTACTCATAAGGTATGAGCTCCTGAGGTTGGGTGAAGGCTACGTAGATTTAGATCCACTCTTCCGTTTGTATTCCTCTGGCGAAATACTTCTTTGTGGATTAAACCTGAGAGTACCTGTGGACCAGGTTGAGCGCCAAGGCTTCTTGTTTGTGGACCTCCGATTACCAATCTCGGACGGCCTGTTTGTCCTTGACAGGTTGTTAGTTTGTGATGTAAAACTCTGGAAATTGCGAGAAGTCTGGTCTGGTTTGAGTGAATTGGTAGTGAGCACAAAAATACTCTTGGTTGCTTCATTTGTTTGTTTGTTTCCCAATTCACTTGGTAGAGGTTCTCTTGGTAATGCTGGTGCAGAACCTAGCAACACCCATCCGAATTCTGTGTTGAACATTGCTAAGTTGCTGTTGGGAACATTGAACTTCTCTCCTGTGAAAATCTTGGCACATACAGTCGCTCCCAATATTCCATGTATTGGAGCTGGAGTGTGGAAGTATGGGTCTGCCAATGGTTTGTCTTGGATGAAAGCGACCAAGGCTGGGTCGACAGGCTTGGTTGGTAATGTGAGTTCAACTTTGTCCACTATATGGAACTCATACGGTTGGTAGTTCGTGTCACTGTAGCACGATGAAATATGGATCACAGTCGTATGTGTGGATTCCATTTTGTTTGCGGTGCCCAATCCTTCTATATGAATCGGATCTGGTTTTCTTCTGGTACCCAGAGTGCGTGCCAACTGTTTGGATATGATGGAAACCTCACTTGCTGAATCAAGTAGGAATCTCGCTGTATGTATGGTACCATTATTATGTAAAAGATTGATTCTGACTGTGGAGAGTAATGGCACCTGTTTAAGTCCCTGTTTCCTGGTTTGTTGGGCCACACAAGTCTTCTGGGTGGGAGTAACGTCTGGGCTGGCTTCTGTCTTGAGATCCGATTGATCCGAATTAGAGGAAGTAGAAGGTCGAGACTGATTAGAGGAAGAGCTAGATTGTGCTGATTGATTTGTGTGTTCTCTGTTTTCATGTAAGAGTCGGTGGTGTAATTTGCCGCAAAGAAAACATGGCCTAAATGTGCAATTGTTCGTAAAATGTGTGGGTGAGAAGCAAAGTACACACCGTTTGTGATCTTTGAGTGTTTTGTATCGATCTGGTACGGATAAGGTCAAGAACTTCTGACATTCCTTGATTCTGTGACTCGGTGATTTTTGACAGATCGGACATGTACTGTTTGTAATGGTGACATTATATGTTTTGGCTGTTTTCCCTTTTGGAGAATTATATGTGGTTGTCTGATGTTTGTTCGGTGTTTGATTAGTTTTATATTGTGTCTCCAAAGCTTGGGACCTGATGTCTAGATGTTTGAGGAGAGTTTCGAAGTTCGGCACTTCATCTACCACTTGTGTATGTAGCCAGCTTTCTAATGAGTGTGAATCAATCTTTTTCATGATGATCCTTGTTATGAAAGCATTACAGGCTGTTAGGTCTAAACCTAGTGTTTTTAAATTTGTGGCGATGTCTCTTACTGAGATGTTAAACTGACTGAGGGAGTCTTTGGTTGGATGTGTTACTGAAGGTAGATTAAGGAGCTTGTCTATGAATGAGAATATGATCTCTCTCTTGCGATCATAATGAGACTTAAGTAGATCCAAGCATATTGTGTAATTTTCGTCTGTAATGGAATATGCCTGAATGACAAGTGCTGCCGGACCTAAAAGGCTCCCCCTGAGGTATGTCAATTTTTGGGCTTTAGTGAGTGTTTTATTTTGATCTATTGTGGCGAGGAATAAATCCAAAAACGATTTCCAGTTCTCGTATTCACCTGAGAACTTCGGAAGATTCAGTGTGGGTAGATGAACATAAGACTGAGTATTTGTTGGTGTGAGATCCTGAGTAGTGCTAGAAGGAGTGAGTTGTGCGAGAACGAGCTTAATTTCTTTGATAAATGAACGAAGCGAATTATAGTGTGTGGTTATTTGTTCCTCTAATGTTTCACCTCCTTCGAGTGTGAATAAAGCATGTTGGGCAGATTTTTTAATAATGTTGGATGTGTCATTTGTTAGTTTTTCCGCTCGTTCCAAATCATCTTGAAGGGCAGTTACCTGTGGGTTTTCTTTATCCCATGCAGATTGAAATAGAAGCTTAATTTCTAACCCCAGAGTGACTAGTTCCCCTTTAACTTGTTCTAGTACTGATTTGGGTGGCATTCTAATAGCTTATGAGTCTTGTGTTAGGTTAAATACAATTAGTAAGAACAATTTGTATAATTACAACTAAAAATAAAATAAGAATAATGTAAAAATAAAGATAAAAATATATGATAATTTCAATAAAATTATTTGCCCTTTGTTTGGCGATGACTATACAATGTAAGCAAGTTAGCAGTTTGGATCACGTCGGGGTCACCAAAAAATTTAAATGGTTGAGCCAACTGATAGTCAGGGTGGAAAAAAGTAGAAAAATTCAAAGTTCAACAAAATTAAAAAAAATATGCTAGGATTAAAAACAATAACAGTGACTCCAAAAAAAAGTTTTTCAGTTGCTCAGCGCACTTAAACTTTTATGTTAGTTTTAATGTGATTAAATTATCACCATATTATGAAATTGAATTTAAATTAGAAGGTTCTTGCTTACCTCTGAAAGTCGAGAATAAATAAAAAAAATATAACAAGAAAATTATCTGAGAAAAAATTGCAAAGTCCAATTGAATTGTGAATATGAATTATGATTAGAAATTATCACTTTATTTTTATTATTATTAACAGGGTAAATTATAAGTTAATTAAACAGAAAGTATTTGAGACAAATAAACGAATGAATTTTAAAATTAATTAATTAAATCTAATTAACAATTTTTCAATTAAAGTTATTAGTAGTAACAGGATTAAAAATGTTTAATTAAAATTAAATAAGAACTAATTAGCCATTGACAAGGCGGCCATATTTATTTATAAAATAAATATAATAGGTAAATGGATTGTATTCAATATGAAGTGAGAGAGTTTTTCAGTTAGAAGGAATTGTAGAAAAGTGTGTAATAAAATTGGATAGGGTTGAATGGTTTCACTTATCAGTTTGTTGAGAAGGTTTGACGAATCCGTTGAATGTGAGAATTTCTTCCAGGCCAATCTGTACCAAAAATAAGACGAATGTGTATTTCCTTCCAATGAAGTCGATACTGAGAGAGAGAGAAGATGGTACAGCTACCAGGAAGCAGAAGTTTAGAAGTCCAGTTGTGATGTTCGGAAATTAAATATCAACTCACTAGCTGATATTCTATCAATACACAATTGATATGGGGAAGAAAGAACATCAACAAATAAAAATATGAGAGTAAAATGGGAGACTGGACTCTGATTAGCAGAACATGATCTGCACAGATTCGATGATTACACAAGAATGAGAAAAAATTAATTATATAAATAAACATAAATTTGTTTATGGCTGTTCCCAGAGCGAGCGCCTCCCTAGCGCTGTTCCATCGAGTTGACGAACACTGCCCTAGAGATATTTTTTCTGCACAAAAATCGTAAAAACGATGATCACACATGCAATAAGCTCACGGTTGCGATTGGCGGCTACCGCCCTCCTTCTTCAGGGTTTCAAAGGGTCAACTCTGAAGAAGGAGGGAAAAATCCTCCGAAACGTCGGTTTTGAAAGGAAAGGAGGAAGGATTCCAATAAATTACACCTTATTGATATGTGTTAATTTTTCTTTCCTCACTACCTCTGGGCTGCCTTCCATTACATTCAATTAAAATGTCGTTGCAATAAATATATATTAATATTTCTTATAATATTATAGTGGTTTTTAAAATTAAAAAAAAAATCAATTACTTAATAATGTAAACAAAATTTTTGTTATTTTTTTTAGAAATATCTTAATTATTAAGATATCACTATTTGAAAAAAATCTAAGCCGTTTTGTTATAAAAAAAGCATTCGTTTAGATATAATAAGAGGTTTTAGTATAAGTAAACAAGGCATTCATTAATATTAAGAGATATCTAATAGAATAAAATAGATCACTCAAAGTAAATAATATATTTGGGTTAAATACCTAAAAATTTGGTCATATTTGGTATGATTTCGATATATCTTGATTATTAATAAAATTTCTTTGGAATAAAAAAGAGCTCATTTGAGCTTTTACCGGATTATTTAATATTTTCTCCGGAGCGCCTGGTTACCTGCAACCAGTAGTACGCGGCTTATTTTCAATGAAATGTCAAAAATTTGTAGTTTTTCTTATAAAATCAAATTAAATATAATGATTTGTATTTTTACTTTGTCACATAAGAGTCTAGTATTGTAATTATACATGAATAAAATATTTGTTTATGCCTTGTTTTTTAGGAAATATCTCAAAACCGCTAAACTATTTTGATAAAAAAGAAAAGGGCCATCGTATGCCGTTGTTCCCGAGGGGTATAGTAGCTATTTGAAAGGAGTAATTAGTCTAATTAATATAGTAAAGCAGAGGAGTTTTCTAATTCACAAAGTATATTTGTTTTTATTGTCATATGTTTAGCTGATTTTCATATTTAATTAGTAAGTACCTGGCCACCGAGCGATGGTTGGTAACTTTTTGCATCAAGTTAAAACCTATATATATATATATAGTACACGCCCCCTGGACCCCCCCTTTTTTCTGTATAATATTGTTGCTCCTTAAATTTAAATTTGCTATGTTTTTTTTTCTTTCTTTCTTTTTTTTTTTGTTAGTTTTATTTAGATTTCATAATTGAATTTGATGAGCCAAAAATTGATATTAACAGTTAAATAATTAAATTATAATAAGCTAGCTGTAAGGCCCGCCTTCGGCGGCCCTCTTTCTAGCCAAAGGGCACGCCACCTGGACCCCACGAACCCTACCCTCACACCCCACTCCCACCCAGCACCCCAACCCCGCCCCCACCCCAAACCCCCAGTGCCCCCCCCACTACGCCTCTGGACCCTCACCTGAGCCCCACTCCACCCTTCCCCCCGCGCCTAGGCTCCTGGACCCCACCTCCGCTACGACCCCCGGACTCCACCCCGCACCACCCCCGGACCCTCATACCTCGCCGCACCCCATACCTTAACTCACCCCTACTCCATTCCACCCACGCACCCCAACCCCGCACCATCACTCCACCCCCTCACCCACCCCCGGACCCAATTTTTGCATTTCTAGCCTTCTAGTGACCCACAGATTATATATACAAAATTTGATTAAGTTGGCTATAAGGGTAAGAATTTTCATTTTTTGACCCCCCTCCCCATTTTGGGTGGTTAGTTTTTGCATTTCTAGCCTTCTAGTGACCCACAGATTATGTATACAAAATTTGGTTGAGTTTTGTCCAAGAGCAAGAATTTTCATATTTTGACCCTCCCCCCCTTTTTGGGTGTTTTTTTGATGGAATTTTTAAAACAAAAGTTGTCAGAAATCACATTCCCTACAACTTTGCCCATAATAAAATTTGCCGGAGAGTTAAAGTCCCCCCAAACCCCCTTTTAGGGTCAAAATATCAAAACGTTATATAGCTAAAAACGTAAGTTAGAAGACATCTGATTCAAATATGAAATTTCATAATAATCCCTTCAGCCGCTTTTACGTGAATAGTGAGCAACTTTTTGCGGAAACCACGCAAACATACAGACATACATACAAGAATTTTTGAGGGTATTTTTGATCATAACTTTGCTTGAAACGTGTGCAACCAAAATTTGGCGTGATTTGGAGCAATGTACGGGCAAAACCTTAATTTTATATATATAGATAAAGTCTATAGTTAATTCGACTTTAGTCAGCCAGGATTATAAATATAAATAAAATATTTAAAAAATTATGCAACCAAATCTTAATATTTTGTCAAAACTAAATAATAATAATAATTAATATAATTTCAAGCTTTTTACACTGCACGGGTCTCGAGAATTCATCCAGGCTTTTCCCCTATCTATTATTCTTTAATTAAGGGAAGTCGATTTGATGATGACTAGAGATAAGAATAGCAATCTGAATAAGGGCCAGTTAGATTTAAATGAATGACTATATAAGTATTTCTCGGATTTCATATGCAATGACATCACACATCACGACATCACACATAGTATCATTCAGAATTCGGAAACGAGGTGTTACGCAGTGGGTGACCATTGCAATCCGCTTTGAAATGTAGATATACTTACGTCTAACAGAAAAGAAAGGAAATGAGTATTTCATTCATAAGATCTCAGTTTATATTTTTAGATCTGTTTCTGTCATTTGGGATTTACTGTTTTGTTTTAATTTTAGAAAAAATACATTGATTTTTAAATTTATTAAAGATTTATATTTGGAATTCGGAAACGAGGTGTTACTCAGTGGGTGACATTTGCAATCCGCTTTGAAATGTGTACTTACGTCTATCAGAAAAGAAAAGGAAATGAGTATTTCATTCATAAAATATAAGTTTATATTTTTAGATCCGTTTCCGTCATTTGGGATTTACTGTTTTGTTTTATTTTTAGAAAAAGTACATTGATTATTAAATTTATTACAGATATATATTTCTTATTGAAAGGCTAAAGTAGATAACTCCACCACATAAGACAAATTAAAGAATCAACTAAATTTTAGTAGATTTTGATCAAAAAATAAATTAAAGCAAGACTAAGGTTTTATAAAGAGAAACAAAGAGGTTGTCTTCTGCTTGATGTAAATAAACATACACATGTTTGACTGGCTTGTCTGCTGAGAAAAGTAAATTTTCAATATCCACGCAACTGACTATGAAAAATAATATTTATATGTAAAGAAATGAGTATCTATTTAAGAAAGAAACATTGAATTTTTTCTCAAAATCAACTTGTGATATATTCTTCTTTTAAGTGCCATATTAGGTCTCCCTGACGTTTCGGCTCCTCTCCACATATACCTGTGCTGAATGTGTTTAGCTGTTTTTATACAGATATACGGGACCTACTTTTTAACGCCGGTTTGGAGAGGTTACTAGGCAATTATACTCTTGGTAGGTTGCCATTGCTTTCCAAGAGGAGGCGACTGCAAATATCTGATCTGCCAAGACTCAGTCTCGAACAAGCGTATTTCAGGCCAGCGGACCGACACTCTAACCACTGACCCACAGTCGCCTCTTTGTGATATATAATCAATTAATTATACGAACATGAATTTAGGTCGTATCAAAGATTTTAATAGATATGTTTATGTTGCATGTAGGAGGGTCTTGCCCCCTCGGGAGTCGAACCCAAGCACTAGTAAGCTTTCTGGGCAACTAGTCAGACCCTTGAGACCATCACCTCCAAACCTCCTACATGCAATATAAACATATCTATTAATTTTACAGTGAAAGCAAAGATTTAAGTATCTTTTTGAGTGTCTTTTTTTGAAAAAAGATGGAAATTATTTCAAAAATCAACCCAGACCTATAATATTAATAAATGAATTTAACTTTTAAGGACATCATAGATATTAGAGAAATATTTTTACATTGTATATCCGAGAGGTTCGTCCCCTTAGCAATCGAACCCAAGCGCTAACTAAGCTTGCCGGGCCGTTAGCCAAACCCTTAAGACAAATATCTCTCTGATATGCAACATATATAAGTATTATAGCTAAAGATGTTTCACTCCCTTCAACTCAAAGGGAATAGAGAAAATTCCTGCTAAACTGAAAAAAGTTTTCAGTGAGGGACCCATTAATTTTACAGTGAAAGCAAAGATTTAAGTATCTTTTTTTGAAAAAAAGATGGAAATTATTTCATTGAAGGGAGTGAAAAATCTTTAGCTATAATATTTGTCTTAAGGGTTTGGCTACTGGCCCGGCAAGCTTAGTTAGCGCTTGGGTTCGATTCCTAAGGGGACGAACCTCTCTGATATGCAATGTAAAAATATTTCTCTAATATCTATGATGTCCTTAAAAGTTAAATTCATTTATTCATATCTATTAAAATCTTTGATACGACCTAAATTCATGTTCGCAATAATATTTATAATTAAAAAAAAGAATGATGATGAAGGTCAACTATATAGTCTCAAACAAATAAATAATATATATACATATCTATATTTAATTTATATGTATGTATGTTTATTTGAATCAAGCAGAGGACAACCTCTTTGTTTCTCTTTATGATTCAACATCTCTGCTACTCTCGAAAAAATAAAAACTTTTCAATTATACTAAGGTCTTAGTTTACACAAAAAAGCCAGCCAATGTGTGAATCGGGCCGCGTATCGAAAATTCCGTACTTGATAACACCCAAAATACTTGAGATGTCAAATTCGTTCTTATTTGTCGTTTATAAGGAGGGAATGAATAAATTTGTGGGCTTCCAGCTATCGTGCTGGATATCGGAATCCAGAAAAACATACAAACAGACAAAATCATTCTAGAATATGATTTTCCTACATGTTTCAAGCAAAAAAAGGGTACAAATAGCCGATCGGATATAATTTAACTAGTTTGTTGATGTATTATCCAAAAGATTTGGCTTTTATTTAACTATATTTTTGATAAAAGATAAAGATTCATGTTGAGAACTGACTGATTTGATTATAATATGATGTCGTAATATTAATATGACTTATAATACTAATTAATGTATTAATGATATATCAAAATTAATTCGAGTTTAGTCGATTTGCTCTTACCTTGGAAGAATCGCAGCCGCGTCTGCATTGGTCGATTTCCGCCACTCAAATGAAAAAAATCCCGTTTTTATTCCGATTATCTTGAATGCATTTCTCTAGGTGGACTCGATTCTCTAAAACAGAAAATATAAAAAAATATTTTTAATTAAAAAAAGGAAAATTATCAGTAAAGAAGAGATAAAAAAATGAATATTTTCTAGTGAAATCAATAGTAAAGAAATATAAACTTGACCCTTTTTGAAAGAATGATTCTAAGGACCAGGGTTTTGAGCATTTGAAAAGCTGAGGGAGGATCCACTTATAAACTTTTATTTTGACAGACCTCTAGTTAAATCATTATTTCTAAAAGTCAAAAATTCGATACCCAACACTCTTTCGCGGTTAAATTGGAAAAGTGCCGGAGCACTTCTTTCGCCAATACGTTTATCCACATGACTTCAAGGAACTGGAACTCTATCCCGGCCTCCATCTTTCCCAGAACTTATAATCTTTAAACCTTCAAAATCTGGATGCACAGACACCTACGTTTCCACCCTTTCACTTGATCAACTTTCCCTTCTCTTCGGTAATGTAAGGGTCATAGAGTAATATAGAGAGGAAGGCTCCATAAAGAGCAAATGTATTTTGGCGTATACGAGTTACAGAGCTCTCTGGCGAGTCCAGGGCGAAACCATTGGGCAATAAAATGGCGGAAGCCGCTCTCTTCAGAACAAATTTTGGTGAGATTATCTAGAGTAAAAAAATACGCTTATATATAATATATAACATAAAGGGTATGTATCTTTTATCTATGACGAAGGGTTTGAATGTTCTATGATCTTTGGATAGCTCTTTAGAACTAAGTGTTTTCGTCCCGCAGTCGCTAGAGAGCGCTTTTTCTATATACAGTAGCCTTCCACTCTATATTATTCTATGGTAAGGGTCTTTCGAGATCCAGAGGGCATCTTATTGCAGCGCCCCTTCTTGCATTCGATTGTATTAAAAAATAAACTGTAATGGATTGTTGCTAAACTTTATCCAAATTCATATGAAATATTAATATGTTCATTCCTTTATTATTAACCAGATATCACTTGCTATTTGCAGTCCATGTTGACTTAAATTCAAAAATAGTGATCGATTCTCATCTAATACTTGAGGAATAACCATTCTACATTGATTTTAAACGTTTCGGTTATTATTGGTAGCCATTGCTGAAGACATGGAGGAATCGACTTAAAACCAAAAAACGATCGATTCTTATCTAATACTAGAGGAATAACCTATTGCATTCCATTTTTGATGTTTTGACTATTAATGGCAACTTCTACTGAAAACGCAGAAGAATCGACTTAAAATCAAAAAACTAAATTCTTTTATGGTAAATAACTCAAGCTTGACTGATTACAATACTTTCCTCATGCTTCGCATTGGATAAAGTAAAAAAAAATACGAATGATCCATCACCAGTTATATCACAAGGTTCATAAGCAGAGAGATGGTATTTATTTAGAATTTTCCTTAAGGCGCCGGCGCCACAAATTACTTCCTCAAGAGTGAATAGATGGAAATCAAATCCAGAAAGTGTTCGATTACTTTACAATTTTAATTACGAATTCGAATAAAGAACTAAAACTTTTGCGCAGAAGTATTTGTTATTTATTTTTTGTAAAATTTAACAAATTCGTTGTATTGAATAATGATGGATTTAAAGAAGACAAGAGTATTTCTTCTGCTGGAAAATACATTTTTAATTTATTTATAAAGAGACTATAGTTTCGAGGACTTTGCCCTCTTCATCAGTATATTACATACAATTGATTCGAATTTCGAATAAAGACCTTTTGCGCAGAAGCATTTGTAATAGAGTGATGAAGAGGGCAGATTCCTCGAAACTATAGTCTCTTTATAAATAAATTTAAAAAAATTTCCAACAGAAGACACACTCTTTTATTAAAGATAAAAGTAAATAAATATTTTATTAAATTTTCATTTATTATGAGTAGAGGCCGGATTTTTATGTAGTAAAAACTACCAAAATATGCCATAAAATATGAAGTTAAAATAATGAAATATGCAAGTAATATGGAGAATACGTTTAAATATGCAAATATATGCAGTAAAAGATGGCAAAATAAGTTTTTGTATGCACTAAAAATTAAAATTGAAAACAAAAAGACTATATATTTGAAGGAGTGCTATAAAAGGAATAAAATTATAAAGTAAGCTATAGACATCCAAGTGTCAAATATGTACTTTTGTTGAGTAAAAAATTGCACAAAATTCTCATTATATTTAATATAAAGATAAGAGTAAATAAATATTTTATTTAATATGGATTACTATGAGTTAGTGACTTATTATCACATTAAAATTACAAAATTAAAAGATATAAACAGTGTTTCTTTTTTCAATATATATATTTCGGGCTATAGTAACTTGTCTGTAGTTTCCTGAAGATGGGTTGATAGCCTCGAAATATATTATATTGAAAAAGAAAAATGTTTATATCTTTTAATGTTTTAATTTTAATGTGAAATAAGTGACCCAGTATCCTTAACTCATAGTAAATCCATATTAAATAAAATATTTATTTACTCGTATCTTTATTAAAGATGTTTCACCTTGCACCAACACCACAATCTCTACTGATTATATTTAATATATTAAAAATCTCTTAAATTCAAAGAAATTAATAGATTCTCTTGAATAGAACTCAACATAATAAATATAATAATTTATCAAAAAATGTGAACCTAAAAATACGGGGTGTGGGGGTAGTTTTATTTGTATTGAATTGTATTGCTTTTATTTTTTTATATTAACAAGGTTTTCTTATTGACGTATAAATAATAAACTAATAAAATAATGCAAATATTAATATTAATCTGATCTCTACACTAATGTACACACACTTCCAGACATACACACACGACAACTCAATGGCCAAAATGGCCCATTTTTACTTTGGAAGAAAAAGATTGGAAACTTTTCGTCATTTTCGTGTAGAGGAAAGTATCTAGTCAAATCAAAGCACAACTGAATAAATAGAAAGCACAACTGAATAAATAGAAAAATAAGTGGGTTGTTTTGTAGCTACGTTTACATTCTTTGTAATTCAACCTCTTACTTTTTAGTCCAACACTATACTCTTGTCGTTGATGCCTATTTTAGTTTTCTTCGAATTTAAATTAGAGTCCTCGTGTTATATTTCTTCATTTTTTTCATTCTTTCTCCGAAAATTTACTTTTAAAATATCTCTATTTGGCAATATTTGACAAAAAATCATTCGAATATGCAATTGTATGCAATATTCTGCTAATATGCAAAAATATGCATTATAAAATTTAACCCACAGTATTCTAGATCAGGGGTCGGCAACCTGCGGCTCGCGAGCCGCATGTGACTCTTTCGATGTCAAGATGCGGCTCTCCAGTTCCATGCGCAAATATGAATAATTACATATACAGCCATCAAAATTGTATCAACTTTATAACCATTGAGGAATATCATCATGCTCGGACACCTTATACACAAATATGGCGCTCGTCTTCAAAGACTCATCAACTCTTAGGAACTGATGATGGCATTATTTAATTAAAGCCGAAACGTTTTCCATAATTGGGAGTTTTTTATTCAGCAGAGGCTACCCATTGGCTGAATCCCTCTCCATTATTTAATTATGAATAATTACATTATTTTATTTTCAAAACAACAAGTTATGAGCCAGATTTAACCAAACTTTCAAAAGGCATCCAAGACCAATGCTCCCATAATGTATACAAAATTTGGTTGAGTTTGGTCCAAGAGCAAGAATTTTCATATTTTGACCCTGCCCCCATTTTGGGTGGTTAGTTTTTGCATTTCTAGCTCTCTAGAAGCCCACAGATTATGGTTTTTACGTGAATCGTGAGCAACGGAAACAGACAGACAGACAGACAGTCAGGAATTTTGTTGAGGGTGTTTTCGTTCATAACTTTGCTTGAAACGTGTGCAACCAAAATTTGGCGTGATTTGGGCCAATGTACAGACAAAACCTTAATTTTATATATATAGATTATTTGATTACTAATTTTCAATCAGAGCTAGCTAAAATACTTTAATATGTTTTGTGCGAAACATTTGTATGTTTTTATATGAATAAATATTATTTCATATTTAAAGCTATTTATTTTAAATAAAAAATCAAATTTATATACCTAATCCTAATTTATTAATTTATTTATTTATTACAAGTTTTGGCCTTCTACCTAATCCTAATCAAATACCATAATATTGAAACAAAAATGTTAGTGGTTCTTTAAAAACTGGGAAGTTTTGTAAATTGTAACTTTTGGCTCTTCCGCCTCAAAAGGTTGCCGACCCCTGTCCTAGATGGATGATTCGGATAGATTATTGATCCTCTGGGGTCGTATGTGGCGGCAAACAAAATATGCAATTGCATAGGAATCCGGTCTCTAACTATGAGTTAGGTTTTCTAGGTCACTTGTTTCACGTTAAAAATTAAAAAAATAAAAGAGGTAAATTTTTTCAATATATATATTTCGGGCTATCAAGCCAAATTTCAGGAAGTACAGAAAATGAGTTATTTATCTGAAGATGGGTTGATAGCCCGAAATATATATATTGAAAAAATTCACCTCTTTTATTTTTTTAATTTCTAACGTGAAACAAGTGACCTAGAAAACCTAACTCATAGTAAATAAAAATTTCATAAAATATTTATTTACTTTTATCTTTATTAAAGATGTTTCACCTTGCACCAACATCACAATCTCTATTAATTATTCACTCTTTTATTGTCTCCTTTAATTTATAAAAATTCTCCTACTCTCGGCAAAAAGAAACTTTCAATTTAATTATGAATTTAATTTTTAATTTTTATTTAAAAGTAAAATTCTAAATTCTTCTGTTTTTGAATTAGCCACAAAATATCCGTCGTGGTCCATTTTAATCGAGGGGTGAACCGCTACCTAATATGCTGTACACCTATTTCCACTTGTACTTCCAAATATTTCAAAGTAATTACAAATATTTCCAAGTACTTCCAAATATTTCCAAGTCACTTCCAAATATTTCCAAGTGCTTTCAAATATTTTCAAGTACTTCCAAATATTTCCAAATATTTCCAAGTACTTCCAAATATTTCCAAGCACTTCTTAATATTTCCAAGTGCTTTCAAATATTTTCAAGTACTTCCAAATATTCCCAAGTACTTCCAAGCACTTCTTAATATTTCCAAGTGCTTTCAAATATTTTCAAGTACTTCCAAATATTCCCAAGTGCTTTCAAATATTTTCAAGTACTTCCAAATATTCCCAAGTACTTCCAAATATTTCCAAGTACTTCCAAATATTTCCAAGCACTTCTTAATATTTCCAAGTGCTTTCAAATATTTTCAAGTACTTCCAAGTATTCCCAAGTACTTCCAAATATTTCCAAGTGCTTGCAAATATTTCCAAGTACTTCCAAAATAATTCCAAAGAGGTGTACACCTACTACCAATCGCGGATCACCCCTCGATTTTAATAGTCCTTATTTAAAAGAATTAAATAAGTATTATATTTCTTTTAATGCTAATTAGTATAAAATTGTTTCTCACTTTGATAATATTATTAGAAAAACCAAAGAACCGGTTTATCCGGGAGAGTATAATTATAGTATAGTATGATCACAAATTCCCCTTGGTAAGTTTTCCTTATAGGCAATAAATTATAATTTATTATTTGATTAATCGATAAGACGATCAACCCTTCTAAATTTTAACATAATATATCTAAGAAAATGAATTAAACAATCAAATCATTAAGGTAGATTTTAATATATAATATGTTTTAATTTGATAAAAAATACTGGTTAATTTTTTTCGCTTTGACTTTGATCTTGGCCGCAGCTTCTGTGAAGCCTTGACTTTGATTAAACGAGTTTTTTAAATATGTAAAATCATTTCAAATGATATTGAATAAATATAGGTAGGTATATAAGGCGACAGTGGGTCAGTGGTCAGAGTGTCGGCTGCTGTCTTGAAGTATGCTGGTTCGAGACTGAATCTCGGCATATATTTGCAGCCGCCTCCTCGTGGAAAGCAATGGCAAACTACCAAGAGTATAATTGCCTAGTCAACCTCTCCAAACTAGCCGTTCCTGTATCTTCTTTAAATGCCATATCAGGTCTCCCTGACGTTTTGGCTCCTCTCCACATATAGTATACCTGTGCTGAGTGTCTTTAGCTGTTTTTACACAGATATACGGGACCTACTTTTTAACGCCGGTTCCGAACGGCTAGTTTGAAGAGATTACTAGGCAATTATACTCTTGGTAGGTTGCCATTGCGTTCCCGTATATCTGTGTAAAACAACTAAACACACTCAGCACAGTTATATATGGAGAATACAAGAAGAAGGTATATATATAAAATTAAGGCTTTGTCTGTACATTGGTCCAAATCACCTCAAATTTTGGATGCACATGTTTCAAGCAGTTATCAAAAAAAAAAACACCTACAACAAAATTCCTGTCGATTTGTTTGGATGTTTTCTGTCTATCCCCGCTCTTTTGTGTGCAGTGGCCATAGACGGCTGATATATTCGTATAAAATTTTGTATTTGGATCAGATGTCTTCTAGCTTAAAATCTGAGCTATAGTATATTTTGATATTTTGACCCCAAATGAGATTGTGGAGGGTTTTATGGGGTCAATAATGGAAATTATAAAATAACACCTATACCTATTGATGGCGAACCTATGACACGCGTGTCAAAAGTGACACATTAAGACATTTTGGTTGACACGAATCGTTTTACGGACGATAGGAATACCCCCTCCCAAGCTTCATTTTATCGTGTTGTAAATCTGTTAAAAAAAAACAAGAAATGTAAAGGCTGCGAAGATACTGAAACAGGCCAAAATAATGAAATTGGAACTGGAATTCATCCAAAAAACTTGTGATAACACTCTTGAATGTCTTAGAACAGTGTCGCAAAATTATTAAATTATTTATTTAATAATTAAATTAAGAAGAGTCAAGCGCTCAAGTCACTAATGTAAAAGAATAGTAATTAGGTTTTGTTTTTGAATAAATAAATATATCAAAAATATGTTTGTTTTTTTACTAGGGCTCCTACTATCACCAAATTATGAATATTTCTAGATGTGACACGACACCCGAGTTTGGTTTTTTTCCGAATTTCCGAATTTTGACACACCAAACTCATAAGGTTCGCCATCATTGACCTATACTATTAACTCGACGGCAAATTTTGTCAAAAGCAAAGTTATAGAGGATGTGATTTCTGAACTTGTTGTTTAAAAAAATTCCCCAAAAACTCACCTAATAGGGGCGGGAGGGGGGGGTCAAAAAATGTAAATTCTAGCGCATTGAACCAAACTCAACCAAAATTTGTATACATAACCCGTAGGCCCCAGAAGACTAGAAATGCACAAATTTGCTAACCAAAATGTGTGTGTGTGTGGGGGGGGGGGGGGGGTCAAAAATTGCATTCGCAATTGAAATAAAAACGGCTGCAGATATTCTTATGAAACTCAACAAACAACCAACCAAAATGGGTGAAGGTCCACAAATTTTAATCCTCCATTCGGGTTCGTAGAGTTCGGAGGGTAATTAGGCTTAGGGGAAGAGGAGAGAGTCCAGAGGACATGTATAGGGTTGGCGGGGTGAATGATGATTGGAGCCACCTGGCTAACAAGATGTCGCCGAAGATGGGCTTCGCAGCTAGTTTAAAATAAAAAGAGTATTTCTTTTACAATATATAAAGGGCGATAACTTCATTCATCCAAAATTTTCCATTGATTTTTCCATAATGCAAGTTTAGAAATGTCTAAAATTTGAAGAAAAAAATTAAATTGAAAATTTTCTATTGTGCAACTGATAATATTTTGAGGTCACAAGTTTTACAACTTCAGTGTAAAAATGCAAAAATTTGAAAAAATCATATGATGAAATATCAAAGGGTTGCTAAAATTAGGTACACAAGTTTGTGTTATCAAACTACGAATTGAATAAAATCACAATTTTTAATTATATAATTTTTAATTTTGAAAAATTCTCTCATTTTCAAGTGACCTCCGTCATGTTTTTTGATTTCGGTTTTTATTTTTCGATATTTTTAAAAAATAAGTTGACTTGTTCTGATGTGGCCATCCACTTGACTTTACCATACAACCTGGCCCCTCACTTATATTTAATATTTAATAAAATTATTTATAATCATGTAGGGGAGGGGGTTAGTTTTTCTATTTTTAGACTCCTGGGGGCCCAGTGATTATGTATACAAAATTTGGTTGAGTTTGGTACAAGGGCCTAGTTTTTCTATTTTTTGACCCCCCCCCCCCACCTCCCATTTTGGACGGTTAGTTTTTGCATTTTTAAACATTTGGGATCCCACTGATTATGTATACAAAATTTAGTTGAGTTTGCTTAAATGGCCTATATTTTTAATTTTTAACCCCCCTCCACCCCCCCTTAATTTTGGGTCGATATGCACCAAAATCTAACCAGCTCTTAATCTCAATGGACCAAAACTACGTATGAAATTTGGTTTCGATACTCACACTAGTTTTTGAGCTAGCTCGTCTACAAAAATTTGGTAACGGACAGACTGACTAACAGACAGACATTTTGACAAAACAATTATTATCTCAAAAAATATAATTTTTTCAATGTTCACTTATTAGAGCTTTTTTATAGAGCGAAATGCCATGGTTTTGCTCAATTTTTTTAATCAAAATAGTTTCAGCCGTTTTTGAGATATTTCTAAAAAAAGAAGGAAAAAACCCACTTTTTTCATGTACGATTACAATATTTGACTATACCCTGTATGGTAAAGTAATAAATAGTCGTATTCAATAATTTAAACTAATCGATTAATATTAAAATTAAATTTTATTTTTCCTAGATAAACACCGTATTGTTTCAAATCAGTGATTATCTTGATTACAAGGATAAAAATTCTATAATTATCTTCAAACTTGAAATACTATTTTTAACTTTTATACTAACGTATTAAATAAAACACCGACTGTCTGGGATTCCCTCTTCTTAAGGGAACTCCACGGCTCATATTAAACTTTAATTTCCTTCCTTTCGTTATTATTATTTATTACTTATTCCATTTATAGGTAAATAAAATTTGAATCGTTTTGCATTCATTATCAATTCTATAATTAAATGTCAATGAAAATGTTAAGAAATGGGTTTTTCATAAAAATCATATTAAAAAATTACTATGTAGAAATTAGTAAGCAAGTTAATTATTTTACTTTTATTTATTTTTTACTGTGCTATTCGATAAGGACTGGAATTTCCGAGAGCATTCTATTATAACATTTACTTAATACTTTACTCGTTTCAAAACACAACTTGCCATATGTTATTTAACTTCATTCATCACACATTTATCTCCCCGTTAACTAACCATTCCGATTTTTTACTTTACCATACAGGAGGGTATGGTCAAGTATTGTAATCGTGCATGAAAAAAGTGTTTTTTTTCCTTCTTTTTTTCAAAATATCTCAAAAACGGCTGAAACTATTTTGATTAAAAAAAATTGAGCGAAACCATGGCATTTCGGTCCATAAAAAATCCCTAATAAGTGAACATCGAAAAAATTATATTTTTCGAGATAATAATTGTTTTGTCAAAATGTGTGTTCGTCTGTCTTTTAGTCTGTGCGTTTCCAAATTTTTGTGGACGAGCTAGCTCAAAAACTAGTGAGAATATCGAAGCCAAATTTCACAGGTAGTTTTGGTCCATTGAGATTAAGAGCTGATTAGATTTTGGTGCATATCGACACAAAATTAAGGGGGTGGAGGGGAGGTTAAAAATTAAATCTAGGCCGTTTGAGCAAACTCAACCAAATTTTGTATACATAATCAGTGGACCCCAAGAAGTCTAAAAATGCAAAAACTAACCGCCCAAAAGGGGGGGGGGGTGTAGGGTCAAAAAATGAAAATCTTGGCCATTTATCAATCTCAACCAAATTTTGTATACATAATCAGTGGGACACCAGAAGTATAAAAATGCAAAAACTAACCCCCCCCCCTACATAATTATAAATAATTTTAGGGGCCAGATTGTATGGTAAAGTTAAGTGGATGGCCACATCAGAACACGTCGGCTTATTATTCTAGTCAAATTGTGCTCAATGGGCCCTATGGGGAAAGTTTTGTGATAGTTCTGATTTTTTGCATATTTATGTTTTTGTGGCGGTGAATCCAAATCTGAGGTCTCCCACAAAAATTTAGTGACGCAACATTTTAGAAAATGCAAAAAAGTTGAAAATTTTCATTTTTTGGCCGTTTTTTGCTTATAACTCGGAAACTATCAACTTTTCGTAAATAAGCTTTCTATTCAAAACGAAAGTTCATAAAATTTCCTACAAATTTCATTGTTTAGGTTTTTTCTCCGACTAACCGTTCGGGCTCAAGCGCAAAATCCAAGTTTTAAACCTCGGCAGCCCCCCACCCCCACCCCTCCGGATCACCCAAAAACTCGCACTTTTTACGACATTTTCCCATTTTGACCATGAAGAAGCAGGTTTTCGACAAAGACCACTCCATAAAACTAAACTAGATTAAATTTGCTACAATTCAAACAAAGTTTTATCTTAATTGGATAAATGGTAATCCGTGCCGCAATGTGGATGCAGTTTTGAAAACTGCAGTTTTTCCTTCATAAAATGAAAACCACTCATCCTAAATACATGATCAGCACATTAGGCGAAAAAAATATACATATTGTCCAACCGTTAACTGCAAACACAATAAAAATATTAAAAATAAATTTAGTGTTTCATTCATTTTTGAACAGCCAAAGTGTTTCCCAAGACCTCCGAAAATTTTTAACACCAAACCTTCTATATGAATAAAAAAGGGAACAACATTCCAGCACCCTGTATGAAGTTTTTTTCTATTTGCTATTAATATTTAATAATTTAATTGGTTGGCTGATATTTTATTGAAAAAAATGTGAAAAAAACATGTTTTGGAAAATTGAGTAAAATTTTTAAAATTTTCACTTTCGATATTCAATATTTTGTTTCAAATCTCAAGTACCAACCCTGCAGAGAAGATGCTATAATACTTACATCCCTAAATGGGAGGTGCACCCGAGTTTTTTTCCCCCAGAGCTCTCAAATCTCCTGATATTAAGAGCCTGTTTTAAAAAAGTTTCAGATTTAGTAAGTGGAAATTCTCGGAAAAGCCCACACAGCTACACAGTGGGTAGCCACAGAATGACATTGCAAGAATTTTAAATTACTATAGTTTGCCAGATTTATAATCAATTCATTTATTGCTTTTTTTTCCTTTTTAAGAAAAAGGACAGGAAATAAACCAAATAAGTTGTTTCACCTTCGATCTCATTTTCTGTGCCTATGGATACAATTAACGAACGTCCTCTGAATGAGTTTGCCAATTGAACTGTTACTTTTTCCCAACACCCATTCATTGACTCACCCAATGATTAATTTGACAATGCCTTGGACGTCAGAAGCACCCAAGAGTTGCACAAGCGGGTAATCGTGGTGGGTGGCTCATTTCCACCTTGTTAATACAAAATGTTAAGTTCAAATGCCTATTTATAGAGTGTATTAGTATCATAATGGGAAAAACGTCGACGTAAGAAATAAAAAAATAATTTAATTTCGATAGAATAAGCAAAGAATTGAAAAAGCATCACCGGAAATGTGATTTTTGAAATATTTTCATTCCAATGCAATTATTTTCACTAATACTACTACTAAGAATAACATATTAAATATCTACAAAAGACGTATCAAAGATCTTTTCTGATGTGGCCATCCACTTGACTTTACCATACACTTCTGGTTGAGTTTGGTCAAATGGCCTAGATTTTCATTTTTTGACCCCCATCCCCATTTTGGGCGGTTTGTTTTTGCATTGTTAGTGTTCTGGGGGCTGACTGATATGTATACGAAATTTGGTTGAGTTTGCTCAAATGGCCTAGATTTGTATTTTTCACCCCAAACTTAGATCTCGAAGCATAAAAATTCGAAAATACCCAAAATAAGGGACACTTTAATAAATATATATATATCAGGTTGTGGTGCTATAATTAATTGAGAGATATTTAAGTATAAAAAAAATTGCAATAGAATTATATATTTAAATTTATTACTAGAGATGGCTTTGTTACGACAACACTTAAGTTTTTGGTTGCAACCCTTCTTGGCCAGGGAGAGGTTGGCGATTTGTTGATTTATCTCGAAGAAGTTCCCCGGGAATGGTCTTGGTAACGCGCCCAAGCGATTCGACCTGTTTAAGCCCTGATGCTGATTGATGATTTAATTGGAGTAGGAGAGATCGTTCAAAGAAAGAGCATTATTTAATATTGATTATTTTTATTAGTTAATTATAAATACACTTTTCTCCATAGCTGATGGCTGGAGAGCTTCATCTCTTAACTCCAATTGACAACTGACTCCAAATCGGCTTCAAAATAGCACTGTCCTCTCTCAACTCTCTCAAAACTTGCCTGTCTGTCATCTCTGCTGTCTGCTCTGGGAGTTTCCACAAGAAAAATTCCCGATTGGTCAATTTCCTAATGAGTACTAATTAACTCTAGCGATTGTTCACATCTCCACAAAGTCTTGAAATTTTTTACATGCTTTATATTACACCTGTATGTATGTATCTATCTATCAATGTGACTTTTGTTCTGTTAAATTCCGCAAACATTTCTCTATAAAAATAATTGTTTAGATACTCAATTTAACATAATTGTTTCACCATATGGGGTTTCTTAGGATATTTGACAGATTATTATTTAAATACTTCTGCATCGATTGGTGGCAAAACGAATTTTATGAACAATATAGTTCCGGAGATATTAAATTTCAAAGATAGAGTTTTTCAGACTCTTATACATTGCATTATACGGGATATCGGAAAATTTACATACACATTTAATTATAATTAACTCTTCTAACGATTATTGTAAGAGTTCGTGGCTGTGATGAAACTGTACTAGATGAAGGAGGAGGTATCAGCCAAAGATGGAATCACTGGGTTCAATAAAACACCTTTAATGAGACGTTTCGGCCTGAATTTTATTTGACCATCTTCAGTCAATTAGGCTAAAATTTTTTTTTACAAATGGATGTTAATTGATATATTTTTTTATAAAAAATTATAAGTTGTCAAATATAAAAATTATTTTAGCTTCATGTGAATTTATAACGTGCCTGGACCCAAAAGTTTCAGAATGAAAGTAATGAGTTTATATAAATCTTTTCTATATATTACATTATAATTAGATATTTGACCCTTATGTGAGGTCATCATATATCCCATCATTATTTATTTACAAACAAAAAATCCAAATTAGAATCTTCTTACGATTGTTATAAAAAACTAAACCAACATTAAACAATAACTAGGGGGGTCAGATAGGCTAGGCGGTAGCGTGACATCGAGCTAACCAGGGGACCCGGGTTCGAATCCGACTCGAGGCATCCAGCTAAAATCTGACCCCCGGGGGTAGAGACAAATTTAAAAAAAATATAACTAGTATCGTAATTAGGCTTATGGCTAGAAAGGCCGAAAAAGCCAAAAACAAACAAACAATAACTAATACATTTTTTAAGAAAATTTTAATTCATAGTTACAACACAGTTTCGGAGATAATAATTAATAAATAATGAAAAATGTATAATAAAAAATTTCAACTAAAAACAAGCTGGCAACAACGCATTTATTCAACCTAAAAAGTGGGTTAACTTTAGTACTTTTTTTACGTTTTTTCGCTTCAGCGATTGTCGCAACAGCTTTCAATCGCTTATAAAGAACTTTTTTGTTTTATAAATCTTCCTTTTTAATGTATTTTATCTGATATTTCTATGATAAAATATATACAAGCTCGGACAGTCTTTTCAGATTTGTCAAACAAGCACGGGATTGGCTAGTAGTGGTACATTAACAGCAAAAAGTTTTGGAGCTTATGAATCCTTATTATTTGTTCTATATACTCTAGCATTAACTTTTTACTAGTATTGTGGCGAAACAACTACCATAATTACTTTTTAAAATTACTTTTAATTATTTTATTTTGATGTTGATTTATTATGAATATGGATTAAGGAAATCCAATAGGTGCGAAATAACCAGGTAGAATATTTTTTATTTCAACAATATTTTCCCTATACCACTCCCATTCAATCAAATCTATAACATATAATTTATTCACGATCAATCATATTATAAATGCATAAAAATCTCAATCATTCATCATGAAAAAAAAGTGAAATCGCAAGCTACTTGGTACACTCGGGTGACTCAGTTTTTGATTCCATCCAGCATCCCAGGAAGCTTGAATAAGATAAAGAATCGCCAAAATACAAACAGATGGAACTGTTCAGTCTTCCGATGATTAATTTAATGATTTTGCTCGTTTTACCTATGAATCACTCTATGAAAAATTTAGAGAGCTATAGTTGCGACTTGAGGATAAGCTTCGAATTCTCCCTTAGGCTATTTCTTTCACTTAAGCGAGATTTCAAACTCAGGAGTGAAATTAATTATATTAAGAGAGCTATGATTCACATGCGAAATCTTTAAATTTAAAGAGCAGAAGAATTAATAGATGCAAAATGATGCAAGTTGTGATTTAACCATGAAATAAATCAAGCAGAGGACAACTTCTTTGTTTTAACAACTCTGCTACTCTCGGCAAAATAAAAACTTTTCAATTAAATAAAATAAATCAATTCATCGTTTGGGGCTGTCAGAGATTTGAAGATAAAAATTATTCGGTACACTCGGAGGCTAGCTTATTCCATTATTCGCATAGGCGTAGTTAGGGAATTTTCATAGGGGGGGGGGGCAGAGGAAAAATGAACTACCCAGAACAACTAAAATAGGGTTATTTATTAGGCTGTTATCCATAGGGGATTACCTCCGTTTTTAGGATTTTTCCCTAAGTGAATTGTTCATAAAAATGAAAATAAACAAGAATAAAACCAAGGTCCTAGTATGTACAAAAAAAGAACAAACGAGACAGGAATGCATCAAAATTAACCAAGTAAACCTAGAAGGAGTTAAGGAATTCCGCTACCTAGGAAGTAAAATAACATGGGATGGGAGGAGCGAAAACGAAATTAAATCAAGAATTGCCCAAGCAAAAATGGGGTTTAATTCAAAACAAAAACTACTATGCTCCTCCTCAATCAGCTTAGAAAACAGGAAGTTGCTATTGAAGACATGTATGGAGCATAGCCATGTACGGGTGTGAAACCTGGACAATTATAGAAAAGCGGAGAGAAAGAGATTAGAGGCTTTCGAAATGTGGTGCTACAGAAGAATGATGAATATCAAATGGATGGATAAAATTACAAATGAAGAAGTTCTTGGAAGAATCGGAGAAAGAAGAACCTTGTGGAAGAGTCTGAAGAAGAGAAGAGGTCAGATGATGGGGCACACACTGAGACATGGGGGACTGCTTAGGGATATCTTGGAGGGGGGAAGAAAAGAGGAAGGGGAAGACCCAGATTAGAATATTTCAACCAAATAATTGGGGATATGGGATGCCAGACATTTAGAGAGGTCAAACAGCTGGCGGGGGACAGAGTCGAGTGGAGACGGATTGTTGCATCAAACCAGTCTTAGGACTGTATACCCAATGATGATGAAAGATAACGCTTTTTATTTTAAACAAATGGATCAGGTTAGAATCCCAGGTATTCGCGTCCGGCTCGATGATTTTTAAAAGTGCAAGTAACTTTTATCTTCTAAGAAAAATCTTTTCTTTATTTACTAATTTTATTTATAAATTATTTTGGATGAGACCTCTTTGGCCCATTTCCGAAATTTGGGTTACGTGATTAATTGTGAAGCGTGGGAATATACTTATTTTCATAATTAATCTATATTCTATACCAAATTTGGACAGTATCTAGTTACAAGTACTCCAAATTTTTGAGTTGGTTAATTTTTGTAACTTAAAGCTGTAACTCAAAATGAAATGAACTTGTACTTGTAGGTACTCAGTCCCTTCTTGGGGAGGAAGTTTAAATTATAAAGTTACGATTTCTTTTAATTTTTACCATACTATAAAAAGTATTGTAATCGTGCATGGAAATAGTGCTGTTTTGATTGTTTTTGTAGAAATTCTCCAAAAAGCGATCAATCGATTTCTAATAATCAAAAGTGCCAAAAAGTTTAAGTTTCAAATTTCAAGGCTCTGCGACTTACCAAAGACAAGATACGAACGATTAAAATATTTATTTTGCGACATGACTAATTTACACCCCTTCCTTTATTTCAATCAGATTAAAAATTTATACACGACTAATAACTCATGAGACTTGATAAGTACACCAATTTTTTAGCGAAATCGTTATAGCCGTTTTCGAGAAACCGATTGTATACTATATACTTATACAAGAATTGCTCGTTTAATATAATAAGAAATTAAATCTTTAGGTGTTTATTCTATCTCCAGAATTTAAAGTTGGAATAAAAAAAATCGAATTGTTATATAAAAATGAAAAAAAAATTATGCATTGAGCAAAAATTTTGCCCACAATTATTAATAAACTGGACCTCTATGCCAAGTCCCAGCATTCTAGCTTAAACAGTACGCTGTTAAAAATTATCAAATCACTATTTATTTTTCCTTTTTTTCCAATCATTTAAATTAAACAAGTTTTGCTAGTTAAGGTATAATACCATTTTAATTTTAATTGCCATAAATTTCTTTCTAATCTGTTGGCTATTTCTCGATTACACCAGGTAACATGCTGAAATTTGCTGTTGTTGCGTCAGAACAGTCATTCTTGCTTCTTTAATATGTAGCATCGGTAAAAGAAAGAGATATTTCAGACGAAGGGATTTCCCATTTTACTTTGAAAAAAGAAAGAACAGGTTTAATCATTGAGAGCGTGACCTTTTCCTCTCGGCAAGAGGGAAATCCCTAGGCCGACATCTCCAGACAAGATGTCTCCAGGCAGCACCTTAAATTAGGCAATTTATTCATACTTGTTTTTTTAATCTAAATATAGACACGATTTACATAATAAGAGACACTTAATTTTTATTTTATTATTAATCTTATATAATTCTATATCAACATTTCTGATTTGAGCACAGGTCTCTCCTATCAAGAGTGTCTTGCAGATCCTAAGGGCCAGTTAGCATGTCGGTTGGTAAACTCTTTTTAAACGTTGACAAAGGATAAAACTTTTAAAAAGAGTTTACCAACCGACATACAACTGGCCCTAAGATGTTCCACTTTTACTTTACCATACAGGGTATGGTCAAGTATTATAATCGTGCATGAAAAAAGTTGTTTTTATTCTTCTTTTTTTCTAAATATCTCAAAAACGGC
Source organism: Forficula auricularia (assembly GCA_024734495.1). Lineage (NCBI taxonomy): Eukaryota > Metazoa > Arthropoda > Insecta > Dermaptera > Forficulidae > Forficula > Forficula auricularia. The sequence continues at coordinate 45,073 of JALMQS010000786.1, forward strand.
TGAAACTATTTTAATTTAAAGAATTGAGCGAGACCATGGGATTTCACTCTACAAAAAAGCTCTAATAAGTGAACATCGAAAAAATTATATTTTTCGAGATAATAATTGTTTTGTCAAAATGTCTGTTAGTTAGTCTGTCTGTTAGTCTGTGCGTCACCAAATTTTTGTGGACGAGCTAGCTCAAAAACTAGTGTGAATATCGAAACCAAATTTCACACATAGTTTTGGTCCATTGAGATTAGGAGCTGATTAGATTTTGGTGCATATCGACCCAAAATTAAGGGGGTGGAGAGGGGGCTAAAAATTAAAAAACTAGGCTATTTGAGCAAACTCAACCAAATTTTGTATACATAATCAGTGGGACCCCAGAAGTCTAATAATGCAAAAGCTAACCGCCCAAAATAGGGGTGAGGGGGTGTATGGTCAAAAAATGAAAATATAGGCTCTTGTACCAAACTCAACCAAATTTTGTATACATAATCAGTGGGCCTCTAGGAGTCTAAAAATACAAAAACTAACCCCCTGCCCTACATGATTATAAATAATTTTATTAAATATTAAATAGAAGTGAGGGGCCTGGTTGTATGGTAAAGTCAAGTGGATGGCCACATCAGAATACGTCAGCTTATTATGTTTTTATAATGATACTGATACAAGAAGAAATTGCACCAAAAAGGTACAACCTCTGTAGTCAGAGGTGGACCCTTGGAAATAAAAAGTGATTTAGGGATTAGTTCGGAGTTGAAGATATTCGTGGATGCCTGAAAAAATTGAAGTTTATATGTTGCTGGGAAGACGGTCGGTGGAAGAGAGTTACAGTCTCTAGATGTCATATGGATAAAGGAGTTGACGAATGGATTTGTTCGGTAAGTATCCATTTTAAGCGGAGTCTTAGAATATCGTGTATTTCGCGCAAATGAAGCCTTTGGAGGGATTATTGATTTTATCACGTCAGATCAAAAGCCATGGAAATATCGATAAAAAAGAGAGAGGGCGGAGACAGATCTATCTTAATATGTTCTAGCTCCTGCTCGAGTTCTTCTAGGTGGTCGTCCAAATGCATGGTGCAAATGTTAAATAATATTATTAAAGTCCATAGCATCCATATTATTTAATTAATCAAGTATGTTGACAGGTATTTGCTACTTTCCTGGCCAAACATCTGCTAACATACTTGATTAGTTAAATAATATGTTGCTATCAGGAGTTTCTTTGTATAGCTGGCTGTTCTACAATTCTTGCCGATTTCTGATCTCTTCTTGCAACCGCCAGAATCCATGCAGCAGACTGACGAATCAGTGCAAGATTTCGAACATTGTGCTCTACTCGCCTGGGGTAATTATGTTTTTGAAACTCGACATTTATTTCATTTGATGAAAGGGGTTGGCAATAAGTCACCACACTTGCCAGGCGGGTTGATGGCTGAAGAAAAAGAGAATAGATGGTGAAGAATGAAGACCCCTAGCCCTCGAAAATCTAGCGTCGGGGTCGGAAAAACCAGAGTTAGCCAAGAAAAGCTGATTAGGAAAGATAAAAGAGCTTGACACAAGTAAATGGAAGCAATGTCAGAGTCAGCTCGGATAGCCCCGTAGGCATATTGGCAAAGGACATGTACAAAGGATATGCGTCACCAAAACATCTGTGATCTCGAAAAGAATCATTTATTGGAAAAAAATTCACTTATAGTGTTAGTTTCCAACGTTTCGGAGGATTTTCTCTCCTTCCTCAGTGTTCAAAGGGTCAATGAAGGAAGTACATAGCATTCTTTCTTCCTCCTCCTCTCTGTGTCAATTGGTGTGCAGAGAATACTGTATGACTTCCCAATATGAATAAAACAGAGTGCAATGATTAAAATGATATTACTGCTGAAGATGGCTGAATAGTGGTGGTCAAAACTATCTAGTCCCTAGGCTCTGGTGTATTAACATAAATATATAAAAAATGATTTTTCAAAGTTATTAAATTAATTTCAATAATGTGAAAAATTACCCTGATCCTGAAACCTTAGAATTCGCATAATAAGTCCACTCGACGGGTATCCGATCAAGGCTGAAGAGTCCCATCCACCCTTTCCCTATTAGTCGCCTCTTACGACAAGCAGGGATTACTGCGGGTATATTCTACGCCCAACCCGCAGGGCAAATGAAAAAAATATCCTTAAAAAACTTCAGGTATGTTTGTTTATTCGAACAACAAATAATAATCCTGTCATATAAAGGTTTTTTAAAAATTAAATAATTATTCAGGCCATATAGAGAGCCAAAGATAAACGAATTAGTCGAATGTACTGTGAAGAGAATTAGGAATTGATTTGATTGGGAAATAATATTAGGTCCACGTTTATTTATAATCTTGTAATTAAATTAAAATCATTGAGACGCCTGGTGAAGCATAAATAAATTGGAGAAACGTTGGGCAAATCTATATGAATTATTTGATTTTCTAGTATCTTGTCTCTCTAGAGACCCACAGATTATGTATACAAAATTTGGTTGAGTTTGCTCCAAGGGCAAGAATTTACATTTTTTCACCCTCCCCCCCTTTTTTTGAATGGTTTTTGGGGGAATTTTTATGAACAAAAGTTGTCAGAAATCACATCCCCTACAACTTTGCTTATAATAAAATTTGCCGTATGGTTAATAGTTTAGGAGTTATTTGATAATTTTCATTCGTGAGCCCCCCCTCCAAACCCCCTTTTGAGGTCAAAATATCAAAACGTTATATAGCTATAAACGTAAGTTAGACGACATCTGATGCAAATATGAAATTTCATAATAATCCCTTAAGCCGTTTTTACGTGAATCGTGAGCAACTTTTCGCGGAAACCACGGAAACAGACAGACATACATACAGACAGGAATTTTGTTGAGGGTGTTTTCGTTCATAAATTTGCTTGAAACGTGTGCAACCAAAATTTGGCGTGATTTGGAGCAATATACGGACAAAACCTTAATTTTATATATATAGATAATCCCTTCGCAATTCAATTAAAGTCCAATTGAAATCGATATTTATCACATATTACCTGAATATTCAATTTCATTTAATCGTCCATTAATTTATAGAGATAAGCTCATTTAATTTGCAATAGAGAATACTCTGTAATACCCTCTTTTTATTAAGAAACATTAATCTGCTTATTTTTTTTAATTTAGTTGGCAAAATTAATTACTTTTTTTATTAGCATTTAGAGAAAAAATTCCGCATATGGTTTATATTCCTCTAATTAATCCACACTCTTTCTGTACTTATAAAATAATTGAAAATAATTAAATGTTTTTAAGTGCATGCATGCTATATGTATAGGGAAAAGTTAAATATTCGACCATTTAAATTTTAATTATTTAGTTATTTTTTCCCATTTTTAACCGACTTCAAAAAAGGAGGAGGTTCTCAATTCGACTGATTTTTTTGTGTGTCTATTTTACCTGATATCTTCGTCAATTGTGAACCGATTTTGATGATTTTTTTGCATTGGGTTCAGTATAGTTTCCGATTGGTCCCGTTTTTTTCATTGGTATTGGACCTTTTTTGTTATGTTTGCTCAGGCATAACTTCTTTGTTTATGAACCGATTTTAATGATTCTTTCTGCGTTTGGATCAGTATAGCTCCAAGATAGTCAAGATACCTATTTATTTATTTATTTTATGTATGTTCAGCGAGAACTTTTTCCACGTGGACCGATTTCGATGATTCTTTTTATTGGAAAGGGGGTACAGCTTAGGGGTGGTCCCATATTAATTTTGTTAAGTTCTGATGATATGATCAATGACAAAATAACGTAAATCTCCAATTCGTATGAGCAAATAATCGAAATTATAATAAATAAAATCTTTTTATAAAAAATCTTAAAACATTCATTTAAAACCCGCAAACGTTTCGAGAGAATTTCTATATTTATGAATTGAATTTTATTATCAATTTCTAATTCATTCGCCCGACGCTTTCTCTTACGAGATGCATGCAAGGTATTATCAAAAGTCGCTATTAATAACATCACTAAAAAGGGAAAAATAAAAATAATTTTTATAAAAAAAAATAAAACCGACTTCAAAAAATTAAATGTATTAAATAAAATAGTAATAACTCAAAAATAAAATAAAAATGCACTAAAAGAGTATAAAATAATTATCTAATTTCGTTACAACTAAACGACGAAATATTAACATGAAATCACTTTTTGAAGTCGGTGCTAAACTAGTTAGTAGTATAAGCAAGCGGACCCGGCAAACGTACTAAATAAGATCCGTCGAGTGCGATTCATAAAATGTATATTTTTGGCACCGACTTCAAAAAGTGATTTCATGTTAATATTTTGTCGTTTAGTTATAACTAAAAATTAGATAATTATTTTATACCTTTTAGTGCATTTTATTTTATTTTTGAGTTCGTATTATTTTATTTGTTAGATTTAATTTTTTTGAAGTCGGTTTTATTTTTTTTTATAAAAATTATTTTTATGTAAATGGGTCGAGCTCAAGTATTCGAATATTTTCATCACGTTACGCTGGAATTTCCAGAGATCCGTTTTAGAAGGAATCCTTGGAAGAAAAAAGTGAAATGACAATTTGACTAATACCATTGAATTGACCTTTGGATAAATTTTAATTAAATACACAACTATTCTTAAATATCAATACCAAGTAGAAAATCTCCATACAGTGTGCTGAATAGTTGTTCTCGAGGGGTGAACAGCGATCTAAAATCGTGTACACCTACTTCTACTTCCACTTTCATTTCCAATTAGAAGACAATAGATTATCTAATGAATTCCAAAATAATTCTAAATAATTCCAAAGAAGGTGTTCACCTAATTCCAATCGCGGTTCACCCTTCGGTTGTTCCCTTATTTATTCTCATTATTAGAAGTGATAGCGATGCTCGGTAACTTTTTGCCTCTAAATAGCTTAATTTTCAAATTTCAAGGCTCTGCAACTTACCAAAGACGAGATATGACGATTAAAATATTTATTTTGCGACATGACTAATTTACAACCCCCTTCCTTTATTTCAATCGGATTAAAATTTATACACGACTAATAACTCATGAGACTTGATAAGTTCACCAATTTTCAGTTAGAGCCGTTTTCGAGAAACCGATTCTATACATACAAGAATTGCTCGTTTAATATAATAGTGCCTGGAGCACTGAGCAATGCTCGGTAACTTTTTGCCTCTATGGTAAATAGCTTAAGTTTCAAATTTCAAGGCTCTGCGACTTACCGAAGACGAGATATGACGATCAAAATATTTATTTTGCGACATGACTAATTTACACCCCCTTCCTTTATTTCAATCGGATTAAAATTTATACACGACTAATAACTCATGAGACTTGATAAGTTCATCAATTTTTTTTTTAATCGTTAGAGCCGTTTTCGAGAAATCGATTCTATATAAATACATAAGAATTGTTCGTTTAATATAATAAGATATTTTGTGGTAAAAAAATTTTTGGAGGTCTTGGGGAACACTTTTGGTTCTAAGTAATAATTATAAAGTGAACACTAAAGTAATTATGGTGTTTTATTGTGTATGCAGTTAACGGTGGTCAATGTACAATGTTGTTTTTAAATAATTCAAAATTATTATTTTATACGTTTTTCATCTTTAATTCTATCCGAGGGGAGAACCACGACCTAATATCGTGTACAGCTACTTCCACTTCCACTTTCATTTCCAAGTAGAAGACAATATATGAAGGGGCATTATCTAATGAATTCCAAAATAATTCCCGTAATTCCAAAGATGTGTACACCTAATTCCAATCGCGGTTCACCCCTCGATTCTATCCATATGCTCTGACAAGAAATAGAAAAGAATCTATTCTTAAAAATGTCTGAAACGTGAAGAAAAATCATCAAAAAATTAAAATCTTGGCCATTTAACCAAACTCAACCAAATTTTGTATACATAATCAGTGGGACCCCAGAAGTATAAAAATGCAAAAACTAACCCCCCATACATGATTATAAATAATTTTAGGGGCCAGGTTTTTTGGTAAACTCAAGTGTATGGCCACATCAGAACACGTCAGCTTATTTTTTTTTAAATGATATTGATGTGAGAAGGAGATACACCAGAAGGTGCATCCCCTAAAGGCCTGTATGTGATGGCCCTTCCATCGTGAAAAGAACAGAGTAGAAGGAAAGAATCCGGAATCACAAGCCAAATCTCAGAAAGTTAGATACAATCCAATTTACTAAGTTTTTTAAGGGCTTCGAGCCGTGGTAAATTCTCCGTGTGATAAATTATGTTAAATTTATCTCCCACTTAAAAGCCATGATTTGTTTTCTGTCTGTCTGGATTCCGATACACACCATAACTCACGTACGGAAGGTTGTAAAAAGTTCTTGAATCAAAATATTGGTATTTCCAATATGGAGAGCTGATTAGATTTTAGACTCTCGAACTTTCAGTATAAAAATCCAGAAAACATTATTTTTTCATGGATTTTAGTGAAATTTTAAGGCCATAGGTATAAAAGAGCGCACTAACTCTTTAAAATGTTTTCATATTTTCCTCCAATTTATAATGTAAAACATGGATTATTCAAATATTTTCTTATTTTTTATAAAGTTTTTCCTCGTATGAGTGATCACGAAAGATTGAGAATTTATTTATAGGTATAATCTATTCCTTAAACATAATTGCATTTTCCCCTCAAGGGATTTGAAGAAAAAGACTTGAAATTCTGAGTAACTCTGCCTGAGTTCAAGGAACTAGAACTCGTTCTGCATCAGTCTTGTTCAATATCCCTATTTTTCATTATTGACTTAATTGATGAGGTATCTATAGGTGATAAACGCTGGGAAATCCTTTATATAGTCCGGTGGCCAGAACGGGTAGACTATTTTGCAGTAACAGAGTTACTTTGCCCTGGGTTCACCACACGAGGAGCCTAGTCTACTTTGCACTCTTTTGTATTTAATATTGTTGGACTTAGGGCCAGTTGTATGTCGGCTTGTAAAGTCTTTGTTAAATTTGACAAAGGGTAAAACCTTAGAATTCACCTTGTGCCCGACCGGATGGCCAATCAGATGACACGCACTTGTGAGGCTAGTCTACTTTGCACTCCTTTGTATTAGATACAAAGGACCCCCACGTGAGCTGCTTTATTGATGTTTTATTAGTAACAGAGAATAAATATAATTGTTTTATTATAAAGTCTTAAATAGATATAATTTGAGATTCTATTTAACTGTAATATACCTACACTCATAACAAATAAGATGAAACAAATATTTAAAATGTATTAAAAAACTCTATTTATAAAAAATTCTCTTATTCTCAAGCTTGAGTTGTTTATCATAAAAGAATTTAGTCATTGATTTTAAGTCGATTCTTCCACGTTTTCAGTAGAGCATGCCATTAATAGTCAAAACATCAAAAATGGAATGCAATAAGGTTATTCCTCTAGTATTAGATAAGAATCGATCGTTATTTTTGATTTTAAGTCGATTCCTCCATGTCTTCAGCAATGGTTACCAATAATAATCGAAGGGTCAAAAAATCTAATGTAGAATTGTTATTCCTCAAGTATTAGATAAGAATCGATTGCTATTTTTTATTTTAAGTCGATTCCTCCATGTCTTCACCAATGGCTACCAATAAAAACCGAAACGTCAAAAATCGAATGTAGTATGGTTATTCCTCGACTGTTAAATAAGAATCGATCATTATTTTTGAAATAAAGTCAACATGAACTGCAAATTGCAAGTGATATCTGATTAATAATAAAGGAATAAACATATTAATATTTCAAATGAATTTGGATAAAGTTTAGCAACGATCCGTTGCAGTTTATTTAATTAAATAACAATTTTTGAGTTCATCAATTAAATTGTCAAATTAATATTTGTGGGATTTAAAATTCATTGTAATTAAGTACCTTGAGACCACAAAAAAGGTCATAGGTATATAGTTTTTTGTAAAATTATATTTTAAAGTACTTTATTTTAGAATAACATAGTACATTGGATAAAGTTTAGCAACGACCCGTTGCAGTTTATTTTTTTAATTTTTGTTTTTAAATGTACTTTAAAAAAATAGATAGTTTTTTAAATCTTTGTTGCATTATTAAATTCTTCTTCAACGATAATGTGGGTAGAACTCTATTATCTATGCTATTAAGAATGAATGACATTCAAAAATCTGACAAACAGTGCCGCCAACAAATGTTTAGTTTGCTAGTTTAGTTCTTTTATTGTTTGGCAAGCTATGTTGGCTATACAGATTTTGTTTTAGTTTTCCGTGAATTTTCCAATTTTCCGGGCAACTTTTCCGATTTTTTTTTTACGTATTAACCTGAAATGGACTATTACGAACATTTTATAAAAAAAATTAGCCAAATCGGTCCAGGCATTTGAGAGATCTGCGCTTACAAAGAAAAAGAAATTCATTTTTATTATATAGAAGAAGATAGATTGTTGGACTTAGGCCCAGTTGTATGTCGGTTTGTAAAGTCTTTGTTAAAGTTGACAAAGGTTAAAACCTTAGAATTTGACCAAATTTTCCACTATCAGTTTTTAAAGGCCTCAGAAAACTATAAGTGCAAAAATCTGCTTCCTAAAATGTCCAGGGGAGGAGGGAAGTAGCGTCAAATTTCGGGTCTCCCAAAAAAGTCGTTTAGAGAGCCACTTACAATTACAATAATATTTATAGAATTATGTAATTAAAATTAAAATTTACCTCAGGCCCACCTGCCGCTACAGGTCCTGTGAATTGGATCGAAATCTAATAAAATTGATAATTAAATATTTTTCTTTTACTAAATCGCTATTTGAATTATTCTTGGTCATGTTTTCTTAAAATTTGTATGCATAATTTATATGATTTCACAGTAACATCGGGGTGATGCTCGTTCTGTCGAACAATATTAGAAGATACAAAAAAATTCAATGAGTTGTAACCTTGACCAAAGCCTCGGCACATCGGCGCCTTCTTCGTGATGCCTTAGCTGGTTAAATATCTTTATTTTTTATTTTTATTATATGATGTTCTTGATTGGTTTATTATAATAAATTAAGGAATTACTTTTGTTTTCTAAAAACAATCACTATAAATGGTTTAATTAAACATCAAATATTGGAGGAAAAATTGTAAATTATTTAGCAGCAATTTGTTTCAGAAACAGCTTAACTTATTATACAAACTTCACTGCTAAATTTCAGCTCATTAAATTCAACCGTTTATAATAATTAATGATAATATGCATGTATAATAACCCTTTTTACTTTATCCAATGCGAAACATGGGTAAAGTATTGTAATCGGTCTCATGGCAAGCTCGACTTCAAAGGGCCCTCAGGTAAAGACTACGGAACCCATGGTCTCAATTAAAGTCACAAATTGTAGTATTCATTTAGGTTGAATTTTGGCACGTGATGGTTTTGCCCAAAATTACATGGGGTCTCGTCGAGAGGCCAAAAAGTGCGATTTTTTCAGGAAGTGCGTCTGGATAGATGTTTGTTATCGTTTTTTTCGTCCACGATTTTTTCCACACCGTACAACTGATTGATATGAAATTGAAAACCTAGCATTATATTAAGAAAATGAAGCGCTGATTAGTTTTTGGTACATAACGGCTCACATACATTAGTACTTTATTTCAGGAGTTTTTTTAGTTTTTTCTAAATATGTTGAAAATGACTTAACCAATTTTGATGAAATTTAATATTGTAATTAAGTACCTGGAGGACCACAAAAAAGATCATATAAAGTTTTTTGTAAAATTACATTTTAAAGTAATTTACCCTAGATCTAGGGTCTAGAATAAGATAGTACATTGGATAAAGTTTATCAACGACCTGTTGCAGTTTATTTTCTTATTTTCGACAATTTCCGTCCGGAAGTTCAGAAGCTACAAAACAAAGTTTAATTTCACGATTGAGAGGCCAGCCCAGGTTTTTAGGGATGCTCCTTTTTAGTGTAACTCCTTCTCACATGAATCCCATTAAAAAAAAGTTATTGAGATGAAAAGGAAGTTAGTCTGAAAATTGTGAGAATTGTAGATGGAATTTCGTAAAAATTGTAAGGTTGTAAATTGTAAATGGAAGTTTGTAAACATGGTAAGGTTCTGTGTTTGTCTGTATGTCTGTCTGTCAGAAAAGTGACTCTCTTAAACTATAATTAATAAGATACAACCTTGGAAGTTATATATGTATCCATGAAATCAAATATTGTATTAAAATTTTATAAATTATAATAAATAATTTTACATGGAATATGAAGTATCTCTGTAAAGATTTCTTTAAATAGATTTAGTATATTTTTTTTAATTCATTTTAAAACGATGGTATGAGACAGCTTTATTGGCTTTTAGGCTAGAACGTACACACAATTTGGAAATACACACACACACATACACATAAATCCATTAACTAACAGAAATGTTGACAAAATAAATAATAAATCTTAAAAATTAAAATTTCTCGATGTTCAATATGTAGTGCTTTCTTTTTTAAAGTGAAATACTGTGAATTCGTTCAATTTTTTTATCAAAATTTTAGACTTTTTTGAGATATTTTGAAAAAAGAAGCAAAAAAAAATTTTTCCTTGCACGATTTCAATACCTGAACAAAACAGTGGATAAAGTAAAAATGAAAATTGTGGAAGAAGGCAAGACTATAGCCGCTCAGCTAGTTGCACTCGCCAAATAAGTACTACCTTTAAATAACACTGATCAACAAAAATTTCTCACCGTAAACCTAACAATGGATTCCAGTAGAGTTTACCATCAGCAATTTAACGATTTTTTACAACACGTGAGAGTTTTAAGATATTATCGGTCAAAACGACGAAAAATTCCATTTTGACCTATTTTCGAGTCCCATTATTATTATTTTTTTTTAATGATATTGATGTGAGAAGGAGATACACCAGAAGGTGCATCCCCTAAAGGCCTGTATGGGATGGCCCCTCCATCGTGAAAAGAACAGAGTAGAAGGAAAGAAGACGGGATCACAAGCCAAATCTCAGAAAGTTAGATACAATCCAATTTACTAAGTTTTTGAAGGGCTTCGATAAGTGGTAAATTCTCCGTGCGATAAATTAGGTTAAATTTATCTCCAACTTAATTATTACATTAGATATTAAACAGCAATATTTGAAATCAAAATATTTTATTGACATAATAGAAAACAGCTTCCTCTTTTATTTTCAAATAACCACTTGTTTTTAGCTTAATTAGAACTCGAGTTATAACCAAAAAACTAAAACTACGTGATTATAAAGGATAATAAACATAGATAAAAACAATAAAGTTTAGGGAAAGCGGTGTTGGTTTGTAGTAAAACATATTAAACACATCGAGATAAATAAAAAATCTCCAAAATAATTTAAAAGATTTTTTTAATTTTTTTAAATTTTATTTCCACTTTGTGAAACACCACTATAATCCGTTAAATAATTCCTGTGATAGATAAAAACATATGGTCTTAGTTTTTAGTTATAACTCGCGTTCTAATTGAGCTAAAAACAAGTGATAATTTGAAAATCAAAGAGGAACCTGTCTTTCTAAAACGTCAATAAAATATTTTGATTTCAAATATTGATGTTTAATATTTAATGGGACTCGAAAATAGGTCAAACTGGCCCTTTTCGTCATTTTGACCGCTAATATCTCAAAACTCGGACGTGTTGTAAAAAATCGGGAAAGTGCATGATAAATAATCAGCGTATAAAACTCTAATGGTATCCATTGTTAGGTTTACGGAGACAAATTTTTGTTTAATTTTTGTCGATCGTTTAAACTTGAATTAAATTTTTGCAAATTTTTATTAATTCGAAAACAATTAATTTATGAAAGAGAACATAATTTATAAAACTCCAAATATCTTTATATTTGAAAAAATATAAAATGAATAGTTTGTTATTAAAAAATGAACTCGTTCTATCAAAAATTTAAATTATAAAAACTGACATGTGTAAGTATGTAGGCAAAGAAAAATGCCGATAATTTTTTTACACATGCAGAGTAATTATATTTCATACCCTTGAAATTAATTTCGTGTTCGTGATTCAATATTTTCATTTCGTTAAAAAAACAACATATATTATATAATCGATGGGAAATAAAATAATAAAATGTTCTCTATTGCAAGTGCAAGTACAAAACGAACGTTTAAATCAATTAAACTTTTAATTCTTAGCATAAATATATATGCATATAAGATATAAGACCGGATACTTGAATTTCTAGATATGTTAATGAAGAAACCATTTTAAGCAAATGATAAAAATCACTAAAATTCAGTGTGGAAGTCCACCCACTAGAAAACGATGGATTTCTCGCGGTTTGGTCAATGAAGGATCGGGTCAATTAATCATTGGGATATCTCATGTGGCCCCCACCGAATGACGTCATAAGGAGGATAAAAAAGTCCTCGTGTTGAGAAGCCCGCTCCATTCTCGAGTGAGCGCGAGAACCGTTCGGACTGGACAGTCTTGGATGAGAATGACCTGCATCGTCATGGCTCTCAGCGCTACAGTCGTGTTGTTCATTGTGATATTAACCATCATCAAAGCGTCCCCTGTGATTCCATCCACACCGTCCAGTATAATTCAGTTCGCCCCTGAGCCAGAGATTACTCCAGAAACGAACACCGAAAAACATCAAAAACACCTGAAGAAGACGAACAATTACTGTTGCCGGGTGCCGCAGCCTGTACCACTTTCGCTTGAGGAAGCTCTTGACGATGTGGATCTGTACGGGAAGAATTTTTCCCCGGAATTCACCGTTCTTCACCGCTGTAAAGGTTGGTGTAAGAAGGGTAAATCATGTCGTATGATCGAATCCGAAGATGTTACATTAACATTTCGAGTGCTAGAAGCGAAAAAAAAGGATTTTGTTGAGTATACAGCGACAAATCATACCAAATGTCAGTGCCAAACCAATAATAAGGAGAATATTAAATGATTTTAGTTTGTGATTGAAGTTTTTGTCATCCAAACATGTGCTGTGAATGAAGAAACGAAGAATCAATTCAAAATTATGAAGACTGTGAATAAATCAATCATATATTTTCAGGTATTATATATTTACCAATTTTAAATACACTGTTAAAAATTTCTTTTATAATTTTACTATAAAAAATGGGAAGTCCGGCCTTAAAACTTTATAGTAATTTTACATACCAGTATTGTAATCTTACAACATATTTTTTACTAATACCTATCTATTTGTATTGTAAACATATAGTAAATTTACAATTTTTTTAACAGTGTATCCAGAATGAAATGGCTAGAATTATTTATATTATTGTATTTGCTAAAGAGATTCAAGAAGCTGATCAATCTATATATTTCAGCCTCTGGGACCCATCCCCCTCTTTCTGAAATTATCTATTCCCCTTGACACTCAAGACCTGCTAAATGATTTAGGATATTTTCGGGGCTTTCTAGTTTTTACTACTAGCATATTATAATTATTCTGATTTATTTGAAGTTATATTTATATATAAACTTTAAATTGACTTCAGTATTAAGTAGATAAACGTTTTTAATTATTTGGCTCCATAAAAAAAGCTCACCCGGTGAACAAATGACAATATCATATTATGATGTAAATTATTGTAAATCAATGAAAATCTAATATAAATACCATTAACATCTTTATTTAATATACTATGCCAATATTTTTGCACTAAAATATATTAATATAAAAATTTGAGTGTCTTATCTTTTTGAAAAAGTGGATGGAAAATTTTTGTCAAAAAAAAAGAACAACTTCCGGGTTTCATACTTGTATTTTAATTAAATGAGAATTTAGGACAAATGTTGTCCTTATCTAAATTCTCGTATAATTAAAATATATTATTTAAATATAAAAAAAAACATTCCAAAAATAAAAATTCAAGATTCCCAGAGAAATTTCTGGGTATGTGCCTGATCTCTTTATTTAAGATGTTGTATTATTAAATATTGCTGATGATACATATTTTATTTATGAATGAAATTATTTATTTTAATAAAAAAAAATACAACTTCAGGAATAAAGGATTATTGAAGAGAGGAGAGACTCATTAGCGGGCTTGATAATAAATTAAATTTAAAAATTTCTCATACTTTTTACACCAAGTTTTTATTTTATTATTATTCTTCTTTAAGTGCCATATCAGGTCTCCCTGACGTTTTGCCTCTCTCCACATATACCTGTGCTGAGTGTGTTTAGCTATTTTACACAGATATACGGGACCTACTTTTTAACGCCGTTTCCGAACGGCTAGTTTGGAGAGGTTACTAGGCAATTATACTCTTGGTAGGCTGCCATTGCTTTCCTTTGGAGAGGTTGCTAGGCAATTATACTCTTGGTAGGTTGCTATTGCTTTCCAAGAGGAAGCGACTGCAAATATCTACCGAGACTCGGTCTCGAACCAGCGTATTTCAGGCCAGCGGTCAGTGGTTAGAGTGTCGGCACTGACCCACAGTCGCCTCTTATTATTATTATTATTATTATTAAAGTCATATTGTTTTAAATTTTATTATTAAAAAGTCTCTCCCTTTCTTTCTCTCTATTTATGTAAATCATTGAGCATAATTTTATCATTCCCACATCCCAGTAAAACTAATTTGTATTGATTGATAATCAGAAAGAAATATTGGTGGTGTACATTTATTTAATTTATTTCAATCTATTTTTAAATAAAATGTACAGCTAACGATTGGAATAATGGATGTTTACCTAGAAAATGTTGTTTTGCGTGATATGTGTATGTTAATTGTAGTTCAACTTTTTTATAAACATACAAGTTGAAAAACTAAAGAGAAAATAAAATTGTAATGCATGTTAAGGATGTTTTCACATGCAATTGCTCAAATATTTTAGAATAAGTATTAAAAATGCGTGCACTTTTGAAAAATATGCCGTATTTATTTGATTATTTATAATATTTATATTATTTATAATAATATAAAAAAAAATGTCTGTGATAATATTTATTTATTTATATTATTATTATTTTGTATATCAATTATTTATTTCCAATAAAATAAATATATTTAAAAATATTAATGTTTAATATCAATAAATATGTGAAATTTTAATTCAGATGTGTTTGAAATTTTATTTTTACTTTCACATTTATATTCTATAGAATATAATGGGAGAGTATTGTGATGCCCAGTCTGGTCCTGACTCTGAGAGCTTGTATCTCAGAGATAAAAAAAGTTAATTTCATTTTGTAACTTCTAGGTGAACGATTCGTTGCCCTTAATAGTTGGAAACTGGATTTAGGACATAAAACCGGAAATTGTGGTCACCAGGGGTCAAAAAGGGGTCCAAAATCCATTGGTCAGTGCATACTATTATGTACCCCCCTGCGTTTCACAACCATAAGTCTCAGAGCTACAAAATTCGAAACTTAAGCTCGATATAGGCTAGAAGGAGTACAGCAAGCTTTTGGTTGAAATCAGAAAACCGGAAGTGGACATTTACATGAAAGATTTTTCGTTTTTTTTTGATTTTCTCAAAAACGGCTCTAACGATTTTTTTTAAAAATTAGTGTATTTATCAAGTGTCATGAGTTAATAGTTGTGTCAAATTTTTAATCCGATTGAATTAAAGGAAGGGGTTGTAAATTAGGAGTGTCGTAAAATAAATATTTTAATCGTTCATATCTCGTCTTCGGAAAGTCGCAGAGCCTTGAAATTTGAAACTTAAGCTATCTAGAGGCTACAAGAAGTATAACAAGATTTTGGATAAAATAGAAAAACCGGAAGTTGATGTTTACGTAGGTAAGAATTTATCCCCCGTGCGTTTCGCATTCATAAGTCTCAGAGATACGAAATTCGAAACTTAAGCTTGATATAGGCTAGAAGGAGTACACTCACTCACTCACTCTATTTTACTTTCTATGTGATAGCAAAGGCTCATCACTACCTCCTGTCCCTGAATTGAATTTAACTAATATTGGAGGGTTATTAAGAATCACTTAGGTACTTTTGACGATTAATTAATCCCCAAAGGCATTGCCCGTGTACACCGCGTGGAGGTGGATTCGTTCAATTTGGTTCTAGCCATATCTAAGAAACTATTAAATATACCCATGTACAGTTTGCTTTGTGAGTGGCCTGGTTCTAGTAACCAGGGTTTAGAAGGAGTACAGCAAGCTTTTGGTTGAAATCGGAAGACCGGAAGTGAACATTTAAATGAAAGATTTTTCGTTTTTTTTATTTTCTCAAAAACGGCTCCAACGATTTTTTTAAAAATTAGTGTATTTATCAAGTGTCTTGACACTTTTTAATATATTTTAGGACTGGCGACTGGCAGTGAATTATTCGGACAAATAGACTAATCAAGGATTTCTTTTATTAAATCAGAAGAAGAGTTATTTACATAAAAATGTATTAAATTTTTGAAAAAAGCACGAGCGGTGAATAAATTTATTTATATAAGTGTTTATCACTTTAGCTTAGATTATTTGTTCGTCTCTGAATGAGAAATACTTGGAAAAATAATATTGTAAATTAGGTACAAAATTTCATCATAGAATGAGGATTAAAATCCAAAGGCATGCTCACTAGGGGGCCGAAATGTTGAATCCGACGGGTGAACCGCGATTGGAATTAGGTGTACACAGTCTTTAGAATTACTTTGGAATTAATTAGATAATCTATTTCCACCTATTGTCTTCTACTTGGAAATGAAATTGGAAGTGGAAGTAGGTGTACACGATTTTAGGTCGCGGTTCACCTTCGGTTGAATCTATTCAAAATTAATATTTTATGGACAGGAATAAGCGAGAACAGAGTTGCACAGTAAGTTCACTTTGGCAATAAAATGTTTATATTTCTAAATTGGAGGAAAAAGTGCCAGTAAGCTTGCAGAGCTTGTCCACCGTATAGGGCCGCAAAGAGAGGGGGTGGCAAGAGGGGCAAATACCCAGGGGCCCTGACTCTTGGGGGCCCGAGTCGGGAGGTTGATGTTTTTTTTTTACTACAGTAAACTATTGGTTATCTGCGAGGTCCATAGGAAAAATAAGATAAACATAGACTATTGACCTATTCAGAAATAAAAATAGTAATTAATAATTTAATGAAAAAATACTGTATTTTTTTTTTATTTATGAAATTGATGAGAGAAGAGTTATACCAAAAAGGTGCATCCCCTAAAGGCCTGGGTTGATCCTCTTCCATCGTTTAATAACATTTTATTCACACATGATAGTAAAATAGGTTTCGTTCTGTAAATGAACAGTATTTAAATTACAATTACATTACTGTAGTTTATTTTAAAGTTATCTTAATATATATAAAAAGAGAAGGTGATGTTTCATCATTCATTCATTCATCTATCAACGCACAGCCTAAACCGCTTGACCTAGAAAAATGAAATTTGGACTGTATATTCTTTCAATGATTTATGGCTGTGCTTAGAAGGGATTTTTTGAAATTCGAACCTTAAAAGGGGAAAGGGCCCCAAAATGATTTTTCATAGTTTTTCAAGATCTCTTAAACCAGAAAAATGGGTTTAGTTTAGAAAGGTGAAGCATTGAAATACAAAAAAAAACATTTGAGTATTTTGCTCTATTTGTTCCTGAAAGGGAGATAGAGTAATTTTGGGGTACATTTTTGAAATTTTTAAAGTGCTCCTCAAGTTTTTAAGTTTTAGCATTCAAATTTGGTACATAGGTTTATTAATGCCAAATCTCGGGAATGTTTTTCTATTTTTTTTTGAAATTTGACCCCTGAACTGAAAAATGGGGGATTATTGATTTTGTGGTCTAAAATTTCTTGCCCTTGGACCAAACTCAACCAAATTTTCTATACATAATCTGTGGGTCACTAGAAGGCTAGAAACGCACTGACCACCCAAAATTGTGGGGGGGGGGTCAAAAAATTCTTGCCCTTGGACCATATTCAACTAAATTTTGTATACATAAACTGTGGGCCTCTAGGGAGCTAGAAATGCAAAAACTGTGAAAAGAAGAAGTGCGGGGGGGGGGGTGGAATGGGGTTGGTTTCGGAGTGGGGGTTGGGGATGGAATGTAGGGGACCCGGAGTGGGTGTGGGAGTGGAAGGGTGCGTAGTGGGGTGCAGGGTGGGTGCGGAGATGAAATGGGGTTGGGGTGCGGGGTGGAGGTAGGAGGTGGAATGTAGGGCTGGGGTGCAGAGGGCCCAGGGTGGGGGTGGAAGTGGAATGGGGGGAAGGATGCGTAGTGGGGTGAAGGGTAGGTGAGGAGGTGAAATGGGGTTGGGGTGCGAGTCCAGGGGCCGTAGCCGAAGGCGGGCTTCTCAGCTAGTCCAATTTAAATATATTATATACCTACCTATATACAAACATTTATCATTTATTCCAACATATGGAACTTTATACATTAGAAGGGATGAAGGGAGCCCATCTCACGTTTGCCCAAGTGCCCGAAATTGCTCAGAGGGTTCTGAGATAAGATTCTTAAAAGTATTAAAATGAAGAACTGTTTAGAAAATTCAATGCTCATTACTCCTGGCTATCTTTCCTCTTAAGTTAAGCTAAACTTAAATAAAAGAGATGCAGCAAAATCCAATGAAATAAAATATTCTGGTAGGGTGGTATCTAAAAAGAAATAATATTAATGGTATATTTGACAGTACCCGTTAGCCATAGTGGTAAGGAGAGGTCATAACTAATTAAAAATCATCTGACTCAAGAACGTTTAACTGCGAGAAGAAAACTATTTAATTATAATATATTTCTTTTATTTCACTTTCCGTTTAAGTGATGTAAATTTATGATAAATGTGTTTCTAGCTTCAAATAATAAAAAAATAAATAAATGTGAATACCTACATAACTTTTGTTTACATATCAAATTGTAAGTGAAAGAAAAAAAATTAGGGACCCTTAGATATTTGGGCTTCAGGTAAAATTAAAACAAATATTAATTTAACACCGATATGTTTATTTTCTTTATGTGAGACTTTTTAAAATTACTTAAATGTTTCACAAATTTAAGAACTAGAAAAATTTCCAAATAAAGATACGAAACTTTACTGTTTAATTCATTTTTTTATATGATATTGATGTGAGAAGGAGATACACCAAAAAGGTGTATCCCCTAAAGGCCTGGTTTGGCCCCTCCATCGTGAAAAGAAGAAGAAGAGGGGATTTTATGGGCTGGATAGGAGTTGCTTACCAGCGAGGGGTGAACCACGATTGGAATTAGGTGTACACCGTCATTGGAATTATTTGGAATTACTTTGGAATTCATTAGATAATCTATTGTCTTCTACTTGGAAATGAAAGTGGAAGTATAAGTAGGTGTACACGATTTTAGGTCGCGGTTCACCCCTCGCTTACCAGTAATAGTGCATGGAATAAGTAGTTTTTTGCTTGGCTTTTTCGAAATATCTCAAAAACGGCTGAAACTATTTTGATTAAAAAAATTTTGTTCAGCCATGGCGTTTTAGTCTACAAAAAAGTCATAATAAGTGAACATCGAAAAAAATTATATTTTTCGAAATAATATCTGTTTTGTCAAAATTTATGTTAGTACGTTAGTCTGTGCTTATGCGCGTTACCAATACAGGATATGGTCAAGTATTGTAATCGTGCATGAAAAAAGTGGTTTTTTCCTTCTTTTTTTCGAAATATCTCAAAAAGGCCTGAAACTATTTTGATTAAAAAAATTGAGCGAAACCATGGCATTTCGCTCTACAAAAAAGCTCGAATAAGTGAACATCGAAAAAATTATATTTTTCGAGATAATAATTGTTTTGTCAAAATGTCTGTTAGTTAGTCTGTCTGGTTGTCTGGTTGTCCGTTAGTCTGTGCGTTACCAAATTTTTGTGGACGAGCTAGCTCAAAAACTAGTTTTATCCATTGAGATTAAGAGCTGATTAGTTTTTGGAGCATATCGACCCAAAATTAAGGGGGTTGGAGGGGGGGTAAAAATTAAAAATCTAGGCCATTTGAGCAAACTCAACCAAATTTTGTATACATAATCAGTGGACCCCCAGAAGTCTAAAAATACAAAAACTAACCCCCCAAAATGGGGAGGGGGGTGTAGAGTCAAAAAATGAAAATCTTGGCCATTTACCAAACTCAACCAAATTTTGTATTCCTAATCAGTGGGACCCCAGAAGTATAAAAATTCAAAAACTAACCTTCCCCCCTACATGATTATAAATAATTTTAGGAGCCAGGTTGTATGGTAAAGTCAAGTCAAGTCAAAATTTCTATTTTAATGGTTCTGCTAAGGAAGGAGAAAAAATTTAAAACAGTGCTGGATGAAGGACGAAGCATCTGGTTTGTTTCCTTCATTGACCCTTTAAAACCCTGAAGAAGGAGGGAAGAATCCTCCGAAACGTTGGTTTAAAAGGAAAGGAAAAATAAAGAAAAAATTGACAGTCCAATAAATACACCTTATTTGGAAATGGGATAATCTTTTCTTTCTTCACTTCTCTAGGGTAATATCATAAACCATAGGATAATGTACTTACTTTATTTCTTGCTAGACGCTTTGGAAAATCCCAAATATTCTTCTCTAATTAACACACGAATTGAACTTGCACCCAGAAAGGGTCACTATAGCAACTAAAACTAAATTTGATAAATTGGCCGACTTTTTTATCTTTATCGAATTCAGAGAAAACATTATCTTTTGTAAGGAAAGAAATTGAAGGAAAAAAATAGAACCGAGTTAGCACAATTAACAATTATTCAAATCAATTTGACCCGCAAAAGTTAAATAATATAATCAATAATTTCTTAAGTTAATTCTACAAATTTAGAAAATTATTTTATTATTTTTTGAAAAGGAAAAATAATAAAATAATCTTATTATATTAAACGAGGAATTCTTGTGTATATATATAGAATAGGTTTCTCGAAAACGGCGCTAAAAATTGGTAAACTTATCTCAAGTCTCATGAGTTATTAGTCGTGTATAAATTTCCCAGGCACTATAGATTTAAATAAGTATAATTTCGATGGAATATCTCGAAAAAATCACTTTTTGAAGCCTCTCCAAAAACCGGCATTGATGCAAAGGGGGGACCCTTATCAACTTCATTGAATGTTTATAGAAAAAAATATTAATTTTTAAAAATTTAAACGCATTTTAAATAGTAGATTTTATATATATTTAAATGAGTATAATTATGATGTAATATCTCGAAAAAAATCACTTTTTTAAGCCTCTCTAAAAAGCGACATTGATACAAAGGGGGGACCTTTATCAACTTGATTGAGAATTTATGGAAAAAATAAAATATTAATTTTCAAAAAATTAAACGCATTTTAAATAGTAGATTTTGAGTATATAATTTCGATGGAATATCTAAAAAAAATCACTTTTTAAGCCTCTCTAAAAAGTGACATTGATAAAAAGGGGGACCCTCATCAACTTAATTGAGAATTTATGGAAAAAATAAAATATTAATTTTCAAAAATTAAACGCATTTTAAATAGTAGATTTTATATAGATTTAAATAAGTATACTTTTGATGGAATATCACTTTTTTAAGCCTTTCTAAAAAGCGACATTTATACAAGGGGTTCAACTTGATTAAGAATTTATAGAAAAAATAAAATATTAATTTTCAAAAAATTAAAAGCATTTTAAATAGTAGATTTAAATGAGTATAATTTCGTTGGAATATCTCGAAAAAAAAAATACTTTTTTAAGCCTCTCTAAAAAGCGACATTGATACAAAGGGGGGACCCTAATAATACTTATTTACATAAAGCAGAAGACGCATTATTTGGTTTGTTCATTGTAAATTAAACAAATCTGTCCCTAACGACAAGAAAACCTTTTTAATTTTATTATGTACCATTTCAGTATTTCATACTTGAGCGCAATTTTTCCTTTCCTTCAGGAGAGGGGGAACGTCATAGAAAGACAGATATCAGCTGCTTGGACACTGAGAGGTCAAAAAGGGGACTGAAATTTGAAGATTTTCAAATGGATTAACAAGTTTTTTTCAAACCTGTTGAGGAATTAGAAGAGAAACAAAAAAAATGAAGAAAAATAAGAAGACTCAAATATACGGATCAAAAGTAATCTTAGTACCATATCGAAAAGAACATGTTCCTAAGTAAGTATTCAACTTAATTAATTTTAAACTTTATCTATTTTAAAATATTTAAACATTTTTTCTCAGGAATGGAAAATAATCACAGAACTAGAGCAAATAACATTAACATATTCCCCCACAAGACGACTTACTAACACAGGTCCCTAACTCGATTTTCATCAGCCTTTTGCTTGAGCAAGATTTTATTTTGATGTCCTTTTTTGTGAGTGAGAGGTAGTACAAAAACAAATATATTAAAAAATTAATGTATATAAAGCAGTAGTACTACAATAATTTGAATAGTCAGTTCCCTGTTTCAAGGTTTTAGCATTGATCCTGAAACCTTAGAAGTCCCCTAGACGTGTAGCCGTTCAAGGCTGAAGAGTCCCATCCACCCTTTCCCTATTAGTCGCCTCTTACGACAATCAGGGATTACTGCGGGTATATTCTACGCCCAACCCGCAGGGCAAAAGATTTCATAGGAATAGACTTCAAGAAATAAACAAGTACAGTAGAGTCTCACTAATCCGGTACTATTAAAAACTAGGGGGTGCCGGATTATTGGAATGTTCGGATTACTGGATTGTATAGAACCTTTATCTGTACCTGTTTCAAGGTTCTAGTATTGATCCTGAAACCTTAGAAGTTGCACAAAAAGTCCCCTAGACGGGTAGCCGATCAAGACTGAAGAGCCCCTTTCCCTATTAGTCGCCTCTTACGACAAGCAGGGATTACTGCGGGTATATTCTACGCCCAACCCGCAGGGCAAAAGATTTCATAGGAATAGAATTCAAGAAACAAACAAGTACAGTAGAGTCTCACTAATCCGGTACTATTAAAAACTAGGGGGTGCCGGATTAATGGAATGTTCGGATTACTGAATTGTATAGAAAAATTCATAATAAATATAATAAATTTCACCCGATATCGGTAACAAACGGATACCAAAGAGGGTGCCGGATTATTGGACGTGCCGGTCTATTGAAGTACCGGATTAGTGAGACTCTACTGTATTTAAAGAAATACATTTTGCATAGTTTATTATAGAAAAGAAAAGAAATTTTATTGATTGTTTATATAAATGAAAAAATACAAATATTATAAAAAAAAACAATCCAAAACACGTGTATTCAAAAGCTTATTAAAAAGTTTATTATATTAGAATTTATAACCCACTACCTTTTATACCCCTCATCATCTGAAAAATTTGCAAACACCGTAGTCTTAAAATAGTTTTCTTTTTTTACTCAATTTTGAATGATTTCCACTTGTTATTATGAGAAAAATCATCAACAAATAAACAGGTGTTTATTATATCTAAACTTATTGCTTATTAGTGGCCCTAGTAGCACAATGTTTCAAACTATACATATAGTAACTATATAGTGCCTATATAGATTTCGAGAATCTATATATATATATAGCCCTATATAGTTACTATATAGTCTAAAACATTGTTCTACTGGGGGAGAACTCTACCCCTAATCTTCGGTAGCATATCAACCCCCCTCCCCCATTTTCAAAATTTACGGAGAACTTACCATGTAGTTTTGACTTGGAAATATCTAAAATTGAGTCTTATATAAGTACCTATGTTATTTGCAAAATATTTTCAGATACCACCAATGGATGAAATCTGAAGAGCTTCAATTATTAACAGCTTCAGAACCATTGACATTAGAACAAGAATATGAAATGCAGCAATCATGGTCCAATGACGAAGATAGTAAGATTGAATTAAAAAACAAAACAAAAAAAAAACAAGTTTTAATGCGTTATTAATTTATTTCAGAATGTACATTTATAATATTAGATCAAGAAGACTATAAAAACTCTTGTGATGAAATAAGTATGTACCCATGTAATTAAAATAAATAGGTATTTAATAGATTTTCTTTTAAGGTAGTTCTTTCACAAATGCAAAAATTCAATAAGTCTTCGAAACTTGGAATATAAGTCATTAAAAGCATAATAAACACACTGTTAAAATTTGAAGACGATTTACCACACCAAACATGAAATAATTGCAATTAAAAATGAAATTTTTTACATATGGTAGATTGGGAAAAGGGTGGGAAAATGATCATTATTTTATTTTTTTCATTGAAGGACTTTCACCATCTTGATGAAAAACTAATATTTGTTAGAATAATACATTCGGAGTAACTTAAAAAAAAAATTGAAATTATTTACCTCGTAGTTTTGATAAAAAAAAAACATATTTGGGCGATTATTTTTAGTGGAGGGGATATAGGATCAATCGCTTGGAAACGATCCATTCATAAAGAGGATATAGTAGTGTGAGAAGTACAGTCACGTTAAAAAAACATAACCTAAAATTTTAGCACCGTTCATATGTATAGAGTGGTTACGAGGCTAAAACTTTTTGTGTGGATTGTCGCGAAAGAACTACCTTAATCCCCAGGTCTATTACTTTATCGATATAATAATCCAGTTTTTAAACTTAAATTTCAGTTTCTATGATTGGGGATACAAATCTATTCCTTCAAGATAATGGAATAGCTGAGGCAGAAATCATGATTGCAGAAACAAAGTACCGGAGTAAACGAAGAGGTTGGGAAGCAATGTGCCTTATGTTTCGATATGGTTTGTATATTATTTTCAAGTTTTTAAAAAATGGGACTTTTTTCGTGAGGATTTGTTGTCCGTCTCTGTAGTTCAACCTAAGTTTTTTTTAATTTATTTTTCAGCCCAAAAAGATCACAAAGAATCTACAATAGGGATTACAAATATCATACAATTGTGCAATCATAATCTCTGGCTAAATAAATATCGTTTAACATGTTCTTTAAAATTACTCAGAGTTCTCACATCTTTCAACCTTTTAGTCAGTTCATTATCCAGATCACAGCAGTGTGGGAGATCCTCTTCTGACCCACATTCCTGGCACTTGATAGAGCTGATTAGCTCTGGTGTTGATGATGCGCAGATAACCATTAGCCAATCGTCACAGATAAAAAAAACAAATTATGAGGCACATCCCTGATCATAAACATACTCATGAAAAAAATGGTGCCATAGAGTGGAGATGAATAAATATGTCTTTTAAAATTCTTTTAAACACTCTGTCGAGGGCTTTTATTCTACAGTCCAGGCCCGATTCTATAACTGGGCAAAATGGGCACATGCCCAGGGGCGCAAGAGACTTGAGAAGATTGGTCTCAAACAAGTTAATTACCAGATGACAAAAGTTGTGATGACGAGGTTGTAGAATGTGCTATAACCATAACGCCTGTAACTCTGTAACTGCGGGTCCATAGGTGGTGAATAATGGAAAGACTCTCCAAACTAAGGTGAAGTTAAGGGGGAAATCCCTCCCGAACCAAAACTGGCAAAGATTAATGGGTGGGGGGGGGGGGGCGCACCTGGTTAATTTGACCATAGGGCCACGAGAGTTAAAAACGGGCCAGCTATAGTCACCTCGTTCTGAATCCCCATCTAACTTTACAACCGTGAAAATCCATCAAATTATCTTAGTGAGTACTTTCGAGAAAAAATATTTTGATGGTTATAAAAATAAATAGTTTTGATGGTAGACGAAAAAATCTGTTTTAAAAATTAAAAATTTTCAACACTACTAAAGCTAGTAAAATGGTTAGCATACTTTGAAGCATGATTAAAAGAAGCGGACTTTGGATGAAGCCATATTCGAGACAGGGACGAATTTGGGCCTTATACAGTATAAGAAGTTGACTGGGAGTATAACAGCGTCTAGACCTAAATAGGAGACCAAGCTTGCGCGCTGCAGCTTTAGCAGTGGTTGAGATATGGTCATTCCATGAAAGGTCAGACCCTAGAGTTACGCCTAGCATTGAAATTTTATCCCTGAATTCTAGTGAGTTTGAGTCGAATGATATGTTTGGGAGGTTTCTGTCGACGCGCCTAGAAATAAGGCAACACTGAGTTTTCACTGCATTGAAGTTAACTAAGTTTTGGGATCCCCAGTTTTTAAGTCTGCCTAAGTCTAAATTTATTGAGGAGGCAATGTCTGCACGGTTTTTATGCGATGCAGGGGCGTTATGTAGGGTGCTGTCATCTGCGTAACAATGTACCGGATTGGAGGGCAAGTTTAGAAGGTCGTTGATATAGATAAGAAAAAGCGTAGGGGAGATAACCGATCCCTGAGGAACTCCAGCGTTGGTGTGGAAGGAGGAAGTGATATTCCATCGATGACAGCCTTAATACTACGGTCTGAAAGAAAACTTTCTAACAAGTTGCAGAGTTTCGGCGCAAGGCCGACGGAGATAAAGAGTTTGAGACTAATAGAAGATGATATTGACAAAAACAATTTAATTAAGTGGGAGATAAATTTAAAAACCTAATTTATCGATCGGAGAATTTACCACTGCTCGAAGCCCCTAAAAACTTAGTAAATTGGATTGTATCTAACTTTCTGAGATTTGGCTCGTAATCCCGGCTTCTTTCCTTCTACTCTGTTCTTTTCACGATGGAGGGGCCAGCCCATACAGGCCTTTAGGGGATGGACCTTCTGGTGTATCTCCTTCTCACATCAATATCATTAAAAAAAAAAAAAAAATAGATCTATCGAACGAGGGAGTTCAATAGACATGAAACAAATCTTCCAAATGGATTGGAAGAGGGTGGATTCGTCGAAATTCTACGAATACTATTGGAAAATTAAAAACAGCATTGGCCTGGAAGGTTTTTGGACTGATAATAGAATAGAGGAGGAAGAGAAGATAAAGTGGGGAGAATTAGATTAAAAGCTAATCGAGAAGATAGACAAGAAGGATAAAGAAGTTGAACGCAAAGTGAATTAATTCTAAAAGTTCAGTATTAAAATTGGATACAGATGAGATCAAATAAATTAAAAAATTATCTTCATTGATTATTTTATTAAATACAATATTTGTTTCAAATCCTATTGATGGACTAGTTTTACAAAATTTTTCATATGATATTATCCAGTCCATTTTCATTATTTACATTATTTTTAAAATTTTTATTACCTATTAAAATTGTTTAATTAAATTTTACTGGTATATTGTTATTTTCAAATAAGTAATTTTAAAATACTCTAATGATTTACAAATTTATTTCCTACCCAATAAAACATATTTAAAAAAATTATATTTATTTTAGGTATCGAAGAACTAGGATTGAGCAAATTTATAGCAAAGATTTCAAATGATAACGAGAAAAGCTTGCAAATGTTTACAAATTTAAAATTTTCTAAAGTAAGTTAAAAAATATATGCTTATTATAATCACTGTTCTTCTTGTAATATAAGATTTTATGATATATTTTAGGTAAGTGAAAGTGCCGTATTCAAAGAGATTACTTTAGAGAGACCTGTTGATGATGAATGGCGAGGATTCATTGAATCGGAAACAAGTACTTATCGAACTATAGAAAATTCATTATATTAATGAATATTCATTAATTGAAAAACAAAAGGAAGATTGAAATGAAGATTATAATAAATAAAAATTAAATTTAAGAGTCGATTATAAATTATAAATGATGAAATAAATATGACAAAAAATTAAATATTTTATTTAAGGTAAACGCTCCAGTAATGGGCCGGTTAAGAGAAAAATGGAAGTGAAACTGAGTTTCCACTGCTACATAATAAGCAAATTGGTCCAAATTTTTACCTGTCATTCTATTATCTGTCCTTCACGTGTAACCACAATTTTAGCACACTGGTTGCATTTACAAAAATAAAAAAATATCCGACGTACCAGTAATGGACCCCCCAATAATGGGCCATCTATTAAATCTATTGAGGAACAATAATCAAGTCTATAACATCATAGAATTACAAAGAGGTGTATCTAAAAACAAAATTTATCTGTTTTATTCATATTTTTCTAAAACTTTAAAGAAAATGCTGATGCTCCAGTAATGGGCCGGTTCGCTCCAGTAATGGGCCAGCCCGCCCATTATTGGAACCATTCATAGTACAATGACCGTTCCTGTACTGATCAGTTAGAATTCGATGGAGGTTCTCAACAGTAAGCTTAATTCAGAATAATATAATATTTTTATGTTGGTCCGGGCTGGCCCATTACTGGGACAGTTGAACAATTCGTGATCCCATGTTGGGCCACCCTATTTTGGCAATGTTTTTCATCATTTATGCACTGTACAATTTGAATTATACATATTATCGTACTAAATATTCCTTAAAGTCACTAAACAGGCATTATAGTAAATAAATATTATTTGTTGAAAAAAATCACTTTCCTTAACAGATTTCTTAATCAGAAGTTAAAACAATCACAAATATTCGTCTCTTTAGCAGAATAATCCACACACTTGACACAAAGTAAAGGAATGAACTGAATTCCAGTGCTAAGGTATCCTAGCAGGAAGTAGTCAATGACCCGTATCCCTTCCACTGCTATAGGTAACAAAAGACCCTTCATTTCTCAACATTTTTAAAGGGTGGCCCGTTATAGGAGCATGGCCCATTACTGGAGCGTTTACCTTAAGTATATAACTTTTTTTTGAAAATATTTTTAAATCATAATACGAGTATTATAAATATAATCAAACATATTTTGTATAAAAAAAAAAACTAATCATAGAAGTCCTAATTGAAATTCTAGTTAGGGCCCCGTCCATAATACGTAGGCAACATTGGGCGAGGGGATGATACACCAATTTCATTTTTATTCTTTTAATAAACATACTCACAAAAATGATTTTCTTTTAAATAAATATAATTTATATAAATTAAACAATTCATCTTTCTCAGTATTATAAGAAAATGCAGTAAGGGAGGAACCGAGTCGCATATGACGTCACAGTAAGTTATAGCTTGGAGGTCTACAAAAATGTGACCAACTGTAATAAGGGGTTAGGGGAACCGAAAATGACTGGATTTAGAGTGACATTTTATGGACGCTCCCTACGGAGGGTGTATCGTCACGTAATTATAGCTTGGAGGTCTACAAAAATGTGACCAACTGTAATAAGGGGTTAAGGGGACCGAAAATGACTGGATTTAGGGTGACATTTTATGGAGGCTCCCTACGGAGGGTGTATCGTTACGTAATTATAGGTTGGAGGTCTACAAAAATGTGACCAACTGTAATAAGGGGTTAGGGGGACCGAAAATAACTGGATTTAGCGCGACATTTTATGGACGACCCCTTACATCTAAAAATTGTACGTATAATTTTTCAACTTCATTTAAAAAATCAAATTAGAATTGATACATATTAATTTTAAATTTATAAAGAATGATACATTCCAATTTTAATCCCATTCTTCCCACTATAATAATGCATTGATGTAACTTTGCTATGATTGAACTTGCAATATGAATAATATATTTAATAATTAACTTAAGTTTATAAAAGCACTCCAAAAAATCAAGGGGAGATCGGGATATGTCTTTTGGATCAAAGCAAAATCTCAAATCCTAAATGTATTTTGCATGTACTGATGAATATT
Source organism: Forficula auricularia (assembly GCA_024734495.1). NCBI lineage: Eukaryota > Metazoa > Arthropoda > Insecta > Dermaptera > Forficulidae > Forficula > Forficula auricularia. Next base: position 74,517 of record JALMQS010000786.1, read on the forward strand.
TTATAATGAAATCGAAAAATTTTCTTTTGTGTTTGATCTAAAAGGCCTCCAACTGAATCTTTCTTTGATTTCATTATTGTGTATATTCTGCTGGGGTAGAGGGCTAAGGCGATTAGTTGTTGGTGTTGGAAACGAGAATAAGAAGTCGTCTCTTTAGTGTAGTCTAGTATGAAGATAAAAGTAAATAAATATTATAGGAGTATGAAATATTCATTTACTATGAGTTAAGATTTCTAGGTCACTTGTTTCACATTAAATTTTAAATTAACATTTTAATTTGAAACAAGTGGGGTTAGGGATGGCAACGATATATCGATTATTTTTTTATATCGATATATTTTGGAAATATATCATTATATCGATATATTTTGGAAATATATCATTATATCGATATATTTTGGAAATATATCATTATATCGATATATTTTGGAAATATATCAATATATAAGTATCGATATAGTCCTTGCGATATATATCGAATATCGATATATGCCTTGCGATATATATCGGAATTTTTTTTACTTGCAAATACCAAAAAACTGCTGCAATTTTTTAATTGCACAATTTTATCCGAAATTTTTATTTCACAACATCACAACTATTAAAAATACTTAATAAAGTTGTTGTAGGGAAATAAGGACAATAGCTTATGCAAATAATTTTTATTTTTTTCAACGTTTCGTCAACTTTGTTTACTTCCTCAGGGCTCAAATAAATTAACTTCTTTGCAAATTTGTCATGTTATCAATATTCATTCTTAGCAAACATATCAGGGCAGTCATCAAACAGATTGAAAATATTTCCCTACAACAACTTTATTAATTTACAATAACAATATTATTAATTTACAATACAACAACTTTATTAATTTAATCGATGGACATAAATAATCAAAATAATTAAAAAATACTTTGACAAGGTACTCTAACTCAAAAAAATAAAAATTTATGTCATGTATTGTAATAGAGAGGCGAAAAAATACCATAATCCTAGAAAAATAGAGACAAAAAATCGCAGCCATCTGACTGGGAAAAGACTGTCCAAACTTTTGTTTTTGGAATCATTTTGTGGAAAGTATTTTTTTTTAAGTTAATTTTTAAATTTAAAAAAGTGTACTCCACATGACTATGACTATTGACTACTGTTTTTGTTATATTATCTTAGGTGAAACTAGCTTTGAAGTTAAAAAAAATTGTATTATTAAGATTAAATTCTTTTTACTATCATAAGATGTTTTTATTTCTCAATAAGTTACAATTACTGGTTAGTTTTTGATATATTAATATCTAAAAAATAATTAATAAAAATATATCGATATATATATATATCGATATATTTATGTATCGATATATCATATATATCGATATATTTATGTATAGATATACCATATATCGATATAGCGCTATAAGCTATATCGATATATTAAAATAATTTACCATCCCTAGTCGGCCTTTGTTAGCAACATCTCCGCCATGAGAATGTCCTTGATCCTTCATTATTTTATTCTTAAATTAAAATCTTGAATATAATCTCCATTTGTAAATATTTATATTTTTTTATCATTTCGTAATTTCTATCTACTAAATATTTCAGATGTTGCAGAGAAGTGGGATATAAATTGCAAGTATAACTAGAAGACTATAAATTAGAAGTACCATATATTAGTCATATTTTCTCTTCTCCAGTATTTTGTGCATTTTCAATTATTGAAAACCGAGGGGTGAACCGCGACCTAAAATCGTGTACACCTACTTCCACTTTCATTTTTAAGTAGAAGACAATAGATTATCTAATGAATTCCAAAGTAATTCCAAAGACGGTGTACACCTAATTCCAATCGCGGTTCACCCCTCGTTGAAAACCTTAGCATGTTGATTTATTTTAATCAATCGATTAAAAAACTCAACTAAAGATATTCATAATGCAAGTTTTAATTAAACCAAAGTTCTATATACATCAAGAAATTTTTATAGTTCTAAAGAATAAATTATGTCTTTTCAATATAAATTATAAATCTATTTTAAGTTTTCAAAGAGGTTTAAAAATTTCTTTTAAGACATTATTTAGAATATATATATATATATGTATATACAAATTATTATATTAAAGCTTCGTATTGGAAATTTTTTGATAAATTTTCTGGTTTTACGTGACTGTGAATGTGTAAAAAATGTTTTAAATAGCAAGTCTGTAAAATAGCCAATAATTAATTAAATATACAATATAACAAAAAAATAGGTTCATTTAAAATTCGGTTAACATATTTTTTTCACTTTAAAGCAATTAAAAATTTGTAAAATATTTTATTCAATTAATAGTAGAAATTACTTCACAGTCAAATTCGGCATGATTTAATTAATTAATAAATGCAATTATAAAATGATGTATTAAAGATAAATATATGGTGTAAATAAAAAAAATTAAAATATTTCTAAAACAAAGGGTTGACCCTATTATACTAAAATCAGTATTTTAAAGTGTTGAAAGATCCAGTGAGAATCGACACCAAATTCTTTAAAGATTACTAGTGAGAATCATTTACTGCTAGAATACTTTTTTAAAACAGAATCCTGATACATGTGCGTGAAAGAAAAATTTATTTTATTTACACTATGCATTTAATCCGTGAAAATTTTAAATCATCAATGTGACCACCATAGAGTAATATAGAGGGAAGGCTACCGTATATAGAAAAAACGCTCTCTAGCGACTGCAGGGCGAAAACTCTTAGTTCCAAAGATCATAGTACATTCAAAGCCTTTGTCATAGATAAAAGATACATACCCTTTATGTTATATATATATATATATATATATATATAAGAGTATTTTTTACTCTTGATAATGTCACCAAAATTTGCCCCGAAGAGAGTGGTTTCCGCCATTTTATTGCCCAATGGTTTTGCCCTTGTCTCGCCAGAGAGCTCTGTAACTCGTATACGCTAAAATACATTGGCTCCTTTTGGAGCCTTCCACTCTATATTACTCTATGGTGCCCACAAAAGCTTCGACATAAATATACAAGATAATCTCATTAAAATCAAAATAATTATGCGTAGATATATCACAAAGAAATTACTTAATATTCAAAATAAATAGTTAACTGATATTCAATTAACCGGCAAGATTGAGGCCGGTTTAGATATATTAATCATATTATGATAGTATCATAATATATTATTTGATCTTTATATTAGATATTAATAAGAATGTGTTATGAAATTCCTTCAATCCATTTATTTGATATATATGTATCCCACGAAAAAGTAAAGTTATAATTTATAAATTTGCAGTTTCGAATCAAGAATAATTATTTTAAAATTCAATTAGAAAATAAAGAAATATAATTAATAATAGACACAAGAACCAGCCGGACTTCGAACCCGAGACCTCAGCTATTCGGTGTTAAGTTCTAACCAAATGAGTCTCCAAACCATAAACCGATCCTAATGTCTATAAGTAGATACTATTTCATTTCAGTTTTTTATCTTTTCTTTATATATTTTTTAGTGCTAAACGACATAACCTATTATATTATTCGAATAATAAGAACTAGTTTAAGAAGATTTTCGCAAAACTATATTAGAATTATAAATTTTCTATGTACTTCTAATGTCATCATTAAAATTACAATTGTTCTTCTAATTCCATAGTGATTCCTAAATAAGTTGAGAGGTTTGTTCGCATTAGGTTAAATAGAAAATAGATTCAAAAATTGATTATATACTCGAAGTTTTCGTGTCTATTTTTGAAGTCATTGATAGAAGCAAGAGAATTCATTAAACCAACACTTTTTCGAATTAAATTTATTGATTCTTGCTGCATCTATCACAGCTTTAGAATGGCTCCTGAAATAGGGACCAATAGTCGTGTACTTATTAGAAATTTCAATCAATTTTCTATTTAAACTTTTAAGGAGTTAGGTGTTGGTTCTAGGTGAAACATTTTAATATAATAATAAAACTTGAGCAAGATGCGAGGTAGGTTTCACAAAAAAAGAAATAAAACAAAATTGAGTTTTGAATTCGATATATTTCGGGGGTGAGCCCATCATACAACAACAACAATTTAGGCTCCCAATTAATTAACAATAAAATAGACAAAATTGATAAATCAGGAGTGTATAAATTGACTTGTCACGATTGTGATGCTTTTTATATAGGGCAGTCAGGCCGCTCATTCAAAATATGTTACTCTGAGCATGTAAGAGCTCTTAATCGTCTCAATAGATCCGATAACATTAATTTAGATTCGACCTCAGCCTTCGCAATTCACTTACATGAATCCAATCATTCAACCTTTAATAATAACCCTATCCCTATTCATTTCGAAAGAAAAGGCCTTAAATTGAATCCACCGAAATTAAAATAGCCCTCTCAAATAATTCAAATATTTTAAATAACCAATTAGAAGTGTATAAAAATACAATTATTGATTATATATTATAATAAATTAACTAAACATTCCTTCTATTGTTCACACATTGAATATTGTTATTGGGGGTTATTGTACCCTTGTACTTTCGCATTCCTTCTTATAATAGCAGGTATAGTTTCCCATTAGCTGGTTAAAAACTCAATTTTTCCATTTGTTGAAAATATTAATTCTTAGTACACTTTCTCCTCTTCCCCCTATCTCCCTCACCACATACATTTGTAAAAAAAAATTTTATTTGTAAAATTATTTTTCCAATTTATAATCAGTTTTTTCTGACTCCTGATGATGGACTCACCACCGAAATATATATATATATATCGAATTCAAAACTTAATTTTGTTTTATTTCTTTTTTTGTGAAACCTACCTCGCATCTTGCTCAAGTTTTATTATTATATTCTATTTAAGGTAATGGCATCAGTAGTTGACGGTGCACCAGTAGTTGACCATTTCGACATAAAACTTCAATTAATAAGGATCCAAATGGAAAGATTCCCTTGAAAAAAATATATCGCCAGGTCCTGCTGTCTTTTTTTTTTTTTTTTTTTTTTTTTTTATTGGCCTCGGGACGTCCTGCTGTCTAGTGTCCATAGATTTTTTCAAGGGAATCTTTCCATCTGGATCCTTATTAATCAAAGATTTATGTCGAAATGGTCAACCACTGGTGCACGGTCAACTACTGTTGCCATTACCATAAACCATGAATGATAAAACAAGGGAAAAATTCCAAATGATCAACCCAACTGCCAAAGCATAAAAAAAGATTTCTAGGGGTCATAGATATCTATTTTTTTTATAATTTAGTTTATCCATCCAGAATAGTTTATATTACATTATTTCTAATACAAATTTTAAAATTCAAGAAAAATTTACAATAGATGTAACAAAAATAATTTATTTTCATTTGATTTACTCTCTGTTCAAATTTTGATTAAGTTTATTATTTTATTTTTAGTCCCTTTTATAATAATATATTTTAAAAGCATACAATTATTTTAGCTTAGAGCCTTTGTTTTTTATTTTCGATTTTAATTATACATATATAGATTCGATTATATATTATTTTATATCATTTTTAGAGACTTTTTTTTCATAATCTCTAGCCTTATTTTTGTTTCGAAATACTTAAAATGAGGAAAATATTTTAATCTCGTATAGATATATTTTGTTTTATTTACCACAAACAAAGGGTAATATATTTTAAAAATGAAAATAAAATATAATACCTAGTAAGAGAGATAGAAAATCTATATAGATCTATACACATTACTATATACAGAAAAAAATAAATATATTAATTATATGATAAAGAATATAAAAATAGTACAAAAATGTTGTGAGATGAGAAAAGAGATTTTAAGAGTGTGCATCAAAATCAGGTCTAGAAATATGTTAATTCGCTTATTATAATGTCTTAATTCGATCTTCTTTAGAAGCAAGATCGATTTTAAATTTTAAAACATACCATCATGAATTCCTATTGGTACAAGCACCGCTAAAAAGGCAAGTGCGTTTCTTAGAACTAATCGCCAATCTGATGGAACAGCAAATGGTAAGATTGCAAATGTTAATTGGTGAATTTCATGAGCTGCACAAACGAAAATAAAAGATGTGATAATCACATTTAACACTGGATATCCGGGTATTAAAACCAACACCTGTAACGAAAAATAAAATTTTTAAACAAAAAAGTTAAATTAATTAATAAAATAATGGTTGGAAAGATTTTTGAGGTGTTTCGGAATATTGTCTTTCCGTAGAAAGCTATTTTAACAATAGCTTCAATATGTCACAAATAATAAATTCATCATCATCATCATTGAGTATACATTCCTAAGACTGGTTTGATGCAACAATCCGTCTCCACTCGACTCTGTCCCCACCAGCTGTTTGACCTCTCTAAATGTCTGGTATCTCATATCCCCAATTATTTGGTCTGAATAATAAATTGGTAAAAAGATAAATTAAATATTAACTAATTTTAATATTCTTTGGAAGACCTCTTTGAAGGGCCTTTTTGCTTTTTTATACTTTTGGTGTTTGTTTCAAAAAAATTTCATCAAACTTATTATTCTTTAGACTAAAGCATACAAAATATAATTTTTGTATCCCAAATGCTGATGAAGGTTCGAAAAAGAGAACTGAAACATTATATATAAATGTAGTACATCTTTTCAAAACACATTAAATTGGATTCTTTAATTCAATTACACCATTAATTGACATCTAGTAAACAAAAAATATTCCGAAACACCTCAAAATTATTTCCAACCAGGATTTTTTTTTATTAAAATAAAATATTGGATATTTCAGAATGTAATTTAAATCGTAATAAATGAAATAAAAGAAATAGCGTTCCCTATAATTATACGAAGAATAACATGATGAAAGGCAAATATCACTCTGAAAAAAATAGACATATATATTTGTTTGTTATTTTAAAAAAGACTAGAAATGTTGTATAGTTTATGTGATTTAACTAATAATTTTGATTGTTAAAACTTTTTTATTTAATGGTTATTACCATATAAATACGTAAGGTCAGGTGGGGTAACTGGGCCAGCTTCTTTTGTTTTCCTCCATATTTTTGGCTATAACTAAGCTTCCTCACAATTTATAGATCTCGTTGACTATATTAATTGGAAGATGAAATTTTCTGGCAAATAATCATGATACTTTCAACTTTGGTTGACTTCAAGGTTGGGACTCTCTTGGGACTTGGTCTGTGAGGATTTTAGCGGTTGGCCCAGTTGAACGCGTTGTGGGGTAATTGGACCCGCCCAGCCTGTTATGCTTTGTGGGCTTTTTATTATTTTGGCATCTTTTGAGCAGTTGGACTTCATGTTGCCTATGCCCTGAAGACCCTGGCCGTAGGTAGAAATCAAAATCTCATTTGTATATGGATTAAAAATAATCAAAGATGTAAGCGATTCCGGGGTAATTGGGCCCTGACTAGGCTGGCCCAGTTGCACCAAGACCACTATTTTTATTCCATTGAAATTTTAAGCTAGATAAGTTTAAACGCCAAGTATAATTTTTAAAATGGATTTTTATTACAGAAAATGCATAAAAAGTATCATAAATCAAACAACTAAACGAAAATAATTTCATTTTACCCATTGAAATAAAGTCAAATCAAGTTCCTTATGCTTAAAGAAAGCCTTAATTAAGTACTTACTCAAGTCTCAATATTTTCTAGAGAACTGGGTAAGGCAACTAGGTAAGCACATAACTAAAGTGCCAATAAGCTAGTAATTAACTTAACAAAGTACTTAAGTATAAAATAAACTTAAAGAAATTTCTCTGAAAATTCAGGAACACTGAAAAATTTCCCACCAATATGAAAAAAGTGGAAGTTGCGCTTTAAAAATGCGGTAAAATTAAAAAGCTCTGGGGTTACAGAACCCCTGGCCCAGTTACCCCACCTGACCTTACTATTTGTTGTTGGCTCAATACATGTTTTCTTACCATATTTGGTTGTATAGAATTGTTTTTGTTTTTCACATTTACACTGATTGAGCATTTAAATTAATCACTTACAATAAAAATCAAGTAGAAGATCCGTTGTAAAGACAGATCTCGAAAATAATTAAAATTGTTCTTATGTATCTTATGTGCGCTCCTTGGAGATTTTTAGGTCGTCAATGCGGCCTGTGGTGCAATAGACACAGTATAACTATCTACTTACTAGCCTTGCCTCCTTTGTGGTCTTAGCCTCATTATCAGTAATGATCCAAATTTTATTTACACCTTGAATACATATATAGAATAAAATATAGTAATAAAAATCAAATAAATTACCCCATTAGTATCAGCTGCCAACCAGATATGATATTGACTAATGAATAATTCTAGCGATATTCTTCCAAACCAAGCGAAAAAACTTGAATACCGTGTTCGAAGAACGCCGCTTATATTTCTTAAAACTATATAACTAACAATCTAAAAAAAAAATAGAATACAAAAATATTAGAAAAAAGTAAAATTATTTAACGTTTAAAAATGATTAAAAAAAAGACAAATTAAAAACTTACAGGTATGAACACAATATATGAATGAATTTCGTTGCATTCTTGTTTAGTGCGACAAAGAAATGAAAAAGTGGTGTATGAGCCCAGTCCAATAATCGAAAGTAAAGTAGCCGACAGTGCGATTCCAGGACTGAACAAATTACTGTGATTATTATCATCCAATAAGTTATATCGTTGCGCCAATAGGAAAAGAGTTGCGAAGACCATTCCGTATGAAATACTAAAGAGAAATATTTGTTAGTTAATTTTCTTGAATCAGGTCTATAATTTGATTAAATGATGGTCTTTTAAGAGGGTAAAGGATTACAAAAATAGCAAAGTATAGACTCAGAACGCGACGCTTCCTCAGTTTCTTGATCTTATACTTAAGTGAACCTTTCACAAATGCAAAAATTCAAGTCTTCGAAACTTGGAATATTAGTCATTAAAAGCATAATACACATACTGTTAAAATTTGAAGACGATTTACAACACCAAACATGAAATAATTGCGATTAAAAATGAAATTTTTTACATATGGTGGATAGAGAAAGTGTGGGAAACGATCATTATTTTAGTTATTTTTCAATTGAAGGACTTTCACCATCTTGATGAAAAACTAATATTTGTTAGAATAATATATTCGGAGTAACCAAAAAAAAATTGAAATTATTTACCACGTAGTTTTGATAAAAAATAAAAACATATTTGGGCTATTATTTTTAGTGGAGGATATAATAACAATGGCTTGGAAACGATCCATTCATAATAGAAAGTAGTAGCGTAAAATGTACATTCACGTTAAAAAAACATAACTTAAAATTTTAACACAGTCCATATTTATAGAGTGGTTACGAGGCTAAAACTTGTTGTGTGGATTGTCGCGAAAGAACGTGTGTTATATGTTTACATAAATGAATTTTTTCCAAAATATCTGATTCTCAGTACATCTATAACTATTAACTTATTAAACCTTGCAGGAACATTGTAGCAATATTGCCACTGCAATGTTGCTGTAATATTGCAAATATTGTGAAAGGTTCGCAATATTGCTGCAATATTCCAGTCTGTCTGGGCTCGTTTCGTCATTTCCAAGTAGAAGACAATAGATGAAAGGGCATTATCTAATGAATTCCAAAGAAGTGTACATCTAATTCCAATCGCGGTTCACCCTCGGTATGCAATGACCACCTTCTCCCTCCTCTTTACATAGTGTAACAGTAGACTATATGCTCCTTTCACCCATTGTTGCGTTTGTATTTTGTGGAAGGCCCTAAATGAGTTTTCACTAGTAAATTGGGATTAATATACCCAATGGTTGTAGATATTATTTTTATTTTTTAAATAATATTTTACCTGTAACGATCTAATTTCCATCTAAACCACCATTCATGTATATCATCATCAATTGTAACAAACAATGCTTTCCAAGGTCGAGTTACAAATACTTTCTCAAAAAATACCTGCAACAACATTAATAATTATTATTAAAGTTAATAGAGTAAAGGGTGTGTAGTTTCACAGTGAATGAAATAAAACTCAAAGAGGTTTATACAAACTCAATATATTTCTGAGTCCATTAGTCACAGCATCCATATTATTTAATTAATTAAGTATGTTTGCAGGTATTTGGACAGGAAGGTGTAAATCAAAAAATTGTCATTGATTTTTGCGACGTTTCGCCAGCTTTATTCTGGCTTCATCAGGCTTCTAAAAAATATACAAAAAACAGAGTTACAGAGAAATCAACAAGTCCCATCATTTTTTCTTTCCTTTTTTCCCCCTTCATTTCTTTTTTCTATGATTAAATCAACAAACAACATTACATGTTACATACCCCAATGAATATGATTAATATTAATATTAAACAGATGTGCACATATTTAGGAATAAAATCAATTGTAATTATGTCTCTTTCTTGTTCCGAACAATGATCAATTCATCATTCTTTTATATAAATTGGTCACTGTTCGGAACAAAAAAGAGAAATAATTACAATTGATTTTATTCCTAAATATGTGCACATCTGTTATATATTAATATTAATCATATTCATTGAGGTATGTAACATGTAATGTTGTTTGTTGATTTAATCATAGAAAAAAGAAATGAAGGGAAAAAAAGAAAAAAAATGATGGGACTTGTTGATTTCTCTGTAACTCTGTTTTTTGTATATTTTTTAGAAGCCTGATGAAGCCAGAATAAAGCTGGCGAAACGTCGCAAAAATCAATGACAATTTTTTGATTTACACCTTCCTGTCCAAATACCTGCAAACATACTTAATTAATTAATAATAATAATGATATTAATATGTTATTGTTAAATATGTAAAAGAAAACCCTTACCTCGGACATATAAAGAATAGTTATAACACTAAATAGACCAACAAATTTCAAAACTAAATATAAATATTGTAGAGGATTTCCATCGGATGAACTAGCAGTCACGTGGGGCGGTAGAGCCAAGACGAGATAAACCATAAGAAACCAAAATGAGACCAAAGGGACGAAGTAATAAAATTGATATGGTCGGTTCATACACAGGCAGAGTGAAACTGTCATGAAGTTAAGTCTAAATAAAACCTGTAACAAATTTCAAAATGAATGTTATAATATTGAAAAGTTACTTTTAAATACCATTAAAACACATATTTAAATACTAAACCATTTTGAAATGGATCATGATAAATCGATGTAGGTCTTCTAATATTTGAATTCAATTGTTTTTTGAGATCACTAACATCTGAAGCAATAAAAGTTGAACTTGTTCATCTCGGAAGAGCTACCCAAATATAACCGAACATATAATAATAATAATAAGTGCTTTTTATTAATTTCAGTTGTCCATTTACATTAAGTATACATTTTTTTTTCATCTTTCGGCATCATATTGGAGAGAGTTCTGGCTGCAAAAACGGCCATGGGCTGTTGAAAAATGGGCGAGTTACTCTGGGGTCCAAGTATACTGTCTTCAACGCGGTGTCAAGATCGATCATGTGGTATGCAGGGCAAGATTGGGGCTGGGCGAAGTATGATGAGATTGAAGGTCTACTTAGGGCCTTCATCAAGAGGGTGTTCGGGCTGCCATATAACACCCAAAACTATGTGTTATTCATCGAGACAGGATTGCCTAGCATGTATGAATATACCCTACAACTACATTTACGATATATTCTGTGGGTCTTGAAGATGCCGCAAGGTCGACTATCAAAAGTTTTAGCTTTGGAAATAATAAGTAAAAACATATTTTGGTATGAAGCCATAAGAAACATGGCGGGTGAACTCTAGGTTAATTTAAACGGGAGATTGGAGGGGTCGGGGGAATGGGCCACTCAATTTTCGGAGTTAGTAACTGGGGAATGGGCCACTCAATTTTCGGAGTTAGTAACTAGGGTTGGGATTAAATTTAAAGAGGAAATTAGGGAAGCTGCGGCGAGTGCGCGGTTCCATCTAATCTATAGTACAAGACGCTAGATTTAGATCTGGGAGAGAGATCTTATGTTTCAGATAATAGGAGCATGGGAGAGATGAGGTGGATCATGAAGATTCGTGGGGAGGGTGTGGATCTAAAATGAAAGGGAGGATGTGTTCCACTTAATCGCGAGATGCCCGATCCTAGCATTCATTCGCCGTGGATGCCTTGGACAGGGGTCCCTAACGGAGGGCGAATTTAAGGACATCCTAAACGGCTCAAACTGGAGCTCTCTTGCAAAATATGCAAGGGAGGCATGGAGATACCGTTGGACACTAACATCTGAATACAATTATTAATGACCAAAAAGACTAACAGAACATAGGTATATTTTAATTGAAAAGTAATAGAAGGCAACCCAGGATTTTCTTCTTCGAGTGCCATACCCGAAACGGGTGTCGGCGCCTCTCCACATATACCTGTAGCTGAGTGTGTTTAGTTGTTTCTGACACAGATATGCGGGACCTACTTTTAACGCAGGTTCCGGAGCGGCTAGTAATTTGGAGAGGCTGTCTTGTGTCAAATTTATACTCTTGGTAGGTTGCCATCACTTTCCAAGAGGAGGCGACTGCAAATATCTATCTGCCGAGACTCGGTCTCGAACCAGCGATCTCCGAGTCAGCAACCCAACACTCTATCCACTGACCCACAGTCGCCTCAACCCAGGATAGTGAAGAAAAAAATATTACATTTCCAAACAAAATGTATTCATTGGACTGTCATTCTTTTTTACTATTTCCTTTAAAATCAACGTTTCGGAGGATTCTTCCCTCCTTCAGGTTTTCAAAGTGTCAAACCCTGAAGAAGGAGGAAAGAGTCCTCCGAAACGTTGGTTTTAAAGGAAAGAGGAAAAAAGAATGACAGTCCAATACATACATCTTATTTGGAAATGTAATAATTTTTCTTCACTATCTTTGGGCAGCCTTCCATTACTTTTCAACTAAAAATTCTACCAGTCCTCTCTCCAAACAGAAAATTTATTATTAATATTTTAATACCATATTTTTTATATGAATTTATTCAGTCCAGAAACAAATTCACTTTAGAAATAAACGAAAATCAAAAGATTGAATATTTTTATATACATTTTAAAGAGTAATATGTTAAGTAAATATCAATAAAAACATTAAAATCTGATATTATTTAATGCAAACCTAAACTAGAGTAAACATGATTTACTTTGAAAAGATATCTAGCAAAAAATTATTTATGAATTTTGATTATAACATGCAAACATGTAAATTTATCAACAAAAACCTTTTCAAGTTTAATATAGAAAAGAAAACAATTTATAAGTTTTTTTTTTGTTGTATGATATCGAAAAGTGAGCTATATCCACTTTCATGATAAAAATAAACTATTCTAGATATTACAATTAAGGTAGTTCTTTCGCAACAATCCACACAAACAGTTTTAGCCTCGTAAATATGAACGGTGGTAAAATTGTAGGTTATGTTTTTGAACGTGACTGTACTTCTCACACTACTATATACTCTTTATGAATGGATCGTTTGCCAGCCATTGATCTTATATCCCCTCCACTAAAAATAATCCCCCAAATATGTTTTTTTTATTTTTATCAAAACTACGAAGTAAATAATTTCAATTCTTTTTCAAGTTACTCTGAATATATTATTCTAACAAATATTAGTCTTTCATCAAAATGGTGAAAGTCCTTCAATGAAAAAAAATAAAATAATGATCAATTTCCCACCTCTTTCCCAATCTACCATACATGTAAAAATGCGTCATTAATCACAATTATTTCATGTTCGGTGTGGTAAATCGTCTTCAAAATTTAACAGCGTGTTTATTATGCTTTTAATGACTTATATTCCAAGTTTCGAAGACTTCTTGAATTTTTGCATTTGTGAAAGAACTATTTTAAATTAAAAAAACATAAGAAAACTATTGAAATAATTATTTTTAATTGTTAGCCTATTTTTTCGTTAATCTGCCGAGAAATACTAGCATTTAAAAAAACAAAACATGTCGATATCTCTATTAGTTTATTTTTTATTATAGAAAATAGGCCGAACCGCTTTTCGATAACATTATCGTTTATTTTTCTTTATGTACATTTTTGTACTGAAAAATGTATAGAAAATGAAAATTAATATGTAATATATGAGAGATTTCAAGTTGCCAATAGAAGTAGATTTAAATTTTCTTAGAAAATCATAAGAAAGTGTCATCTATTAGATCCGATGGAATCGATTTTTTTAACTATATGTCAGAAGGGTTGTTTTTTACTCCCACGGGAATCGAACCCGAGTGCCACTAACAGCAATCCGGGCCATTTGCCACCCTACGAGATGCGAACCCTTCTGACATATGTAAACGTGTTAAATATTTTAAATGAAGATTTACTTTAAATAAAATATTTAAGGAAGTTGTGTCGCGTCAATATTAGCAAAAAGTTAAAGCTAGAGTATATAGAACAGACAATAAGGATTCATAATTCATAAGCCCAAAACTTTTTGCTGTTTATGTACCACTTCTAGCCAATCCCGTGCTCGTTTGACAAATCTGGCAACACTGTCCGAGCTTGTATATATTTTATCATAGAAATGTCAGATAAAGTACATTATAAAGGGAGATTTATAAAACAAAAAGTTCTTAATAAGCGATTGAAAGCTGTTGCGACAATGGCTGAAGCGAAAAAAACGTCAAAAAATTACTAAAGTTAGCCTGCTTTTTAGGTTAAATACATGCGTTGTTGCCAGATTGTTTTTAGTGTACATTTTTCATTATTTATTCATTATTATCTCAGAAACTGTGTTGTAACTATGAATTACAATTTTCTTAAAAAATGTATTACCTAGTTATTGTTTAATGTTGGTTTAGTTTTTATAACAATGGTAAGAAGAGTTTCTTGATTATAATTAAATATGTATGTAAACTTTCCGATATCCCGTATAGTGCAATGTATAAGAGTCTGAAAAACTCTATCTTTGGAATTTAATATCTCAGGAACAATATTGTTCATCACTTTCGTTTTGCCACCAATCGATGCAGAAGTATTTAAATAATAATCTGTCTAAATTTAAAAAAAAATCCTAAGAAAAACCCATTTGGTGAAACAACTACCTTCACGCGTTGAATATTTTAAATGAAGATTTAAATCTTTAAATAAAATATTTAACGCGTTTACATAATTATGTTGGAGGGGTTCGCACCTCACAGAGTAGCCAAATGGCCTAGATTGCTTGCTGTTTAGTGGCACTCGGGGTGAAAAACAACCCTTCTGACAAATAATTAATAATCCATTCCATCGGATCTAATAGATGACACTCTCTTATGATTTTCTAAGAATATTATAGTACTTGAATATAAAAAAAAAATATATTTTCTTTCCAATTTTAAACGATCAAAAGACCAAATAAATAATATTTAAGGAAAAATAGAAAATTTTTCATTTACTAATTTTACTATAGGAAAGGTTGTTGTTAATAAGTTTTTATCAATACTAAGAAGGTAAGTTACCTGCATGACGCGTCTAAGGCCACAGTTTTCTGACCGCCAATAGTTGCCGAAATAACGCCAGCCGCTCTGCAAGAGAACGGGTTTTAACCTGCCGGTGGGAGGGTTTTAAAGAAGAAAGAAGAGAATCGAAACGAAAGACATTACAAGAGAAACATAAGGAAAAATAAATCAAAAAAATAGGAAAACAAAACAAATGGGTACTTAAATTATAAAAAAAAGTTCTCACCTGGAAGAACCGAATCAGTCCAGCATCTCCTCTCTGCCAAAAATAACAAAAGTGGCCATATCCAGAGAGAAATAAATAGGCAGAAACAAGAACACGAACGTGCATGTAAATTGGAAGAATTCCACTTGCTCCAGTCATATGATAGATTAAAATAATTAATTGCATCCAGCCTAGAAGAAATGACAATATTTTAATAAGATTTCAAGAAGTCGTGAATAATTTTTTTTGTTTGGGGAATCGTATTCATAATTTAATTAATTTATAAGATCTCAGGACATTGGATAAATGAATTAAATTCATAGTTTTATCATTGGCGTAGTTAGGGAATTTTCCTGGGGGGGGGAGCAGCGGTGGCGGTGCCAGGGTTGAGCGAGGTGTGGCGACCGCCCAGCACAAATTTTGCAAAAAATCGCATTTTTTCCTTCATAAAATGAAAATTACTGATCCTGGAAACTTGATTCCTATCTTATTCTGTAGGAAATCTTATTGACTTGAACGTTTACTTGGACCATTTTTTTGATAATACTCTTAGATTTATAGATATCCAGCATTTTCCATGGCGCTTTTGAGGAGTCGGATCATATCCTGTCCGGAAAACTTAGGATATCTATAAATCAAAGTTTTTTTAACAAAAAAGTGGTCAAAGTAAACGTTCAAGTCAACAAATTTTTCTAGAGAATGAGATAGAAATCAAGTTTCTAGGATGAGTGGTTTTCATTTTATGAAGGAAAAACTGAGATTTTTTTACAAAACATTGCATTTTTTCAAAATTTCAACCTCATTGCGGCACGGGTTACCATTATTCAATTAATATGAAACTTTGTTTCCATTGTAGCAAATTTAATCTAGTTTTAAAATGTATAGAGTCTTCTTTGTTGAAAACATGCTCCTTCATGGTCAAAATGGGAAAAAATCGAAAAAAGTGCGAGTTTTAGGAATATTCAAAAGGGATCCTGACGGCTGTTTTTTGGATCCCCATTTAAAAATCGAACTACTGGACCAATTTTACATTTCTTTTTTTTAATCAACGCGAAAATTTGTCTTCTTTAATTTACTATAGAACGGTTATTTATAAAATATGAACTGTTTTCGAGTCATAACCGAAAATCTGGAAAAAGTCCGAAAATTTCGAGGTTTTTCGACCGCCAAAAGTTGTCCCCCAGACTTTCGAGGTCGCAAACTTAGATTTGGCATACTCACACCATACCAAAAGACCCTAAAAAATCTTTTCCCGCAATTAATATAAGCTGAAACCCCCCTATTTACTGGGCTATATGGGAAGATAATTTTTTTGAGATCTATATTTTTCAATCTGTATTGATTCTTTAAGAATAAAATAAATATGATAGCATAAATAGTTTTTGAAAAATTGGTTCGATTTTTCTAGGGAGGGGAGGGAGGGCAGTTTAAAAATAAAAGAGCAATCGAATTATTTCCAAAATGAATACAAAGAACACTTTAAATAACAGATTAAATTGATTAGAGCTTCTTATCAAAGACATTGTACAGAGAGATAAAGAGGCTTAATGGTATAGAATCATGTATAAATATCAAATAAATAATATCGATATTATTTTATTCTTGATTAAATTAATTTATTAAAAACAAAATGAAATTATTTTCAATTATTCTTATTGATAACGTCTATTTTATAGAAATTTTCATGATTTTTTAAAATGTTTTTAGAATTTTCTTAAAATAAATAAATAAAAGTATTTTTGAAACTTTTTCATAAATGTTGTAATTTACTATGAACATATAAATTGATTAATACCTTTCCATTCATCAGTCTGGTCTCTATGTAAGACCTTAGAATATCGACTGTCCTCGGTGAAAAAAAGACCCAAAGCAAATACATATCCCAGGGGAAGCCAAAAGGTAACTTCAGAAAAATATTTATTTTCTTTCATGAAGAAATTCGTTCTAAAATGAAAATATAATAAATATTAAAATGAAATAATTCAAAAATTATTGTATTAAAATGAATATAGATATACCTATCACATAAAAAGAAATAAGCCATGATTATTCCCATTTTGGCCAAAGAAGTAATAAGTGTATACATGCTATTATTAGTAGAGACAGCAGCAGAGGAATTAGGACCAGTACTAAGAGGCTCATAAATTATAGGAGCTGTCCCTCGAAGCGATTGAAGCCAGCGACGGAGTACCATCACAAAAGCTAACAACGTGCTGAAATTAATATATATTTTTAGTATAGAAAATATAGAATTATAGAGATCACCAGTTCTAGCTCAGTCGGATGCTCAATGGTTACTTTTCCTTTTATTCAAAATAATAAAATAATTCTTAAGGTAATTGTTTCGCGACAATACTAGCAAAAAGTTAATTCTAGAGTATATAAATATTTTAAATGAAGATTTACTTTAAATAAAATATTTAAGGTAGTTGTGTCGCGACAATATTAGCAAAAAGTTAAAGCTAGAGTATATAGAACAGAGAATAAGGATTCATAATTCATAAGCCCAAAACTTTTTGCTGTTTATGTATGTACCACTTCTAGCCAATCCCGTGCTCATTTGAGAAATCTGGCAACATTGTCCGAGATTGAATATTTTTATAATAGAAATGACAGATAAAATACATTATAAAGATCGATTTATAAAACAAAAAGTTCTTAATAACCGATTGAAAGCTGTTGCGACAATGGCTGAAGCGAAAAAATGTCAAAAAAAATGACTAAAGTTAACTCACTTTTTAGGTTAAATACATGCGTTGTTGCCAGCTTGTTTTAGTGTAAATTTTTCATTATTTATTCATTATTATCTCAGAAACCATTGTAAGAGATTGAATATTTTTATATTAAAATGACAGATAAAATACATTTTAAATTTCTATAAAAATCGTTTTGTTATTTTTTAACAAATGTAATCACGTTAATCCTTATGAAAAAATCTAGCGCATGCGCGCTTTATACATCTTTCGCTGGTTAAATAAATGCGCTGTTGCCAAATTGTTTTTAGTGTAATTTTTTATACATTTTTCATTATTTATTCATTATTATCTCAGAAACTGTGTTGTAACTATGAATCAAAATTGTCTTAAAATATGTATTGGTTATTGTTTAATGTTGGTTTAGTTTTTTATAAAAATGGTAAGAAGGGTTTCTTAATTATTAGTAGAGATTGTGGTGTTGGTGCAAGGTGAAACATCTTTAATAAAGATAAGAGTAAATAAATATTATATGTAATATTCATTTACTATGAGTTAAGGATTCTTGGTCACTTGTTTCACATTAAAATTATGATAATGTGAAACAAGTGACCAAGAATCACTTAACTCATAATAAATGAATATTACATATAATATTTATTTACTCTTATCTTTGGTTTCTTAATTATAATTAAATATGTATGTAAAATTTCCGATATCCCGTATAGTGCAATGTTAAAGAGCCTGAAAAACTTTATATTTGAAATTTAATATCTCCGGAACTGTATTGTTCATAAATTTCGTTTTGCCACCAATCGATGCAGAAGTATTTAAATCATAATCTGTCTAAATTTCAAAAAAATCCTAAGCAAGCCCATTGGCGGAGCAACTACCTTAATCAATGAAAAAATCTAAAAAATGAAAATAGGTTTCCGCTAAAATATGTCTTTTAATAATTAAAGGGGCCTGCGATGTTTAAAAGTTTGGGATCCACTGATTTAAATGGTCTTGGTTATTTACTTAAAATAGAATTGATAGATATA
The DNA here is from genome assembly GCA_024734495.1 of Forficula auricularia. NCBI lineage: Eukaryota > Metazoa > Arthropoda > Insecta > Dermaptera > Forficulidae > Forficula > Forficula auricularia. The sequence continues at coordinate 93,861 of JALMQS010000786.1, forward strand.
AAACAAACTAACCATACTCCAAACATTGAAAATGTTACAATTTGTAGTGTTGTATAAGGTTCAGCACTGCTACAGCATGTTCCGTCATTGAAGTTCATATGGTCATTACAATACATATTCAAAAGAATCTAAAATGAAAGATTAAGTAAAATTTTAAAAATTATCACATAATTTAATAAATAAAAAAGAGATGGAATAAAATATTAAAAGAATTATATACGTACTTGAATATCTAATTTGCTAACAGAGGGGCCCATATGGATACCATCTTTGCTTTCTTCCAAGTTTCCTTGAGCAACTAGCCGTGAACTTGACCAAAGTTGTGCCGAACTTCCTTTTAAAACCTGAACAAATTATATATTAGGTTAGATAAAAAGCAAATCATAAAACGAAACTAAAATATTAAATTAAAATCTCTCAAAATTAACTTTTTGAAATATTGGTTCCTAGAAATTAGGAACAAAAAGTTTCTAAATTAAGGGTTGTAGGATTTTGTTTAAATCACATAATTAATTATTTATTGAACACGAACAAATCATTATATATAAAATTAAGGTTTTGCCTGTACATTGGTCCAAATCACGACAAATTTTGGTTGCACACGTTTCAAGCAAAGTTATAAACGAAAACACCCTCAACAAAATTCCTGTCTGTATGTTTCCTTCGTTTCCGCAAAAAGTTGCTCACGATTCACTGAAGGGATTATTATAAAATTTCATATTTGGATCAGATGTCTTCTAACTTACGTTTATAGGTATATAAGGTTTTGATATTTTGACCCCAAAGGGGGGTTTGGGGGGTGCAGGAATAAAAATTATCAAATAACTCCTAAACTAATAACCGTACGGCAAATTTTATTATAGGCTTTTTCTTAATCGAAGGCTAAACGTCGCTGATTAAACGTGTTATAATTATGTATTTAAAAAACTTTTTTGTTACTAATACCCAAGAACTTTCAAATAGCATTATGGAACAGAATATAATAATTAATTAAAACTTTTTAGTAATGTTCTCATCCAGAGACTCGATGTTGCGAATTCTATTTCTATAGTCATTATCACATGATTGGGAATAGGACCGACATTTGCGGAGCCGTGTTCGAAAATTGCACAGGTTGAAAAAAACAACTATTAAATAAATTTTTTATTGACTCCTTGGAAGCAAATAAGGGCGGAGGACCGGATGGTATTCATCCGTCTTTTTGAGGAATTGCGCATATAATCTCTAAGCCCACTTTTGGGAGTGATTTTTGACAAAAATTTAACATTTACATTTACTACATAATTAATAGAGCTCGAAGATCCCTTGACTTATCTCTCGGCTCACCTCAACATGGACGCCCTTAAATGTTTATTTGTTTTTCTTGTGAGGAGTGAGCTGAAAATTATAGCGTAGTATGGAACCCCAGTTATAAAGTACACGTGGCTGCCATAGAGTAATATAGAGTGGAATGCTCCATAAGCAGCCAATGTATTTTAGCGTATACGAGCTACAGAGCTCTCTGGTGAGACGAGGGCGAAATCATTGGGCAATAAAATGGCGGAAACCGCTCTATTCGGGGCAAATTTTGGTGACATTATCAAGAGTAAAAAATGCGCTTATATAAGTATATTACATAAAGGGTATGTATCTTTTATCTATGACAAAGGCTTTGAATGTTCTATGATCTTTGGATAGCTCTTAAGAACAAAGAGTTTTCGCCCTGTAGTCGCTAGAGAGCGTTGTTTCAATAGACAGTAGCCTTCCACTCTATATTACTCTATGGTGGCTGCTTTGGAAAGACACCAATATACGTTAGTTACTACGAATACATTTCAAGTTGGGTATTCACCCCAAGTTATGACTATCTTTCTTAATAGCTGAATATTGATTGGAACGAAGACGGGATTATTATGATCTTTCCTTTCTCCTTAAACTTATATCTAGTAAAATAGATTATCCTGTCTAAATTGATCCTATTCCTAAACATGGCACAAGATCCCAAGAGATTTTCAGGGTTTCCCATTACTCCTTTAACTTTGTCAAATTCGCTAGATAGGATCCAAATTACATTGCCTATTGGAGCAGACATATAAGAATTGTTCTGATTTTATTCTAAATTTTTTTTCCCCAATCACATGATAATAATTTGATAATAACTTAAAAATCGAGGCATGAACCGCGACCTAATATCGTGTACACCTACTTCCACTTCCACTTCCAAGTAGAAGACAATAGATGAAGGGGCATTATCTAATGAATTCCAAAGAAAGTGTACACCTTATTCAAATCGCGGTTCACCCCTCATTAAAAATCAAATGTATAAAAAAGCTGTAAATGAGAAAATCTCATCGAAAAATCTTAATTTTGGCGGTTTTAACAGAAAATTTTCAGCTTTTAAATATGTTTTATCTTAGGTATATCCATATTTCAAAAATGAATATCAATTATACTTACATCCATTGCTTCTTTATTGTACATATCAAGTTGTTCATTTGTAATCATTTTTTTATCTGAGGCTAATTTTTCGGTGTTGACTGGATCTTGAAGTGCCCAGAGAACTTTGGTTTTCTTTTCGGATAAAATATTGATCTCCTAAATTAAAAAAAAAAAAAAATGGAAATTTGAAAAAATAAAATAAATAAATAAATATTTTAAAATTACCTGGACTACTCTTGTAAGATTTAGAGAATATTCTTCTAATGCCTGAAGAGATCCATTGGTTTCTTTGATATACCATGTAGCACAGCCTAGTATTATAACACTTGGAGGATTTGTCTGTATAAAATGATAAAATAAAAATAAGGGCTATTCTGATAACCTGAAATTTTTTTGACTAGTTAGGTATTATGAGCCACAATATTTCCCCCCAACAAGAATTTGTCAAACTGGGGTTGAATTTTACTTTTAGAATTTTAAAAAAGAAAAAAAGTTAATTGAAAAGTTTTTGTTTTGCCGAGAGTAGCAGAGTTGTTGATTCACAAAGAGAAACAAAGAGGTTGTCCTCTGCTTGATGCAAATAAACATACACACATATATATCGAAATTATTTTGTATATATGTATATACATTATTTTTTTGTTTGAGACTATAGTTTCGAAGACTTGGTCAAGATTTTTATCAAAATACAATTTGTAATATTATTTCTTCATATATGCCATTCGTTTTTGGATAATACTTAGGTACTGGTCAAAGATAAAGTAACTTTATTTCTTCTATTTGAAGTGGATTTTGATGAGGCAGTCCAAAATTCAAAAAAAGGAGAAATAATTGGAATGGGGGAGGGGGGGGTTCCTTTTGTTGATTCCTGAAGTTGATTTTAATTTTAAATGGCTCCAGGCTAAGCAAAGATCGAAAATTTTCAATATCCATACGGTATTGACCCCATGAAAAATAATATTTATAATTAAAAAAGACTGGTGATGAAGACCAAGTCTTCGAAACTATAGTCTCAAACAAATAAATAATATATATATACAGATATATAATTTCGATATACTATATATGTTGTTATCAAGGGCGGATCCAGGGGGGGGGGCGGAGGGGGCGACCGCCCCCACCCTATAGAGGCCCGTGCTTGGCGGGAGTGCAACACGTGCGTCGCACGCAGAGGCCAAAAAACGGCGGCCAAATCGACAGAGAATTTATAACAATTTTTTGAATTTTATTTTAATGAACTTAAAATATGAGATATGAAATTTGTAAAAAAAATTTGAAAAAAAAACATTAATTTTTTTAAAATTTTTAAAATTGAAAATAAAGTTTTATGTGTGTGTGTGGGCGTCTCTGACCCCCCCCCCCCCCCCCGCCTGGACAATTCGATCGCGACACACTTTCGAGATAAAAAGTAGACCTTATATACATTCTCCCCCCTCCCATAAAAAATTCCTGGATCCGCCCTTGGTTGTTATGTTTATTTGCATCAAGCAGAGGACAACATCTTTGTTTCTCTTTATGAAAAAAAGTTACTTTATGAAATGAATATAAAGCAACACTAAACAAATAAGAGACAATGATACAAATTGCCTTGGTGATGAAATCATCTTAGATAAAAATAAAAAATATCAAAATATTTACGAAAAATGATTTTTTTCCTAAAATTTTTTGATAAATATTAAAAAACAGTCCAAATCAGAACTTTTGTTTATTGAATTTTTGTTGTTTAAAATTTCAATCAAAATGGGCTCGTTCCCCGAAATATATATTGAGTCTTGCTCATAAGTAATATTTCTAATTAATAAAGTAAAGGGAGTGTAGTTTCACAGTGAATTGAAACATGATATCATTCACTGTGAAACTACACTCCCACTTTCTTAATTAATATCATGTTTCACCTAAAACCTACACCACTTTCCCTAAGTAAAAAAGTAATATTTCTTTTATTTGTGAAACCTACCTAGTAATCTATTTTTAATTTTATTAAATATGTATTAAGAAGTGAATTTAATTTTATTTAGGAACGAATCAAAGATTTTAGTAGTATTATATTTACATTGCACATCAGAGGGCCTCGTCCCTTGGGAATCGAACCCAAGCGGTAACTAGATTGTCGGGCCGTTAGACGTTAACCAACCGGCAAGCTAGTTTACAGCTTAGGTTCGATTCCCGAGGGGACGAATCCCTCTGATATGCAATATAAAAATATTTCTACTAAAATCTTTGATTCGTTCCTAAATAAAATTAAATTCACTTCTAATTCTATAATGGGTTGATTTTTGAAAAAATTCCATTTTTCTTCAAAAAAGAAACTCAAAAAAAGATAGTTAATTCCCGAGGGGACGAATCCCTCTGATATGCAATATAAAAATATTTCTACTAAAATCTTTGATTCGTTCCTAAATAAAATTAAATTCACTTTAATTTTATAATGGGTTGATTTTTGAAAAATTCCATTTTTCTTCAAAAAAGAAACTCAAAAAAAGATAGTTAAATCTTTACATTAATTATTTATTAAATATGTTTCACCTTGAACCTAAGTACACCATTTTCCCTGAACAAAATTATAATAATAAGTTTAAAATTAGTTTAAAAAAATATTACGTAAATTACCTTCCATTTTTGAAAATCATTAGTTGTTATATGCGGTGACCAAACAAAATCAACATTTAATTGTAATTTTGAATTTGTAAACGATTTGTCTTTATGAGGTGCTGTAACATCATCTTCTATTTCCATATGATTTAAAAATTCATTAAAAAGTTGTCGTATACGTGAATCACCTATAAATACAAAATGATTGTGTTGACCCCAAAATGCTAAATATCTTAAGCATCTTCTTGTGTCTCTGAAAATGTAAAGAAAAAAAAAATTATAGAAGTTTTATAAAGAAATATCTAATTTCTAAATAACCCAAACAAGTGCAAGTCAGATAGCAGAGAGTTCCGTACCATATAACTCACAAAATAATTGAGTTATTAAATTTGTTCATATTTCTCGTTGATAAAGGGAATGAGTGAATATACGGAATTGTTTATAATTTTAAAGCGAGGGGTGAACCGCGACCTAAAATCGTGTACAGCTACTTCTTCCACTTTCATTTCCAAGTAGAAGACAATAGATTATCTAATGAATTTCAAAATAATTCCAAAAACAGTGTACATCTAATTCCAGTTGCAGTTCACCCCTCGTTTTAAAGTAAAGCCGTTTATAAATATCGACAGTTAATAAAAACACATAAAAGGCCATTTTTGGAGCTCTATCATAACGTCCTTTTAAAATTGAAATAAATTAAAAAGAAAAATTAAATCCAATTTTAATTAAAGAAATATTTCACACTTTATGATAAAAAAATATAATATTTATATAATATTTTTTATTTTTGACTCCACATTTGCGAGGAAAATGATTAAATATAGCTTCTAAATTTCAAGTTTTTACCCTATTTATTTTACGAGCTATAATAATGTTCTGAAAAAAGGCAGACAAGAGCGTAACCAGCGAGGGGCAGTTTCATAATAAAAAGGGGATATTTTTAATTGCTAATGGGCCCAAAATTAAGAGGGGTTATTTCGTAAATAATTATAAATTATTTTATTAAATATTAAATATAAGAGAGAAACCAGTTGAATGGTAAAGTTATATGGGTGGTCACATTAGCTTTTTTACCATACTAATTATTCCCTTGTACCTTTCAAACGATTTATGCCGACGGGTGAACCGCGATTGGAATTAGGTGTACACCGTCTTTGAAATTATGTAGAATTATTTTGGAATTCATTAGATAATGCCCCTTAATATATTGTCTTTTACTTGGAAATGAAAGTAGAAGTGGAAGTAGGTGTACACCATAGTAGGTGTACACGATATTAGGTCGCGGTTCACCCCTCGATTTATACTATTTAAAATTTTCGACACCCCTTACACTCTCCATTAGAGAGAAGAATGAATTATTCTCACAACGTGTATTTGTAAAAGTCTTCAAAGTTGATAGTTTTAATTTAAAATTGCAATTTTTCAATTTATTGAAGTGAAAACTTCTTTAGGCACGTTGGGCACTTTTGGCGTGGGGAAAAAGCACTGAACTCGCGTGACCGTCACGATCATTTTATTTTTTATTAGTCTTAATTTTTTTATAGAGAAAATTTTTCGGAATTTAACAGAATGAAAGTCACATTGATACATTCATAGATAAATAAATACATACATACATACAGATGATGCTAATGAAATAATGAAAGAACTTAGTCGTGTTGAAAGATAGAGAGCAGAGAGAGAGGAACTTTGATACCCTCAAATTAAGAGGAAAAGCTAATTAGCTACGACCCCTCTTACGATGCTATAACTAACGGTCGTTCCGTAAAAGGGAGGTGGTTTTAGTGGGTAGGAATTCCACACTCTGCTGGGTACGTGCCCGGCAGTGTCTTTTTTGTGAAGATTTCCACCTACCCTCGAAGAAAATAAAAAAAAACATACAGTTGAAGCTAATATAAGCGTGTAATAATATATTATTATATTACAAATTCCGCCAACAGGCTTCACACAGCCATTGATACCTAAAACGTAGAATTATAAATGCCATATACGTTATCACTTCTGTCGTGTGGTCTTAAGCACACAGCTGAATTTTATTTTATTTTATTGATTTTGTACTTTTTTCATAGTGATTCCTATCATTATAGAAGGGAATGTGTGTCAACATGCGATTTCTTTCTTTTTTCCATTGAGTATTGATTTGAGAGAAGAGCACTCTTTCAACGCTACTTGAAATCGTAAAAATAAAACTAAGTAGATGGTTTAATGTTTTTGTTACTTATAAAAAATCCATCCACACTATGCTATCAACAGCGGCGGTTCTTAACTAGTTTTTAGGGTAGAGTGAGATCTTAAATTGTGTCATTTAAACAAAATCATAAATAAATAAAACAATTTATTTTCCTAAAAAGATGCCTTATTTTTCGTCATCAAGAATTTTAATTTCCCCTTGATTTAGACATTTAGAGCCTAGAGCGGCCGCTCTTCTAGCTCAGTGGTAGGGCCGGCCTTGCTTATCTAACACCTATCAGTTATCAAGAATTTTGATATAGACCGAAAATGTTAACATACTTTTAATCAATCGTATGTTTCCTATATTCGATTCAATCGCGAATCGAATGCAGGTGATTTTTGTAAAATATTAAGTGAAAAATGACGTTGGATTATAGCTAAATGGATCATAACTTTTTCATTCTCTCTTGGTCCAGACTTAAGACTCAGGGCTAACCGGCCCTCAGCAGATTCCAATAGCTTCAACCAGCAGTAGTCTCGCGATATATATCTTGTTTAAAAAGCGCGATCAAAACAATTCTTTAATATATTAATGAGAAAATTATAAATTTATACTTTTAATCTTTGAAAATTGATTAAAAAGTTTAGATATATGATTATTCAATTCATTAATAACAAATTGCATAAAAAATGAATTTTATTAAATGCCAGACAATATAAATATATAAGTAATAATAAAATATATATATAAATATAAAAGCAATTTAAATGTGGCCGGACATAGAGAAATATGATAAAAACCAGGATATGTTTAGTAAAAGCCGGACAGTTGTCGATCTTAATCGAGGTCATAGGTTTTATCTCTCGGACAGGAATTCCTTTCCTGCTATAATCTTTCCCTACAACTCTCAGTTCTTTCCTGGTTCCGCAAATACCGATTAATCTTATTAGTAAAGATCTAACACGGGTTTCCTTTAAAAAATCTATATATAACTACCACTCAATGATTCATCGGGGATCTTGAAATTAGTAATGAATGTTTCTATTAAGATGTTCGCTAAAAAAGCTTTTATTAATTCAAATTGTAAAGGGGTAAACAAAGAAAAAAACTCAAAAAGGCGGTTTTATTTTAAGATAGATTTCTCCCTAACTACTGGGGTAAAAAAATTGAAATCTTGAATGGATTACTTTTAAAGAGGTTCTTTAGCGACAATCCATACAAAAAGTTTTAGCCTCGTAACCACTCTATAAATATGAACGGAACTAAAATTTTAGGTTATGTTTTTTAACGTGACTGTACCACTCACACTAAGAAATCTCTTTATGGATACACACATACTTGCCGGATCGTTTCCAAGCCATTGTGCTTATATCCCTCCACTAAAAATAATCGACCAAATATATTAGTTTTTTTTGTTTTTTATCAAAACTAAGAGGTAAATAATTTCAATTTTTTTTTAAGTTACTCTGAATATATTATTCTAACAAATTTTAGTTTTTCATCAAGATGGTGAAAGTCCTTCAATGAAAAAAAATAAAATAATGATCATATTCCCACCCTTTCCCTATCTACCCTATGTAAAAAATGTCATTTTTAATTGCAATTATTTCATGTTTGGTGTGGTAAATCGTTTTCATATTTTAACAGTATGTGTATTATGCTTTTAATGACTTATATTCCAAGTTTCAAAGATTTCTTGAATTTTTGCAATTGTGAAAGAACTACCTTAAGAGATAAATGCTTGATAATAATGGATTTTAAGATTCGATTTTATAGAATATATAGAAAAAGTTTTGAAAAAAATTAATCTTTTCAAAGCATTATGAGATAAAGATAGTTCTAACTACTTGTAACATATAAACGATAAAATTATTTTCATTTATTATTCGATGTGTACCTATTACCTATTAAAATATTTTTATCGGCATTTATCTCTGTTTATAAGAGATAAACCTATCAATATATAAATAGAGAGCCGTATCTATGCAGGTGCGAAATGTCTAGGGCGAAAGGAGTTCTCAAAACGAAATGAGAAAAAAAAATTGGAAAATAAATTAAAATAAGCTGACGTGTTCTGATGTGACCAAACACTTGACTATACGATACAACCTGGCACCTCACTTATATTTAATATTTAATAAAATTATTTATAATCATGTAGGGGAGGGAGGGCCAAGATTTTAATTTTTGACCCTACACTGCCCCCCCTTTTGGGCGGTTAGTTTTTGCATTTTTAGACTTATCGGGTCCCACTGATTATGTATACAAAATTTGGTTGAGTTTAGTAAATGGCCAAGATTTTCATTTTTTGACCCCCCCCCCCCCACACACACACACATTTTGGGCGGCTAGTTTTTCCATTTTTAGACTTTATGGGGTCCCACTGATTATGTATACAAAATTTGGTTGAGTTTGCTCAAATGGCCTAGATTTTTAATTTTTAACCTCCCTCCACCCCCTTAATTTTGGGTCGATATGTACCAAAATCTAATCAGCTCTTAATCTCAATGGACCAAAACTACGTGTGAAATTTGGTTTCGATATTCACACTAGTTTTTGAGCTAGCTCGTCCACAAAAATTTGGTAACGCACAGACTAACTAACTAACAGACTAACAGACAATTTGACAAAACAATTATTATCTCAAAAAATATAATTTTTTCGATGTTCACTTATTAGAGCTTTTTTGTAGACCGAAATGCCATGGTTTCGCTCAATTTTTTTAATCAAAATAGTTTCAGCCGTTTTTGAGATATTTCGAAAAAAAGAAGGAAAAAAAACACTTTTTTCATGCACGACTACAATACTTGACCATATCCTGTATGGTAAAGTAAATAAGCTGACGTGATCTGATGTGGCCATCTACTTTACCATACAACCTGGCCCCTAAAATTATTTATAATCATGTAGGGGGAGGGGGGTTAGTTTTTGCATTTTTATACTTCTGGGGTCCCACTGATTATGTATACAAAATTTGGTTGAGTTTGGCAAATGGCCTAGATTTTTTTGACCCTACACCCCCCCCCATTTTGGGCGGTTAGTATTTGCATTTTTAGGCTTCTGGGGTCCACTGATCATGTCTACAAAATTTGGTTGAGTTTGCTCAAATGGGTCTAGATTTTTAATTTTTAACCCCCCCCCCCCCCTCCAGCCCCTTAGTTTTGGGTCGATATGCACCAAAATCTAATCAGCTCTTAATCTCAATGGACCAAAACTACGTGTGAAATTTGGTTTCGATATTCATACTAGTTTTTGAGTTAGCTCGTACAAAAATTGGTAAAGCGCAGACTAACAGACATTTTGAGGTACTTACGTATTAACGCCACCGCAGCTAGATATGGCGGTTTTTAAATTTCGCCAATCTACACGTAAAATTTTTGAGATAAATCATAAAATGGAATAAATCAAATCCCCTTTGTCAAAAAACAACTTGAATAGGTTCGGTTTATGATCTCGGTTTGATTAGATAAAAAATGCATTCCCAAACAAAATTTTAGGTGTAGATTGGCGAAATTTAAAAACCGCCAAATCTAGCTGCGGTGGCGTTAATACGTAAGTACCCATTTAGACAAAACAATTATTATCTCGAAAAATATAATTTTTTCGATGTTCACTTATTAGAGCTTTTTTTTAGAGCGAAATGCCATGGTTTTGCTCAATTTTTTTAATCAAAATAGTTTCAGGCGTTTTTGAGATATTTCGAAAAAAAAGGAAAAAACCACTTTTTTCATGCACGATTACAATTCTTGACCATACCCTGTATGGTAAAGTAAAAACAATTGAAAAATAAAAGAAAATAAACAGTATTTTTAAAACTCGATATCTCGAAAACTAAGCGAAATCTCGAAAAATTGTATTCTTCATCATATTGCGGAGCCACAGTTACCGTAGAATCCCCTACTCCAGTATACTTTCAGCCGAGGGGTGAACCGCAACCTAATATTGTGTACCCGTAGTTCCACTTTCATTTCCAAGTAAAAGACAATATATTAAGGGGCATTATCTAATGAATTCCAAAATAATTCCAAAGACGGTGTACACCTAATTCCAATCGCGGTTCACCCCTCGCTTTTAGCATAACATACGCAGGAAGTAAACACTTTAGTAAAGTTCAAATATTTGTGATTATTTCATGAATAAAAATATAATAAATGACTAAATAGTAAATTTATGAATCGAAACTATATAAAAATAATATTAATATTATAATATTAAATAAATACAGAGAATAAACTTACTGTGGGGTGTAAGTGTGTAGCATACAACCATAAGGTTGCCATTCATGATCTCCTTTATATTTCCCGTCAGAAAGAAGCCAGTTGCATGAATCGCTTCCTAATAATATAATAATAATAATAATAAGTTTAATAAATAATTATAAGAACAATAAAAAAATAAACTACCGTATCGAAGATGTAGCATTCCATGGTAAATAACAAATCCAATTACAAATGCAAAGGCTAATAATTTAGCATTTTTAGCATTTAATTGCTGAATAATTTCTGCGGCAGACTTTCCTTGATCAGCTTCTGCCATGGCACATTGGTTCACATTATTCTTATAGTTTTTTTAAGTAAAATGTACGAGGGTTACAAAATTATATGTTAAGTTTCCTAACTAGCATCAAAGCATAAATACAATCTGTCAGTGCAGTGTCTGGAGCGCTCGAGGATGCTGCGCTCTATTGGACATTTAGGGAATTAATTCGGCACAGCGCAACTAGCCAGAGAATTCAACTGAAAATAATTTCATCAAATATTCTTTTGAATCGAAAAATTGGTCGATAACTCGGATTTTACTGATATTTTTTTCTTTATTAGGAAATTAACTGCTCTATAAAAAAGGTGTCTTATGTTTTGGCGATTAAATTAAGCGTTCAAAAGTATTCATCGTCAAACTTTCATGTATAAAGATTTTAAGTTTTTGATTAGATATTCGAAAAATTTCAATTTAATTTATGAATTTCATACAAATTTTGAAAATAAAACTCAAATAATACTTATATTAATGACAAAAAATGAAATTTGTATGAAATTCATAAATTAAATTGATATTTTTAGAATATCTAATCAAAAACTCTTAAAATCTTTACACATGAAAGTTTGATGATGAATATCTTTTGAACACTTAATTTAATCGCCAAAACATAAGACACCCTTCTTATAGAACAGTTAATTTCCTATAAAAATTTGTATTGCTAATTTTATAAAAGCCATTTATTGTTGAGTTATAAAATTCATAAACAAAAATGAAATTTATCTTAAAATAATCAAACTTAAATCTTCAATATCTTTCAAATGCTGAGGTTTACGGAAAAAATATAAGATACCTTTTTTGTAGAGCATTAAATTTCCTACGAAATTCTTCAAGAACATTTTTCTGTACAATCAATTAATGATGAGGTATGCATTTTTTTCTATTGGACTGAGAAAAAAATAAAAAACTGCAATGCGGAGGATCTTCTTATTAAAATTAAGAGCTCATATTTAGAAAGAATTTTTTTAAGGTGTCTAGCAACCCATTTTTCCGTGTCAATTGTAAAAAAAATAATGGATTTTTTTGACCCACCCTATTATTTATATTAATAAGAATATTTAATTTTCATTTAATTGTACTCTTCTAGCTATTTGAGCAAAGTCATTAATTATATCGTCATAATTAATATCCTTTGCGATGTTATACTCTATAGATATTATAAGATTGGATAATCTATCTTGACCAATAGTAGACCTTAAATAGTTTTTAATTAATTTTTACTTGCTAAAACATCTCTCACACGAATCAATTGATACTGGGAGAGTGAGGAATAATCGTATAGCAATATTAATGTTTGGATAAGATTCAATTAATCCAAAGTCATGCAGACCTTGTAAAATTTCAAGTGGTGTTGCAGTTTTTAAATCGTCTACTAATATCGATGCTTCAAATTTTAAACTTTGTATTTCACACGAAAGCTCATACATATTTAAATCTTTGCTGGAATGAAAATTTTTGTAAAAAACCCGCCTAGTTACGGCGCTGGGATTAGGGATAGACATGATTCTCTGATAAAAGAATCATATGTGTTCACGTGGGCAGGAAGGCCAGAGCCCTGATAGGTCTGTACTTCTTTACCTATAATATAGACTATAGCTAAGAAGTACACACCTACCCGTTACCCAAGTATTAAAAATAATTTAGTATAAATAAAATTTCAACTTTTATATTTTAAAAGAGAAAATATTTAATTTTTAGGACAAATTCTAGGATTTAAATAGAAATATTTTTATATTGCGATATCAGAGAGAGGATTCTTTTTTAATTAATTAATTTAATTCTACTAAATATAATTGTTAGTATTAGTAGATCGAGCACCTACCTGAAAAGAGTAAAAGAATGATATTAGTAAAAATAATATAGTAAATTTAAAGTATTTTTTATTTAAATATTCGCAAAAAAAATTATATTTAAAACATTATCTATTTTATTTTTTTGAAAAACTCGAAAAAATTTACGACTATTTCTTAATTATTTCATTATAAAAATCCAGTATTAAATAGATATCTTAACTTAACAGCCAACGTCTCTTGTACGGTAAAATGGAAGGATGATTTGATTTTTCAGAAAATAAGAAAATCAAATATTTAATCTAAATTTAAACGAGCACGTACCTGAAAAAAGAAAAAAATATTAGTAAAATAATATAGAAGGTAACATTACTTAAAGTATTTTTTAAATAAATATTAAAATAATATTTTATTTATTTTATGCGATCCTTTTAGAAAAACTCGAGGGGTGAACCGCGACCTAAAAATCATGTACACCTACTTCCACTTCCTCTTTCATTTCCAAGTAGATGACAATAGATTATCTAATGAATTCCAAAGTAATTCCAAATAATTCCAAAGACAGTGTACACCTAATTCCACTTGCGGTTCACCTCTCGGAAAACTCGAAAAAAGAAATATCAAAAATTTAGAATAGGTATTTCTTAATTATTTCATTATAATAATACAGTAGGTATAGGTATAAAAAGATGTTAACAGCCAACGACTCGTGAATGGACCTGGAATGCTCACTCCACAGAAACACACTTACACTAAATGTTAGTACCCACACCCCATAAAATGAATTAGTATTTAGTTTTGCCGGAGTTGGAATCGGACTACTAAAATTATCAGGAGTCGGAGTCGAGTCTTTTTTTACCAACTACGCAGCCCTGGGGGAAACTGTTCACAAAGATTTCATAAAAATTAACTGCAATAATATTTTTTCTTCTCTCTAAATCAGCGTTAATAAAAATGTGGTCGCAAAGCAAAATGTTGGGGTCGCGAAAATATAATTCATATACATAAACTAGCTGCAAGGCCCGCCTTCGGGTTTTGTCTGTACATTGCTCCAAATCACGCCAAATTTTGGTTACACACGTTCCAAGCAAAGTTATGAACGAAAACACCCCCAACAAAATTCCTGTCTGTCTGTATGTTTCCGTCGTTTCCGAAAAGTTGCTCACGATTCACGTAAAAACGGCTGAAGGGATTATTATGAAATTTCATATTTACATCAGATGTCTTCTAACTTACGTTTTTAGCTATATAACGTTTTGATATTTTGACCCCAGAAGGGGGTTTGGGGGGGGGGCGCACGAATGAAAATTATCCAATAACTCTTAAACTATTAACTCTATGGCAAATTTTATTATGAGCAAAGTTGTAGGGGATGTGATTTCTGACAACTTTTGTTTAAAAAAAACCACCCAAAAAAAAGGGGGGGGGAAGGGTCAAAATATGAAAATTCTTGTTCTTTGACCAAACTCAACCAAATTTTGTATACATAATCTGTGGGCCTCTAGAGAGCTAGAAATGCAAAAACTAACCACCCAAAATGGGGGGGAGGGTCAAAAAATGAAAATTCTTGCTCTTGGACCAAACTCAACCAAATTTTGTATACATAATCTGTGGGTCCCTAGAATGCTAGAAATGCAAAAACTGGGGGTGGAGGGTGGGTTCGGGGGTGGAATAGAGTGGGGTGGGTAGAATGGGGAGTGAGGTGGATTACAGGGTGGGGTGTAGGGGGCGAGGCTAGAGGGCGAGGGGTGAGGCGGAGTAGGGAGTGGGGTAGGAATACAGGGGGCTAGACAGGGTGTGAGGGTGGAGGGCACGGGGTGGGGTGTAAGGTGGGTGGAGTCCGGGGTGGTAGTGCAGGGTTATTGGAGTGGGGGGTTCAGGTGAGGGTCCAGAGGCGTAGTGGGGTGGTACGGGGGTCGGGGTCTGAGGTGGGTGGGGTGCGGGGTGGTGGTGTGGGGGCGGATGTTGGGTACGGGTGCATGGTGCGGGGGGTGGTGGTGGGTTTCGAGTGGGAGTGGGGTGTGAGGGTGGGGTTCGTGGGTTGGGGGTCCAGGGGGCGTGCCCCCTGGCTAGCAAGAGGGCCGCCGAAGGCGGGCCTTGCAGCTAGTTAAAAATAAAATCTGTCAAGGCCGAAGAGTTATTGGGCAACTGAATGGGGTCTGGTGGAGCAAAGGGATCCAACAGAACACAAAAAAAAAAATATATCGGTCCATGGTGGAAGGCATAGCCTTATACAATTCAGAAACATGGGACACGAATAAAAAAAACGAAAAGAAATTACAAGCGCTCGAAATGGATGCGATGAGAAGGAGTTGCAGTGTCGAAATTGGAGCATATCCCAAATACAACTATAAGGGACAAAATGAAAATGGAAAACGACATAATAGATAGAATAAAAAGGAAGAGATTAATATGGTATGGACCCCTCAAAATATTGCCGGAAGATAGGTGGCCTCATAAAATATGGAACTGGATGCCCACGGAAAGACGGAGGAGAAAAGGAAGACCGAGACGAACGTGGAAACAGGGAGTAGATGAGGCAATGACCACTAGGCAACTACAAGAACAAGACATTCTGGATAGAGAGAATTGGCGTGTTGGATGCGGAAAACGGCGCATGCTGTAGAACAAACCGCTTTATGATGATGAAAGAAAAATAAAACAAAAAAATTCATGTTCTAATCATTTTTTGTAACTTTATTTCGATATTATCTTCTAATGGAAGACAAAAACATAAATAATTAATAAAAAGAAATTATTAAAAAATAGAAAAATTATTTAATAATTATAAATAGATTAATTTCTCACTCAATAGTTTTTTCTTTAAATACTGTATAATAGTTTAATCGCTTAATACCA
The DNA here is from genome assembly GCA_024734495.1 of Forficula auricularia. NCBI lineage: Eukaryota > Metazoa > Arthropoda > Insecta > Dermaptera > Forficulidae > Forficula > Forficula auricularia. The sequence continues at coordinate 110,229 of JALMQS010000786.1, forward strand.
TCTTCAAATTGATTACAATGGAATGAATTAAATAAATTTATATCACAAAAAGACAACTATAATACATCCACATTTTTAAATAGGAATTATCAAAAAGTATTGTTTTTAGAAATTCGTGCTTGCTATAGGATGAATAGTGTTTTTAACCATTTCATATATCACAACCTTTATATTTTTATGATAATAATATTAGCTTATCTCTAAAGGGCAAGAATTTATATAAAAATAGTAGCTACAAAATAAAAATAGTGGTGTTTCAATACAATTTTCAAAAATATAACAAAGAAAAGGATTAATTAAGTATACAATCTTTATCTATGGTTATTAAATTTTAAATTTATATCATATTATAAATTGTATTCTCTTTTGATATAATATAATAATGAATATTTTATCTTAACTCATGATAGATTTAAATATTTTAAAATAGAATAAATGAAACAGTTTTATTTAGTCCATAAATAAATCCATAAATAGGGTGACCATCTGTCTCCAATTGTGGGACGTTTCGATTTTCGAATCCTTATAGAGAATGAAAAAACCCTGTATATATGTCATTTGCCCCATTTTATCGCACATTAAATAAAATAAATAAGTTAGAACTAAATAATAAATTGTTTTTGATTAAAGATGTAAATAATCTTCAACATCTAGGCGAATGTATTCGAACCCAAGACGAATGAGAGCCTTGAAAGAGAAATGAAAAAACTAATTATCAATTTTTTCAATGCTACTCTATTGTGCTTTATAAACAATTGTTATTATTAAATGGTATTTGTTTTATATTATAATGTTTTTCCAACAACAAAAATCAAGAGGTCAAAAAATAAAACCTTGAAGGGGATCCATGAAAGCTAATTACAGTTACAGTTAATGTGTAAATAAAATATATATGTTACGTCTAATATGCAAATTTGGATAGTTTATAAACTAGCTGGATAGTTTATAAACCAAGCAAACCATTGGCTATTTTGACAGAAAACGCAATTTCCACTAAAATAGAAGCTAGTTTCCAAACTAACCAAGAGTTTTGGTTAATTTACTTCAAATTATTGAGAAAACCAAAATAACGGGTTAGTTTATAAATTATCCAATGCAGCCTGGCTAATATGAAAACCATAATTTCTAGTAACACAAAATATTCAAACCTTTGGATAGTTTATAAATTAACCAACCAATATTCTGGTTAATTTACAAATACAGTTAGTTTATGAATATAAAATGTTATTGTTTTTCTTTTTGTTGTCCTGGCCGAGTTTGTTTTTATATTTCACACGAACAGCAACAGTTATTGTTAATAAAATGAATCACAGAGAAAAATTTAACGGCTCTTTATTAGATCTTTATAATAAGAAAGCAAATAATTCCAAACTTTACCATGAAAGTAGCTATAAAAGTGGTGTGGAGAGGTTATTGGTTGGTTAGTTTATAAACTAGCAAAAGGTTTGGCTATTTTGTGTTACTAGAAATTATGGTTTTCATATTAGCAAGGCTGTATTGGATAGTTTATAAACTAACCCGTTATTTTGGTTTTCTCAATAATTTCGAGTAAATTAGCCAAGATTCTTGGTTAATTTGCCAACTAGCTGCTATTTTAGTGGAAATTGCGTTTCCCATCAAAATAGCCAATGGTTTGGTTAGTTTATAAACTATCCAGCTAGTTTATAATCTATCCAAATTTGCCGTATTAGCCGTAATATATATACCATATTATATAATAATTCCTTAAAGTAATTCCCTGAAATTGTTAAGAGTTGGTCACCCTATCATAAGTCATTTACTACATTTTCTTTCATACAATAACATGTGAATAATTCTTACATAAATGTTATATGGAAACAGATCTATATCTTTAAATAACTTTTTTTTAGATTTAAATAATGTATTATAATAGAAGATAGATTTTTTTCATTTATGATAATTATTTTAAAATAGTATAAAATATGTGATTTCATTTTAATATACAATAAGATAAATATCTAAAAATCTAATACTAATATTTGATAGCTATTTCCACAACCATGATATAAATGATTATATAAAATATCTAATAGTATCAAGTATCTACAAAGGTTTCTGTAAGACTAATATTTATTTGATAATAATCATTAAATTAATCATTAATCAAGTCTTTAAATTGGAATAGATAATTTTAAATAAAATAGTTGATTTTTTTCGTCAAAAATATGCTACAATTAGTTTGTAATTTTATTTTCTAAAATATCCAAGATTTTCTTGGAATTAATTTTTTACCACTTAATTTGTTCAACAGCTTTTTAATAATTCTCAAAATTAAGGAGGTTCTTTCACGACAATCCACACAAAAAGTTTTAGCCCCGTAACCATTCTATAAATATGAACGGAACTAAAATTTTAGGTTATGTTTTTTTAACGTGACTGTCCACTACGAAATCTCTATATGGATACACACATACTTGCCGGATCGTTTCCAAGCCATTGTGCTTATATCCCCTCCACTAAAAATAATCGCCCAAATATGTTTTTTTTTTGTTTTTTATCAAAACTAAGAGGTCAATAATTTCAATTTTTTTTTTAAGTTACTCCGAATATATTATTTTAACAAATATTAGTTTTTCATCAAGATGGTGAAAGTCCTAAAAAATAAAATGATGATCATATCCCCACACTTTCCCTATCTACCCTATGTAAAAAATTTCATTTTTAATCGCAATTATTTCATGTTTGGTGTGGTAAATCGTCTTCAAATTTTAACACTATGTGTAATATGCTTTTAATGACTTATATTCCAAGTTTCAAAGACTTCTTGAATTTTTGCATTTGTGAAAGAACTACCTTAAAAATATATTTTTCTAATATTTAATTGGGGTTTATATGTGATAGCATGAAAGTTATAACATATAGATATATGAATATTTTAAGACTTTTCAAAAGAAATTTATGGAATATGTTTGAAAAACAATATTTTAATATGATATCATTAAAAAGATAGAATCTAAATTCTAAAGTATGTTATATTTCAGAAAAATTTGTATATTATATTTGTAAATAATCTTGAAAATTTTGTTACAAATATTTAAAAGTTTAAATGAAATTCTAATATATACTCGTATAAATAATCAAGTATTAAGTATTATTAGTCTAAATAAATCTATCAATATTTGCTAAAATATAATTGAATTTAAAGTATTGGAAGACTTGTTTTAGTCTTCTAAGTAATAGAGAAATATGTTTGAGTATATAAATTTGATTGTAAAAAGTGAATATGGTATTAAAAATTAGACTTTTAATATCATTTTATATTATTAATTTACAAAGCAAAAATATATTTATTTATCTATAATAATAAAGACATCTATTCAAGGTTTGAAAATGCAACATTAAATATATATATAATAAATTGATTTCTCTATTAATAAAATATTTTTTAAGAGATCTAGCCAATTGGTGTTGTTATAATATTCTATATGATTCTATGTGTTTGTTAAATCTACATAGTTTTAAAAATATATACATTTTTTTAATTAGTTATAATTTTTTTTAAACTTTTCACACATTTACAAAATATTACTACTTTCCGTGAAATAAAATAAGATTTCATTCTTTGGCTTTTAATCGTTCAAATGAGAAATCTTTAATTTAAATTCTATGATAAAGTCTTTTTCAAAAATATTTTATTTATGGAAAATATTTCAAAAATATAATAATTAAAATTCGAGTTAATAAGTTAATGAAATAGAGGAACTTTTCATTAAAATTTTAAAGGTTGATAAAGATCAACATTGCACATACATATAATGGCATCATTAAAAATATTATGACTGTTTTGTTTGATTAAATTTGTAAAGAAAAGTTCAATCAAAGTAAGTACATTATTTCCATAGAGTAATATAGAGTGGAAGGCTCCATAAGGAGCCAATGTATTTTAGCGTATACGAGTTACAGAGCTCTCTGGCGAGACAAGGGCAAAACCATTGGGCAATAAATTGGCGGAAACCGCTCTTTTCGGGGCAAATTTTGGTGACATTATCAAGAGTAAAAAATACACTATATATATATATATATATATAGAGAGAGAGAGAGAGAGAGTATGTATCTTTTATCTATGACAAAGGCTTTGAATGTTCTCTGATCTTTGGATAGCTCTTAACTAAGAGTTTTCGCCCTGCAGTCGCTAGAGAGAGCATTTTCGATATACGGTAGCCTTCCACTCTATATTACTCTATGATTATTTCTAAAAATGCAGAATAATTATTTGATCAATAATTTTTATGCAAATTATTAAGATTCTAGAAAAAATTTTAAATGAATAAATTAGTTAAATTAAGTTGCCATGAGACTCCCTTTTGAAAACAAAAGGGTGGTCGGAGTTGTTTCGTGTCCGTATACTACTGATGAATTAAAAGTTTACTTGAGTTGACACTTTTATAGTAGTCTAGCTCTCTATCCTCTGGGCTAATATAGCGATTATATAATAAATAAACTGGAATGGTGATAGTATTTTAGTGAATCTATGTTATAAAAAAATAAAATAAATATAAATTGTAAAATATAAATTTCAAATAAATTAAGACAAAAGAAATGCTTGATTAATGAGCATTGAAAAAATAAAAAATTTCTACATATTGATAGAAAACTTTTAGATATTATACTCCTCTTAAGATAACTTTTGTTACTAGATTTGATCAATTATTGTCAAATTTTGATAGAAAGTGAATGATTATTTCCTGAAGGAGACAATAAAAGAGTGTGTCTTCTGCTGGAATTATAAATTTTATTTATTTATAACGAGACTATAGTTTCGAGGGCTTTGCCCTCTTCATCAGTCTATTACAATGTATTCACAGGAATTAATTTATGAATGAAAGTATTACATTTTTCATGTGTTAAGGTTATAAATTACTTAGAGTGGGCAAGTTAAGAATTGACACTTATACTTGTTTTATTATTTCGAAACTATAGTCTCGTTATAAATAAATAAAATTTATAATTCCAGCAGAAGACACACTCTTTTATTGTCTCCTTCAATATATAAAAATTCTGCTACTCTCGGCAAAAACTTTCAATTTGATTATTTCCTGTTTAAGATAAAAACTATCCGTTTTTTAATTGATAAGTCCACTTAAATAACAATTAATTTTAAGATAAAAAAAGAAAATTTAGAAAAAAAACAAAATTAAGTTTTTACTTGGAATTAAAAAAATCAAAATTATATTTATTTGAATCGCCTCATGCAAAAAGGAATCAGTTCTGGGCATAAATTAAGATGGTGGTGGATTTTAGGTTTAGAAGGGTATTTGTATCAGTGAGTATCAAAGAACCTTCTATGATCACCTCCTGAGGGATTATATGATACCACGGTTTAAGTACTAAAAGAAACGTAAGCTCAGGATACTGATTGATACCTCCCCTCCAACATATGACATGCCATTTAAAAATTGAATAATATTATCCCATTAAGGAGTACAACTTCTCGCTTTTCGATCGGAATTTCAGTAAAATAAAAATAAATTTGACAAGATCTATTTTCGGCGTCAGAGCTGGGCATAGTAGTACAAGTACTTCAATTTCTTGAGTCCGTTACTTTTTGTATCTTAAAATTGTATCTAGTTCTCAAAATGAAATGAACTAGTACTAAGTTCCTTTTTTAGCAGGAACTGTAACTATAAAGGAACTATATAGTTCCTTTTATTTTTTGTTTCGCGAGATCTCAAACCTTCGATAACATTTTATTTGAAATATTTATCGAATTTGGATTTAAAAGTGAATCAATATTATCCACTATAATAGACAATGGATTCAATTTCGTAAAAGTTTTCAAGAAAATGAGATGCCATATAAATCTCCTCTAAAGGAAGAGAAAGTTAAAAAAAATATATATATTTATATTTTATTAGAATTTCATTTATTTTTGTAGAACATGAAATTATTGAAGAGGATGAATTAGTGTTTGAAAAAATTAATTTAGAAAATAAAAAAATTGTGTATAAATAATTTCTTGAATTATCAAAAAGTTTTTTCTGCTCAATCAACATTTTTTTAAAAGCAACTTCTAACATTAGCTGGTCACAGTAGCTTGTAACTAGTTCTTCAAAATGAAGGGAACTAGTACTTGTACTCAGTTTCTTAAAATGGAAGTAATACTAATTAGTTCCCCAAAAGAGATGGAACTGCCCATGTTTGCTTAGCGCCAATTAATAATAATTTTTCTCCAGTATAGCTCGAAAATCCCCACAATGTTTCAATAGCTTGCCTTTGTACTAGAGATGGAACTGCCCAGGTTTGCTTAGAGCCAATTAATAATAATCCCCACAATGTTTCAATAGCTTGCCTTTGTACTAGAGATGGAACTGCCCAGGTTTGCTTAGAGCCAATTAATAATAATCACCACAATGTTTCAATAGCTTGCCTTTGTACTAAAGATGGAACTGCCCAGGTCTGCTTGGCGCCAATTAATAATGTAGTAATCCCCACAATGTTTCAATAGCTTGCCTTTGTACTAGAGATGGAACTGCCCAGGTCTGCTTGGCGCCAATTAATAATAATCCCCACAATGTTTCAATAGATTGCCTTTGTACTAGAGATGGAACTGCCCAAGTCTGCTTAGCGCGAATTAATAATAATTTTCCTTCAGTATAGCTCGAAAATCCCCACAATGTTTCAAAGCTTGCCTTTGTACTAGAGATGGAACTGCCCAGGTCTGCTTATCGCCAATTAATAATAATTTTTCTTAAGTATAGCTTGAAAATGCCCACAATGTTTCAAAGCTTGCCTTTGTACTAGAGATGGAACTGCCCAGGTCTGCTTATCGCCAATTAATAATAATCGGTAAATCACTCGTATCCATAATAAGCATTAATTAACAGGAATAGCAGGGAATTGGACAAAAATTAAAAACAGAGTTTTAATTGAATGGGCCAGACGTTTCGTCGATTAATTTCGACTTTCTCAGTGGCTAGAATGATAGAATAGGAAATCAGAAAAAAAAAACTTATTATAAATATAAATTGATATAAAGACTCAAATACCTCATTCTATCACTCTTTGTCAAAAGACAATTCCACTACGCGACGAAACATCCTTAAATCTTTTTTATTTAAACTATAATACATTGTTGGTTTTTGCCTCAATTGCTCAAGAATCTTGAACTTTTTTCACACTTGAACAATCAAAAAATTAACAACCTTTAATCAAAATTTATCACAAAAAAAATATGTTGCTTCTACTCTTTAAACAGACAAAGAAAGGATTTTAATTCAAAAATAAATATCTATTTATATAAAAAACTATTATTAAAATTACAGCGTCATCACTCCTATTGGGCGATTCGCGAACCAATGATTACACCAGTGAGATGTTGAAGTTACTTGAGGACAGAGATACTTATTTAGAAATTCAAAAAGATCCAACAGCGAAATTTGAGAGACAAGCAAATGTAATCATTGGAAAATTGAGAAAAGAAGAAATTATAGACGTCAATGAAGAAAAAGCTTTAAAAACACTTAACACTAATCCACCTAGACTGTATGGACTGAGGAAAACCCATAAGACTGAATGTAAAATGAGACCAGTCGTGAGTTCTATAGACTCCCCTTGCTATAAATTAGCAAAATATTTACACAAGTTACTTTCCCCATATACAACAACATTCAAAAATACAGTAAGAAACTCTCTAGAAGTTGTTGAGTCTATTAAAAGTATACACCTTCCTCAAGACTATGTCTTGGTTTCGTTGGATGTGGTATCTTTGTTCACAAGTATACCAAAAAGCTGTATTAGACATAGTGAACATGAGCTGGAATGAATGGTCAAAGACAGTTAACATTTCCAAGGAAAGGTTGTTAGAAATATCAACTTTGTTTCGACTCAAGTTACTTTAAGTTCAATGGTAAATTTTACAAACAACTGGATGGCTCAAGCATGGGTAATCCGTCGAGCCCGGTATTGGCCAGTCTAGTAAATGAACTACATTATTACAGAAGCAGAGAAGAACTTGAAGTTTGAGTTAAGACTTATAAAAGTGTATGTGGATGATATTTAATGGCTGTACTGAAGCTCAAGACTAAAGAGTTATTAGATACTTTCAATAACTGCAACACAAAAATACAGTTCACCATGGAGTATGAGACAGATTCGAGTATCCCGTTTTTGCACTTGTTAATTATAAGATCAGATATGAGAGCTAATGACAAATTGGTATAATAAACCAACGAATTCGAGCAGAACTCTGAATTTTAATTCCAACCATCCACTTACACAAAAAATAGGGATGATAAAGGGTCTACTGCACCGCGTTTTAACTTTGAGTGACAAAAAAAATTCCATAAAGAGAATTTAAGGAAAATAGAAAAACCCTAAGGAATAATAATACTCCAGCCGGTTTCATCCACAACATTTTCAATGATTTTAAACTAAAAACACAACCACCAGAAGGAAGTAATTCAGCGAAATAAGAGATATGTAAAAATTTCCGTTCATAAATCCTATGTCGTTTAAAAATAAAAAGTTGCTTTAAAGATACTCAAATATAAATCTGGCTTTTTATAACATAAAAACATAAATCTATATACACTAACACAAAGGACAAAACTGATCATTTTAACAGAAAGAACGTAATTTATAAGATCCGGTGTGAGTGCGAAAAATGCTATGTAGGCCAGACGAAACAAAAACTAGCAAAAAGGATATCTCAGCACAAGAATTGATTGTAAGATTGATAAAATGACAAAAGAAAATAAAACCTGCTCTAGCAGTCCATCACTTTAATACAGGACATAAGTTCAAATTTGAAGATACAGACATATTGGATGTGGAACCAAATTATTAAAAGAAACATATGAGATGTTTTTCATAAAGAAAAATAAAACAGTTAATTTCAGACCGAGCAGATAATTTGAACAGTGTTTATAACCAATTGTTTGAACTGGGCAATAATTATCCACTGTGGAACCCCCGCCTTTTTGTAACTCATTTGTCTCGATGGATTCATTCGACTTGATTTTGACAGTTTGATCTGATTTATTTAATTTTTTAATTTAATTTATTAATGTTTTAAATTCCTTGACTAGTTAGTTTGTAATTAATTTATTTTATTTATTTAACTTTTAACATTTGACTGTTTCGTTTATTTATTTAATTTATTTATTTATTTAGTTTTTAATCTTTGACTATTTCTTCTGACTTATTTATTTATTTATTTTAACTTTCGCGACTGTTCATTTCATTTATTTGGGGTTTCTTTAGTTCTGTTTTGATTTATGGTATTTTGAGTCGAGTGAGTTTTTGAGATTGAGTGGGAAGGAGAGGTGAAATTGTTTTTGGTTCGCGAATCGCCCAATAGAGTGATGACGCTGTAATTTTTAATAATAGTTTTTTATATAAATAGATATTTATTTTTAAATTAAAAATCCTTTTCTTTGTCTGTTTAAAGAGTAGAAGCAAGATATTTTTGTGATAAATTTTGATTAAAGGTTGTTAATTTGATTGTTCAAGTGTGAAAAAAGTTCAAGATTCTTGAGCAATTGAGGCATAAACCAACAATGTATTATAGTTTAAATAAAAAAGATTAAAGGATGTTTCGTCGCGTAGTGGAATTGTCTTTTGACAAACATATGAATGAGGTATTTGAGTCTTTCTATATAATCAATTTATATTTATAATAAGTTTTTTTTTTCTGATTTCCCATTCTATCATTCCAGCCACTGAGGAAGTCGAAATTAATCGACGAAACGTCTGGCCCATTCAATTCAAAACTCTGTTTTTAATTTTTGTCCAATTCCCTGCTATTCCTGTTAATTAATTAATAATAATTTTTCTTAAGTATAGCTTGAAAATGCCCACAATGTTTCAAAGCTTGCCTTTGTACTAGAGATGGAACTGCCCAGGTCTGCTTAGCGCCAATTAATAATAATTTTTCTTCAGTATAGCTCGAAAATCCCCCACAATATTTCAATAGCTTGTATTTGTACTTAAATTTATTCAATATATTATCTTATCAACAAATGTTTTTTTTTAATGCCATTCTTCATAATCCGTGCAAATAGGGACCGATGACTTATTTTAATTTTTTAGAACTGAATACAGACTTTGAAGCAGAAAGCAAAATAGTTTTTAATAGGTGAGCTGTTAATGGGAAAAATTTAGAGCTAGTAAGGTTCAGATATTTCTCTTTCCCAAAAAGTTATCAAGCTTTTTTTTAGTTCTTCTCAGAAAGGCAAGAGTCCCTTTTAGCATGAAGCGATTCATATGAAAATGAAAATGATTCTTTTTTGGAAAATAAATTAAAAAACTTTTTTAAAAGACAATTATTGATCTTTTGATTCTTATAAATTAGTTTCAGTCAAGACTTGTTTTTAATACTAAATTAAAGTGAGCTAAGAAATAACACAGCATCGACCCGTTCTAGGATCAGTTACCATATCGGCTGTATTTCCCGTAAATCGTCGAATGCTTACAGGACTACTTGTGGCTGCAACTATTGTAGATGCTGGGGTAGTCGTTGATAAATTTTGTGAATTTGGTGTCAAACTATTCATTGCTTCTGGAGAACTATTGCGGTTTTGCGCTCGTTGTTTCTTCAGATCAGCTAAAGTGCCGCTATTAATTGTAACATGAATAATAACATTAATATTTCCATTACTATCTTGAACTTCATTTGAATCCACTCCATCTGTGTCAAGATAAAAAAATAAATCAATCAAACAATTATATATAATATAATAAAATAATAATTTATTTAATGAAAGTACGAATAAACAAAGAATTATTATTTATCTATTCTAAAATAAAAAATTCAAAAATCTTTCTATGGTTTAAAATTTATACTCAGTATCTGGCAGATCGAGTGTTGCTCGGTAATTTTTTGTGTTAGTTAGAAGTAGTATATTAATATTATTTTTAATTTTAAATTTAGGAAAAAGGACGATTTTTATTTGCACCCTCAATTCAATAAATTTGAAATAAAAGTTAAATTATATTTTTGCCTCGGCTGGGTTCGTCATCTTCAGAGCATCGGTGCACACAAAGTTGAAAACGATATATTATAGATAGATAATAAAAAATAAAAGATACATGGGTTTTTGGACAATTTTTTTTATTAAAGTTAAATATCAATTTTCGTAAGAGGTTTCGTCCTTTTTCAGGACTTTTTCAAGTACTCAATTACTTAAGGAGGTTCTTTCGCGACAATCCACACAACAAGTTTTAGCCTCGTAACCACTCTATAAATATGATATATGTTAAAATAAAATTTTAGGTTATGTTTTTTTAACGTGACTGTAGCACTCACACTATCTCTATATGGATACACACATTCTTGCCGGATCGTTTCCAAGCCATTGTGCTTATATCCCCTCCACTAAAAATAATCGCCAAAATATGTTGTTTTTTTGTTTTTTATCAAAACTACGTGGTAAATAATTTCTATTTTTTTTTTTTTTTTAAGTTATTCCGAATATATTATTCTAACAAATATTAGTTTTTCATCATGATGGTGAAAGTCCTTCAATGAAAAAAAAATAAAATAATGATCATATCCCCACCATTTCCCAACTTACCCTATGTTAAAAATGTCATTTTTAATTGCAATCATTTCATGTTTGGTGTGGTAAATCGTCTTCAAATTTTAACACTATGTGTATTATGCTTTTAATGACTTATATTCCAAGTTTCAAAGACTTCTTGAATTTTTGCATTTGTGAAAGAACTGACTTAAGTAATTGAGTATTTGAAAAAGGACGAAACGTCGTACGAAAATTGATATTTAACATTAATAAAAAACATTGTCCAAAAACCAGTGAATCTTTTATTTATTATTAAAATTGACATGAACCAACTAAATAGATAATAAATATTTTGAAAAGAAAAATTATTTATTGATTGTTTTAAAATATTAAAAAAATACAAATCTTTTAAAAAACAACCTTAAAAACGTTTATTTTAAATCCATCATTGAATGATGATGAATTAATTTAATTATGGATTTAAAATAAACGTTTTTAAAATTGTTTTTTAAAAGATTTGTATTTTTTTTTTTTATAATAAATATATCGAGGGGTGAGCTGGGATTGGAATTAGGTGTACACGTCTTTGGAATTATTTTTGAATTCATTAGATAATGAATGCCCCTTCATCTATTGTCTTCTACTTGGCAATGAAGGTGGAAGTGGAAGTAGGTGTACACGATATTAGATCGCGGTTCACCCCTCGAAATATAATAAATATACCATTTTTGCAATACATAAAAAAATAATAGAAATTAATTGCTATACCGTTATTTGCATTTTTAACATCATCTTCCGCTTCATTTAAAGCTGCTTGATCTTTCCCATCAGGTTCCCGACGTTTTACAAGTGCATGGTCATTATTTACAGGACCATCAATAATATCATGAGAATTTTTTTCAGAACCATTTGCAGGGGAAATTTTATTAACAGGTACTTCATTTTTATGTGTCTCCTGAAAAGAATAAAAATAATTAAATAAAACTAATTTTTCAATATATTTTTATAAAAAGAAAATTCACTAAAGAGAAGATGAAGTGGATTATCTATAAAGTTTTTTACATCTTGAGGTTGAAGTCTAATCCGAGCTTCCTCAACAGCTTCTTTTTTTGAAGTAAGACCTTTATCTCTAATTGAAGTTCGCCGTACACTTTGAGTTCGAGTATTACTTTGAGTACGATTTACACGTTTCCCTTTAACTTCTTGCATTCTTCTTGTTTCTTGTTCACTTCGCAATTGAATAATTAATTCCCGTAGCTCAGGATCTTCACAAATATCTAAAAATAAATTATTATATATAATATATCTATACCTATATACATCTAGATAACAATGAATATTTACTGTGAACTTGTATAAATATAATGAGCCATGCAATTAATCATTTATTTATTTAGATGATAAATAAAATGACTCATTTTTATTTAAATAAAAATTAAAAATTGTTTTAAATTCAATTATATATATCCAAAATTATTTTTTAAATTGATATTCTAAGTTATTTATTTAAATGAATACAGTTCTTTATAGAAAACAATTTAAAAAATTTTTTAAGGTAGTTGTTTCGCGACAAAACTAGCAAAAAGTTAATGCTAGAGTATATAGAACAGACAATAAGGATTCGTGATTCAAAAGCCCAAAACTTTTTGCTGTTCATGTACCACTACTAGCCAATTCCGTCCTCGTTTGACAAATCTGGCAACATTGTCCGAGCTTGAATATTTTTATAATAGAATTGACAGATAAAATACATTATAAAAGTCGATTTATAAAACAAAAAGTTCTTAATAAGCGATTGAAAGCTGTTGCGACAATGGCTTAAGCGAAAAAACGTCAAAAAAATACTAAAGTTAACACAATTTTTAGGTTAAATACACGCGGTGTTGCCAGCTTATTTTTAATGTAAATTTTTCATTAGTTATTCATTATTATCTCAGAAACTGTGTTGTAACTATGAATTAAAATTTTCTTAAAAAATATATTAGTTTTTGTTTAATGTTGGTTTAGTTTTTTATACCAATGGTAAGAAGAGTTTCTTAATTATAATTAAATGTGTATGTAAATTTTCTGATATCCCGTATAGTGCAATGTATAAGAGTCTGAAAAACTGTATCTTTGGAATTTAATATCTCCTGAACTATATTGTTCATAAATTTCGTTTTGCCATCAATCGATGCAGAAGTATTTAAATAATAATCTGTCTAAATTTCAAAAAAATCCTAAGAAAACTCATATGGTGAAACAACTACCTTAATTATCCAAACTTTTAGGGAGAAATTCTCCCTTTATCAATAAAAAATAGTTAAATAAGTTGCTTTATAAAGAATAATAGAGCAACTAATTTTCCATTTTTTAAACAATCAAGAATTTATTTCAAAAAGTTATTAAAATTTAAAAAAAAATCTTTAAAATGATATTTATACAAATTTATATTTATATTTACCAGCAGGAGTTTCATCATGTTTTGTTTTAACATTGAGATCAGCACCATTTTGTACAAGTAATTCCAACACTTTAGGCTAAAAAAATATTTCTTATTAATTAAATAATTAGCTTAATAATTTATAAAAATTTAAAAGAAACTTACATGGCCCCAACAAGCTGCTGCATGAACCGGTTGCCAATCATCATTGTCTTTAACACCCGTCAATACATGCTGATCAAGAAGAAATTCAACAACCTTTAGATACCCATTTGCAGCTGCAATATGTAACTAAAAAAACAACAACAGGTATTAATTTAGAATTAACTTGAATATTTTTTATAGAAAATAATAATTTTAATTTAATTCACAATATTACAAACGTTGGTTTAACAATGTAAAAAGGCACTCTGAAGCTAATCCAATATTCAGCTTAAGTAGTGTTATAACGATTTATCTAAACTAGAAAACCCTTGGATTTCTCATTGAATATTAATAAAGTCGCAGTCTTATTCAAAATGTTGACCCTAGTCTACAAGTAACTATTCTACTATTATATTTCATTATATTATTATTATCTTATATTATTTTTATATTACTATATTGTTATTTAATATATACTCTATTATTACTATATTAATTTAATGATATTTGTCTATTATTGTTAATGTTGTTATACTTGATAATTATTGTATTATATTAATGTATATTATGCATTTAGCCGTTGAAAATAATAAATAAATAAATAAAATTATCAGAAAAATAATAACTCTATTTATCAAACTAAGAAATGAACATGCTGCAACGCCTAGACCATAAAATTGAAGGAAGATTATTTTTGAAATGTGGAATAAAGATCAAGTCATTTTAGAATCTGTGGGGTGATAAATTTTAAACATTAAATTCTATTCTCAGATGTCAATTTACTAAGAGAATCATGAAATGGATGGGAATTTATATAAAAACATTTTCAAAAATTTATATGGAACTATTTCGATATGATCAATATGAATTTGGACTTATGGTGGCCAAATTATACTGCAATATTCTAGCTTGTTTCAAACTACTGAATTGAAAATATTTTTTAAGACAGGTGGAATTTCTAAAATGTTTATAATTGCTGGATATAAATCTTGGTAGTTTAAATAATTAATTAAAAGTATTTTTAATATGCAGAGAGAAAAAAAATAGAAGACTCGAAAGTAACTCTCAAATCACATATCGTCTCCCTTATGCCAAAGACCCGAATGTGCAATTTTTTGAGTTATTATTGTTTTAAAATTTTCTAAATCACAATATTTAATGTTGTTAGAGTTGGTGGCTGTGATGGCACAGTATTAGATGAAGGAGGAGGTATCAGCCGAAGTTAGATGCGCTTATTCAGGGTGTTTTATTGAACCCAGCTTATCCAACTTTGTCAGATACCACCTCCTTTATCTAATCACAATATTTAATACTTTCTTGAATATTAGACCTCAAGTTTGACATTCATTTAATCATTTTAGCACATTCGTGTTTCTGCTATATAAAGTTGGCCAAAAATTGAATTGAAAAATGACATTAGTGAAAAATTGAATATTTAGTCATTCTTGAGTTTGGCATAATGGTGACGATATGTGAGAAAGAAGCAGTAAAGAGAGAACACCGTATAGAATAGACAATAGAATATTATAAATCGAATTTTGAGTCTGTGAAAGGGCACAATCATTGTTAAGATCTATGCCATTTTTAAGATCCAATCAAATAATGATTCTGAAGAAGAGGTCAAGAATAATTTAAATAAAATAAAATATATATATCGTCGCCTTAGAGAGTAAACCTGCTAACACACAACAAGGAAATTTTACAGGGCAGAGAAAAAACAAACAAAATTTAATATTGTTGTTATGGAAAGAAACTATTTTTCCCATTTATTTTCTACAACTTACGATCGTAATTTTAAGTAGCAGTTTTACTTGGACGATGCTGCATCTCTTTTTCTTTCGAACTGTGTATTAATATGTCATATATCGTCGCCTTAAGAGTGTAAACCTGCTAAATCCATTTTTTATCATATATGACATATTAATACACAGTTCGAAAGAAAAAGAAATGCAACATCGTCCAAGTAAAACTGATACTTAAAATTCGTATGTTGTAGAAAACAAATGTGAAAAATAGTTTTTTTCATAACAACATTATTAAATTTTGTTTGTTTTTTCTCTGCCCTTTAAAATTTCCTTGTTTTGAGTTAGCAGGTTTACACTCTAACCCTTAGGGCCAGTTGTATGTCGGTTGGTAAACTCTTTTTAAACGTTGACAAAGGGTAAAACCTTAAAATTCATCTTGTGTCCGGTGGGATGGCCAATCAGATGAAAGTGCATGTCATCTGATTGGCCATCCCACTGGGCACAAGGTGAATTCTAAGGCTTTACCCTTTGCCAACGTTTAAAAAGAGTTTACCAACCGACATACAACTGGCCTAAGGCGACGAAATGATAAAAAATGGAGTTAGGAGGTTTACACTCTAAGGGCCAGTTGTATGTCGGTTGGTAAACTCTTTTTAAACGTTGGCAAAGGGTAAAACCTTAAAATTCACCTTGTGCCGGGTTGCAACGTTTAAAAAGAGTTTACCAACCGAGATACAACTGGCTCTAAGCCGACAATATTTATTTAAAAAATTAAGAGTAAAATCCGTAATAAGAAGTTAATTTTTATTGGTAATTTTTTTAAGGGTAAAAAGTAATAAATAATTACAGGGGTAGCTCCCTGATGATCAGGCGTTTCTAAATCATGGCCAAGTGCAGCGGCAACTTGAAGATCATGTAACATTTGGTTTTCAGTCGCTGCTCTAGTATCATCAATTAAATCTTGAGTGACTCCCCGACGAGCCATCTCAGCTTCAATATAATCCAGTGCTTGCTCATCCTCACAAATGTCATAAGGCATATTTCCATCTGCATTAACAGCCAATAAATTTGCTCCTCTGAAAATGAAAACAGCCTTTAGTGAAAGGAGAATTAAGTTAAAGAAATTAAATAAAAGAATATATTATTATATATCAAGAAAATGGAAGGCTTCATCTCATCAAACGACACAACAATAATGAAATGTGACCCCATTCCAAAATATCAAACCCAAGTTATACAGGTATTAAAAGAATTGAATGGCAATCTCGTCCAGAACAATGAATCCTACTCCCTTAAATGCATGAACCCTAAAGCCCCAATCTTGTATGGCCTTCCGAAAATTCACAAACCAGATTTACCTCTTAGACCCATAGCCTACTATATAAACGCTCCAGCTTATAAAATTTGTAAATACTTGAACAAAATTCTAAGCCAAAATTTTCATCCCAAACATTCGATCAAAAACTCCATATAACTAGTAGATTCCCTTAATAAAATTAAAATCAATAATTCCTACAGATTATATTATCTTTAGATGTTAAAAATCTGTTCCCTTCCATTCCTATCATAGTACTGAAAAACATCTTATATAACTTTATCAATAAAAAATTTTCGGAAACACAAAAATTAGGTTTACTAAAATTAATCGATCTATGACTAGAACAAAACTATTATGTATTTAATAAAATTTTCTACAAACAAAATGATGGATTCCCCATGGTGAGTCCACTCAGCCCGTTACTAGAAGAACTATATATCTCACTTAGGGCCGGTTGTATGTCGCAAAGTAAATGCTTTTTACTATTAACCCAGGGTAGATAGTAAATGGAGGGATTGGGATGGCCAATCAGATGCCAGGCACTATCAGTACCTGGCATCAGATTGGCCATCCCAATCCCTCCATTTACCATCTACCCTGGGTTAATGGTAAAAAGCATTTACTTTGCGACATACAACCGGGCCTTAGAAGATAAAATCTTGAGTCCCAAGAACGTTTTCTTTATTAACATTAAATTCTGGAAACGTTATGTAAAATTCCTGTGAAACCCCAAATCTATATATATATATTTTTTATATATATTCTTTTATTTACTATGTTTCACTTACAACCAATACCGCTTTCCTTAGAAGTAAAAGAAATTAAATGTAATTAATGTTTATCAGATAAATTAAATAGATGTTTTGTGATTGTGAATACGAACTTGGATATAAGATAACGAACAAGATGAAGATGACCACAAGTGGCAGCAGCATGCAAAGGGGTCCATCTTTCACTATCCTCGGCATTGACATTGGCACCGAATTCAAGTAAAAGTTTGAGCATTTCTTCATTGTCATCGATACAGCATTGATGGAGAGCGGTCAAGCCATCTTCGTTGGTTGAATCAGGTGAAACTCCTTTGACCAATAATCTTCGAACTAGAAATTGTTTTTTTTTTATTAATTTGATATATATATACTTTATACTTATATATACCGGGTGAGTTTTTTATCTTGAGACAGTCTTATAACTCAAAAACAGTGCATTATATGGAACTTTATATGAAGCATTATATGAAAGTTTCAAATAAAAGTTTATTTTTATCAAGGGGGAAACTAAACTACGCTAATGTTTTTCTACCTAGAACAAGCTTTCAAGGGTATTTCAAGGTCAAGTTCTGTTTTTTAAATAGAAACCTATATTTTTCTTTACATTGCCTAAATTTTCAAAAAAAAATTGAACAACTTTCATTATTTTCATTGTTGTAACTTTACAATTTAATAATTATTTATTTAATAATTAATTATGTAATCATTTTTATTTGATAATTAAGTTAAATAATTTGAAGGAGACAATAAAAGAGTGTGTCTTCTGCTGGAATTATAAATTTTATTTATAACGAGACTATAGTTTCGAGGGCTTTGCCCTCTTCATCAGTCTATTACAATTGATTCACAGGAATTAATTTAAGACACACTCTTTTATTGTCTCCTTCAATATATAAAAATTCTGCTACTCTCGCCAAAAAAACTTTCAATTTAAGTTAAATAATTGTTAAAAATAATTATTAAGATTTTTTTTGAGATCTAATTGATTCATGTATTTTGTTTATTTGATGTTGTATAAAAAAATAGTTCTTATGAAAGTTGTTCAGTTTTTTTTTTTTTTTGTAGAATAAGATGACTTAAAGAAAAATATAGGATTCCATTCAAAAAAACAGAACTTGATCTTGAAATACCCTTGAAAGCTTGTTCTACGTCGACAAACAATAGTGTAGTTTAGTTTCCCCCTCGATATAAAAAAACTTATTTGAATCTTTTTTCCATATATATGCACTGTTTTTGAGTTATAAGTCTGTCTCAAGATAAAAAACTCACCCGGTATATAAAAACTTATTGTCTAGAGAAGATAATTTATTAGTTGTTAATTAATTATTATTTAATCTAAATGTCTCATTATTTATTTATATAAGTACCAGCTCGACCATTTTCTTCTTCCCTTTATTGAAATCCCGGGGACTTAATCTTTCATAACACACTTATATGGGTCAACATTTTAATTCCTCTAAATTATCTTTCTATAAGGACGGGGTGTCAAAATTTTAAAATTCTAAATGTTTATTAATAAGTAGGTTAAAATGAAAGGCAGTCCATAAATTATTTAAATTTTAAATTGAAGGTTTTTGTGCCGAGGGTAGCAGAATTTTTATATATTGAAGAAGACAATAAAAGAGTGTGTCTTATGCTGGAATTATAGATTTTATCTATAACGAGACTATAGTTTCGAGGGCTTTCCATTCATACATTAATTCCTGTGAATCAATTGTAATAGACTGATGAAGAGGGCAAAGCCCTCGAAACTATAGTCTCGTTATAAATAAAATTTATAATTCCAGCAGAAGACACACTCTTTTATTGTCTCTTTCAATATTTAAATTTTATTCAAATTTTCGGAGACTTTTTTCTTTCTTTCTTCAGGGTATTGAATAGAAGCAGAGAAAAAAAGTCTCCGAAACGTCGGAAATTTGAATAAAATTTAATTAATTTATGGACTGCCTTTCATTATAACCTACTTATTTCGCTTACCAGTCCGTCTTTCTAAGAAAATAAATAAAGTTAATTAATATTAAGCTTTGTTTTGACTTTGAGTTTATGTGTAATTAAATATAATATTGCCTATGAAAAATGAGTTTTGATTTTGTGAAGATTTGCCCTCGCCCCCATCCCCAATTATTAAATATGCGAGGGGTACAAGTGCACCCCCATGGCCCTTCCCAAAGTATACACCAAAAAAGATACATAAGATTCATAAACACGAATACATTTAGAAAAGAATGACCAGAGACTATGAAACATGAGTTTTGATTTTGTGAAGATTTGCCCTCGCCCCCATCCCCAATTATTTCATATGCAATAGGGGTGCAATTGCATCCCCATGGCCCTTCCCAAAGTATACACCAAAAAAGATACATAAGATTCATAAACACGAATACATTTAGAAAAGAATGACCACAAGCAAGTATTTAGGGTTTGTCATACTCCAAATTGAACAATGAATAAAAAGAATAGATAATCTTTTTAAAAATTAAGGTAGATAGAAAAAGACAAATAGATAGAGATGTTCAGCCGAATATTGGCTTTATTAAAATAAAACTGACGTTTCAAAGGCTCTCTCATCTTCTGAACAAGTACTAATAAAATGTCTCTGTTAAGTATAAAATAAAAGAAAATTCTTATAGACCTTCATCGATATCATTCCGGGCAGAAGCTTCTAAAAGCATAACACTATCACTAAAAAATATATGACGTTTGGAGCTTTTTTCTAGTGCCCTGTTTTGTTGAGTTCTATGATGTTTGAGCCATTCTTTCTCTCGTGTTGACCAAACTTTCAGCTGATGTATTCTTCTTCTTCGGGCTAAAGTAAGTCTTTCCTGAGTGGAGAGATGCTCCACTTGGGCCATTTCAGATACAAGATCTGAGTGCTCCATTTTTGCAGACTAGAAATAAAAAAAATAATATGTTAAAAGAGAGTTTAGCAAATAATTTATTCGTTAAATCTTTAAAAGGCCTCTGAAGCAGGATGTTTAGATTTGTAAAAAAAAAAAAGATTTCTTGGTTTTTGTTTTCGAGAACGTTTTATCACCTTTACTTTGATATCATCAGTACTATGAGAATCAAATCACAGTGTGTAAATTAATTTTACTTCAAAATCTTCTATGGTTTAGCTTTACTTAAAAGAAAGTTAACTTTTTTACAGCAAAGGCAAACATTCTACTTCAGAGCTCCCTGAAACAACTAAAAACTAAACTAATATATAAGCCCAATAGAAGTTATAGAACCATTTAAGCTAAATATAATATAAAGAAATGTCAATTTAGATCTACTATTATGATAGCTTAGGGCCAGTTGTATATCGGTTGCCTTTCATCTGATTGGCTATCCCACCGGGCACAAGGTGAATTTTAAGCTTTTACCCTTTGTCAACGTTTAAAATAGTTTACCAACCGTCATACAACTGGGCCTTAAAGTATAAACATCTAATCAAAGACCTAATTAAGGATTTAAGACGTTAGAATGAGGAAATTGAAATCATTTTTTAACAAGAGTACCTATATTTGTGAGTAGGAGATAATATTGAATACAAATTGTTATGAAAATTGAATTGCTAAGAGTTAAATGCAGAAATAGATCAAATCATATACGATAAAAGTTTGCCCAACTGAAGAGTATAATATTATAGGTAAAAAAAATGATAAACAGAAATGAGTTGATAAAACATTAGCCGAAATGTCTGCTATAAAATAAAACATTTTTGAGAGTAGCAATTGTTGAATTTATAAGAATAAATCAATGAATGTCTCTTCTGCTTGATGTAAATCTGCAAACATTTTCATTCATATGTGAGCAGAGTTTCAGAGCTCCCTGAAACAACTAAAAACTTAACTAATATATAAGCCCAATAGAAGTTATAGAACCATTTAAACTAAATATTTAAAAAATATCAATTTAGATCTACTATTAGGATAGCTTAAAGTGTAAACATCTAATCAAAGACCTAATTAAGTATTTAAGACGTTAGAATGAGGAAATTGAAATCATTTTTTAACAAGAGTATATTTGTTAGCAGGAGATACAAATTGTTATGAAAATTAAATTGCTAAGTAAATTAATCAAGTAAAGGATGCCTATACATTTATTTTATTTTTTTATTGTTTATTCCCAAATTTAGAATCAGTACCGTAGTTTCCATGAAGCGATTTAGAGGGCTTTTGCTGATTTAAGAGAGCCCTATTTTAGAACAAGGTCAGGTGTGGATAATGGTTAACACTATGATGAAATAAAAAAATAATAAATAGAAAAAAACTATTTATTTATAGAAAAAAATTAATAAAAATTATATATAAATGTATAATGAGGTTCAAGAGTCAAACCTGCCAGTCAAGTTAATAAAGGTTGTAAATAAATTAAATATTAATAAAGAGTTATATATTTTTAATAAATATATTTAATGAAATATTAATAAAAGAATGTACTTTTTGGCAAGGTTGATGCTTGGCCGTACTGTTAACTTTACTGAAACTGAGTTTTTAACCTGTAAACTCCTGATGATGGACTAATAATCCGAAATATATTGAGTTTGTATAAACCTCTTTGAGTTTTATTTCATTCACTGAGAAACTACACACCCTTTACTTTATTAATTAATATCATGTTTCACCTAAAACCTACACCACTTTCCCTAAGTTAAATGAAGAAATAGATCAAATCATATAAGATAAATTTTTGCTCAACTAAAGAGTATAATAAATTTATTATAGGTAAAAAAAATGATAAACTGAAATGAGTTGATAAAACATTAGCCGAAATATCTGCTATAAAATTAAACATTTTTGCAAGTAGCAATTGTTTAATTTATAAGAATAAATCAATGAATGTCTCTTCTGCTTGATGTAAATCTGTGAATATTTTCCATTCATATGTGAGCAGGTGTATTCGAATATGATTTGAGGCTCAATTATATATCCCAGTATATTTATATTGGGCTGAAAATGAAAACAAATCTTGGAATCCAATGTCTCATATAAATCAATTTTATCTTTATTTACATCATGCAGACACTCATTGATTTATTTCTTCTTTTTGGGATAAGCTCAGAGAAACTGAAAATAAAATTGAAATTATTATTAAATATTTTAAAAATAATTAGTCTTTATAAGGATTAATTTATTAATTTTATAAAAAGACACAAATAAATATCTTTATATAATAGGGTTAGTTTTAATTAAAAATCGAAATGTTTTTTTAATTAAAAAAAAAAAAGAAAATCTATATTTTATCTTCGAAGAAATCTAAATAAATTTATTTAAAGGAAATGATAAATTTATATCCTACCAAATAGACAAATTTTATCAGTTATCGGCATAATAAATTGCCATTAAGTTTACTTGTCATAAAAAGGTATTATTTTATTTATAAATAAGGAAATGTGGTGATTTGGGGGCTGTATAAGATAAAAATCACAAAATTGGTAAGAATTATTTATTTATTTTAAAGAATTTGGGGCTTTTTAAAGGTTTTAAGTTAAATTTTAATAAAAAAAAAGAGGTTATAAGTAATAATCGAAGAATGTGTCATCTGGTTGATAATATATATGTGTGTATATTCTTTGGATAAATCAAAGAATATATTCTTTAATTCATTCTTATAAATTCAACAACTCTCAGCAAAACTTATTAAGTGATGAAAAAGAGGTTATCTTCAAGATAATTTAAAACGAAAGTTTATTAAATATTCAAAATAGAGATTATTATTAAAATTTGAATTAAAAATAATAAAAAGTTTTGTTTGTTTGTTTTTTTATTTAATTTAATAGAATAATAATAAAATCAATTTAAATTTTATCTATTTATGGTGATGTTTTTTTTTTGACAAAAAAAGAATGAATGATTGATTAATTATTTTTCTATTGATAGGTGTATATTCTTTGCATCAAGCAGAGGATACATTCTTTAATTCATCCTTATAAATTCAACTACTCTTTGCAAAACTTAAAATTTTAAGCGATGAAAAAGAGGTTATCTTCAAGATAATTTTAAAAGAAAGTTTATTAAATATTCAAAATAGAGATTATTATTAAAATTCGTATTAAAAATAATAAA
The DNA here is from genome assembly GCA_024734495.1 of Forficula auricularia. Taxonomy (NCBI): domain Eukaryota; kingdom Metazoa; phylum Arthropoda; class Insecta; order Dermaptera; family Forficulidae; genus Forficula; species Forficula auricularia. Next base: position 134,158 of record JALMQS010000786.1, read on the forward strand.
AAGTTTTGTTTGATTGTTTTTTTATTTAATTTAATAGTTTAATAGAAGAATAATACATTTTTCAATTTTATATATATTTATGAGGATGTTTTTTGACAAAAAAAAAGATTGAATGATTGATTAATTATTTTTCTTTTGATAGGTGTATATTCTTTGCATCAAGCAAAGGATACATTCTTTAATTCATTTTAAATTCAACAACTCAGCTACTCTTTGCCAAACTTAAAATTTTAAATTATGAAAAAGAGGTTATCTTCAGGATAATTTAAAACGAAAGTATCAAATGTTCAAAATAGAGATTATTATTAAAATTCGAATTAAAAATAATAAAATGTATTGTTTTTTATTTTATTTAATAGAAGAATAATAAGTTATTCAATTTTATATATTTATGGTGATGTTTTTTGACAAATAAAAGAATGAATGATTGATTAATGATTTTTCGATGGATAGATTAATAAAATAATAGAAATCGAATCGATTTGGCTTCGTTTGTTCATTTTTCTAATCTGGTTAAATTTTCAAGCAATCTCGTACCTGGTTAACCTGCAAGGCCTTGAAAGGTGTTAGAGTGTCAGGGCTGTGGCTTGTCTTCTCTTCGGGTCACATTTTAAGGTCATTTTATTATTGTATTTATCTTTTAATCACTTCTTTTCGAAATCATAACACACGTAAGATTGGATCACTTGGTGATAAATCATTGATTCGATTTATTAGGAGGAGAATATGGAATAATCGTGTAGCGCTAACGAGCAAGTGGATCCATTTGTCTGCGCGGCCGGAATGAATGGGAAGAGAAAAGGAGCACGCCAACCGATAAATTCTCTGCAGCCTCCTGAGATTGCAAAAAACAAACCATTCGCATTTAGTAGCTGGCCTGCTAGCTCATAGAAAACATTGCAATGAATAGAAATTGAAATTTGCGGTTTTTTTCTTAAAATGATTCAATATTTGAGTAATTCATGGTCACATGCCACGTTCAAGGGGCAGCAGCCGTTTCCCCTACTTTCAAGGCCTTCCAATCCGGTCCTTTGGGAATTCCGAATTCAGGACCTATATAATCAACTAGTGTGCATATTATTTAACTTTCACTAGCCCTGTTATTTTATAACAAACTCATAAAAAGGGAAAGAAAAAATAAATTATATTTAACAAAAAACTAAAAAACATGCTTCTAAAAAGTACAAAATAATGTAATAAGGTAGCTCTTTCACAAATGCAAAAATTCAAGAAGTCTTCGAAACTTGGAATATAAGTCATTAAAAGCATAATACACAAACTGTTAAAATTTGAAGATGATTTACCACACCAAACATGAAATAATTGCAATTAAAACTGACATTTTTTACTTAGGATAGATAGGGAAAGGGTGGGGATATGATCATTATTTTATTTTTTTTCATTGAAGAAGTTTCACTATCTTGATGAAAAACTAATATTTGTTAGAACAATATATTAGGAGTAACTTAAAAAAAAAATTGAAATTATTTACCACGTAGTTTTGATAAAAAATAAAAAAAAAACATATTTGGGCGATTATTTTTAGTGGAGGGGATATAAGATCAATGTCTTGGAAACGATCCATTCATAAATAGGATATAGTAGAGTGAAAAGTACAGTCACGTTAAAAACATAACCTAAAATTTTAGCACCGTTCATATGTATAGAGTGGTTACAAGTCTAAAACTTTTAATAACTTTTAGAGTTCGGTGTTGGTTCTAGGTGAAACATTTTAATATAATAATAAAACTTTTTGTGTGGATTATCTCGAAAGAAGTACCTTAATCAAAAAATGTGGGGCGCTGAAATATGTACTTTAATTAATTTCGCCAAAGTGACCCACGCTTTTTGATTAAGTATTACATTATTTTGTAATTTTTTTTTTTTTTTTTTTTTTTTCTACCCCCCTTGGCCTCAGGAACTAATGCCCTTTTAGCCAGTCTTCTCAGATTCACGAAGAGCAGGTGTATTACAAAATTTATAAAGAAATAGCTATCATTGAATTAAAATTAAAAGCCAATTTGTACTTTTAAGAAGCATGTTTTTTAGTTTTTTTTTTTTTAATATACATAAATTATTTTTTTACTTTTTAGTAGTAATTATTTTTATAGAGAAAAGTTTGCGAAATTTAACAGAATGAAATGTATTTATTTTTATTATTATCATTAAAATTATCATTAAAAGCATAATACACATACTGTTAAAATTTGAAGACGATTTAACACAGCAAACATGAAATAATTGCAATTAAAAATGAAATTTTTTACATGTTAGATTGGGAAAGGGTGAGAAAAAGATCATTATTTTTTTTTTTTCAATGAAGGACTTTCACCATCTTGATGAAAAACTAATATTTGTTAGAATAATATATTCGGACTAACTTAAAAAAAAATTGAAATTATTTACCTCGTAGTTTTGATAAAAAAAAAAAAACAAAACATATTTGGAGAATTATTTTTAGTGGAGGGGATAAAATATCAATGGCTTGGAAACGATCTATTCATAAATAGAATGTAGTAGCGTAAAAAGTACAGTCAGGTTAAAAAACATAACCTAAAATGTTCCTGCCTCCTGAGATTGGAAAAAACAAACCATTCGCATTTAGTAGCTGCCCAGCTAGCTCATAGAAAACATTGCAATGAATAGAAATTGAAATTTGCGGTTTTTTTTCTTAAAATGATTCAATATTTGAGTAATTCATGGTCACATGCCACGTTCAAAGGGCAGCAGCCGTTTCCCCTACTTTCAAGGCCTTTCAATCCGGTCCTTTGGGAATTCCGAACCTATATAATCAACTAGTGTGCATATTACTTAACTTTCACTAGTTATTTTATAACAAACCCATAAAAAGGGAAAGAAAAAGTAAATATATTTAAAAAACAAAACAAAAAACATGCTTCTAAAAAGTACAAAATAATGTACTACTTACTTAATCAAAAAGCCTGGTGCACTTTTAATTAATTTCGGCAAAGTGCCCCACGCTTTTTGAATAAGTATTATAGTACATTATTTTGTACTTTTTAGAATCATGTTTTTTAGCTTTTTTTTTAAATATAATTTATTTTTTTACTTTTTAGTCATAATTATTTTTATAGAGAAAAGTTTGAATAAAATGAATCTGTGAAATGTATTTATTTTTATTATTAATTTATTTTCATTATTTTTATATGGCCTGGATTTTTAATTTTTAACCCCCCTCCACCCCTCTTAATTTTGGGTCGATATGCACCAAAATCTAATCAGCTCTTAATCTCAATGGAACAAAACTACGTGTGAAATTTGGTTTCGTATTCACACTAGTTTTTGAGCTAGCTCGTCCACAAACATTTGGTAACGCACAGACTAATGGACAACTAGACAGACTAACTAACTAACTAACCGACATTTTGACAAAACAGTTATTATCTCAAAAAATATAATTTTTTCGATGTTCACTTATTAGAGCTTTTTTGTAGACCGAAATGCTATGGTTTCGCTCAATTTTATTAATCAAAATAGTTTTAGCCGTTTTTGAGAGATTTCGAAAAAAAAGAAGGAAAAAAACACTTTTTTTCATGCACAATTACAATACTTGACCATACCCTGTATGGTAAAGTAAAAAATGAAGATTTAAACCAGGGGGACATTATTTTTTTTTAAAGGCCCTTCTACCAAACTCAACCAAATTTTGTATACATAATCAGCTGGCCCACATTAATCCAAGGGCGGATCCAGGAATTTTTTATGGGGGGGGGAGAATGTATATAAGGTGGACGATGTATATAAGATCTACTTTTTATCTCGGAAAAATAAATGTTTTTTTTTTTTACAAATTTCATATCTCATATTTTAAGTTCATTAAAATAAAAAAAAAATAAAAAAAATTGTTATAAATTCCCTGTCGATTTGGCCGCCGTTTTTTGGTATCTGCGTGCGACGCACGTGTTGCACTCCCGCCAGGCAAGGGTCTGTATGGGGGGGCGATCGCCCCCTCCGCCCCCCCCCCTGGATCCGCCCTTGCATTAATCTAAAAATGAAAAAACTAACCCCCTCACCTACATCATTATAAATAATTTTATTAAATATTAAATATAAATGAGGGGCCAGGTTGTATGGTAAAGTTAAGTGGATGGCCACAGAACAAGTCAGCTTATTTTTTCAGAATTAAATATCTCTCAATTAATTATATCACTATAACTTGCAATATATATAGATATATAAAATTTGGCAGGATCCGCTTCCCCTACTTTCAAGGCCTCTCTATCCGGTCCTTTGGGAATCCCGAATTCAGGACCTATATAATTAATTGACGTGCATATCGTAACTTTCACTTAACAAGCTATTTAAAATGGGAAGAAAAACTAAAAAAAATTTCAAGTATCATAGGAAATATGAGCAATTGCTATAGTTAAAGCCGTGTACTAGTAATAAATTTAAATAAATATTTTTATATTATTTTTTTATAATTAATTAAATACTTCTCAATTAATTATAGATCCTAGAATTTATTATCACCAGAAAAAGCAATCCCACGGTGGTTTCTATATATTGAACTTATAATTGTTTTGGCGGTATATATACTAACCTTTATTTTTTTTAAACAGCAGAAACGGCAGCATCCATTTCCCATTTCGGTCCTTTGGGAATTCTGAATTCTTGATCTATTTAATCAACTGGTGTGCATATCATTTAACTTTCACTTGCCCTGCTATTTTATAACAAACCCATAAAAATGGGAAGAAAAAAATAAAACCTACTTCAAAAAAATTAAATGCAACAAATAAAATAATAAGAACTCAAAAATCAAATAAAATGCACTAAAATGTATAAAATAATTATCTTATTTAGTTACAACTAAACGACGAAATATTAACATGAAATCACTTTTTGAAGTCGGTGCCAAACATATACATTTTATGAATCGAACTCGACGGATCTTACTTTTAGTACGTTTGGCACCGACTTCAAAAAGTGATTTCATGTAAATATTTCGTCGTTTAGTTGTAACTAAATTAGATAATTATTTTATACCTTTTAGTGCATTTTATTTGATTTTTGAGTTCTTATTATTTTATTTGTTGCATTTAATTTTTTTGAAGTCGGTTTTATTTTTTTTTTTATAAAAATTATTTTTATTTTTCTCTTTTTAGTGATGTTATTAATAGTGACTTAATATAATACCTTGCATGCATCTCGTAAGAAAGCGTCGGGCGAATGAATCAGAAAATGATAATAAAATTCAATTGATAAATATAGAAATTCTCTCAAAACGTTTCCGGGTTTTAAATGAATGTTTTAAGATTTTTTTTTAAAAGATTTTATTTATTATAATTTCGATTATTTGCTCATAAGAACTGGAGATTTACGTTATTTCGTCATTGATCATGAACTTGACCAAATTAATATGAGACCACCCCTAAGGTACTCCCTTTCCAATAAAAAAAGAATCATCGAAATCGGTCCACGTGGCAAAAAGTTCCCGCTGAACATAGATAAAATAAATAAATAAATAGTTAGGTATCTTGACTATCTTGAAGCTATACCGATCCAAACGCAGAAAGAATCATTAAAATCGGTTCACAAACAAAGAAGTTATGCCTGAACAAACATAACAAAAAAGGTCCAATACCAATGAAAAAAACGGGACCATTCGGAAACTATACTGAACCCAATGCAAAAAAAATCATCAAAATCGGTTCACAATTGGCGCAGATATCAGCTAACATAAATACAAAAAAAAATCAGTCGAATTGAGAACCTCCTCCTTTTTTGAAGTCGGTTAAAAAGTAAGACTCAGCGGAAATGTGAGCAATCGCTTGAGTTAAAGAGACATGATAGTAATAAATTTAAATATATACTCTATTGCAAATTTATTTTTTATAATTATAAATAGCTCTCAATTAATTACCGTACCACAATTTGAAATATATATTTGAAATAATTTATTCACTAGTTTTTAAACGTTTCTAAAACGAGTCCCTCTTTATATCTTATCTTTAGATATTTTCTGAATTTTTGAACTGGAAGTTATGAATCAAGAAATGATCTTTCTAATGGGCAATCTAATCAGCTCTCTCCATTGGAAATACAAACATTTTGGCCATTGCCGTAGTTAGGGGATTTTCCTAAGGAGGGCTGCCGCAGTGGCGGCGCCAGGGTTGAGCGAGGTGTGGCGACCGCCTAACCAATTTTTTTTGAAAAACTGCAATTTTTTGCAAAAAATCGCAGTTTTTCCTTCATAAAATGAAAATTACTGATCCTAGGAACTTGATTCCCATCTCATTCTGTAGGAAATCTTATTGACTTGAACGTTTACTTGAACCACTTTTTTGATAAAACTCTTAGATTTATAGAGATAGATATCCAGGATTTTCCATGACGCATGAGGATTCGGATCATATCCTGTCCGGTGTAGAATATCTATAAATCAAAGAGTTTTAACAAAAAAGTAGTCCAAGTAAACGTTCAAGTCAACAAAATTTTCTAGAGAATGAGATAGTAATCAAGTTTCTAGGATGAGTGTTTTTCATTTTATGAAGGAAAAACTGAGATTTTTTGCAAAAAATTGCATTTTTTCAAAATTTCAACCTCATTGCGTCACGGGTTACAATTATCCAATTAATATTAAACTTTGTTTAAATTGTAGCAAATTTAATCTAGTTTTAAAATGTATAGAGGCTTCTTTGTTGAAAACGTGCTCCTTCATGGTCAAAATAGGAAAAAATCAAAAAAAGTACGAGTTTTAGGGATATTCAAAAGTAACCCTGGGGGCTGTTTTTTGGAACCCATTAAAAATCGAACCACTAGACCAATTTTGCATTTCTTTTTTTTAATCAAGGCGAAAATCTGTCCTCTTCAATTTACTATAGAACGGTTATTTATAAAATATGAAGTGTTTTCGAGTTATAAGCGAAAAACTGGAAAAATTTCGATGTTTTTCGGCCGCCAAAAGTTGTCCCTCAGACTTTCGAGGTCGCAAACTTAGATTTGGCATATCCACACCATACCAAACGACCCTAAAAAATCTTTTCCCGCAATTAATATAAGCTGAAACCTCCCTATTTACTGGGCTATATGGGAAGATAATTTTTTTTGATATCTACATTATTCAAACTGTATTGAATTTTTAAGAATAAAATTAATCTCATAGCATAAATAGTTATTGAGATATTGACTCGATTTTTCTAGGGGGGTGTGGGTTCTAGAGGGGGAGAAGTTTTCTAGGTGGGAAGTGCCCCCCTTGCCCCCCATTAACTACGCGCATGATTTTAGCACAAGTACGAACTTGATACGACTTTTCCTTCTTGAGTTATCGCGGGAAAACTAACTCTTTTTGATGTGAGCCCTATACGACTTTCACTCCCAAATAACCCTTCTTCAAAATCATTCTTCCAATTTTCTCTTTTCTAATTGGTCTTCCGGAAAAAAGCTTTATGCACCTAAAAAGATATGTTCAATGGACCAATTTAAGTTATACAAAAAATAAAATAAAATTATATTCCTTCTACTGGACCCCATCTTGAGGAGGTCCTTTCGCTCCAGTTGATTCAAAAGAAGTGTAGTATCTAATATTTAATAAAATAAGTTAAAATACAAATGAAAAATAATAGAATTAAAAAATAAATAGTATCAAAGCCGTAAATGTTTGAAATAAAAACAATTAGAAAAAATAATTAAATTTAAAAGTTAGTTTGATTTATTCAAATCAGCTGATAATAACTCTTGTATGATTCGGCAATGCGTTGTATTAATACGGTTTATGTTTACATCCAAACATAGCATTTATGTGATTTTTTTAAAGTAAATATCTCAGTAAATTCGTCGGTCATTGATATATTTTATTGCAAAAAAAGAAGCCTGCGTGTTTCCAAAAGCTAATTTTTTTTTTAACTTTATTAATTCAACTAATAATAGTATAATTCAAGAGAAAGTGTCAAGATCTTAATTTTCCATAAGACTCTAAGAAAATGTTTACATTTTCAAAAATTTGCTCCCTAATGTGTGATTGAAACTTCATCAAAGCATAGATTAGAGACTTTATATTATAAAAAATTAAGTTGTAGTTATAATCTAATATTTTTTATTTAACATTGGCGGCGAAAGGACCTCCTTAAATCTAAAATTTAATTAACTTATCATAATGAGATTATGAGTTTCAAATATTAAATTGAAAGTTTTTTTGCCGAGAATAGCAGAATTTTTATAAATTGAAATAGACAATAAAAGAGTGTGTCTTCTGCTTGAGAAATTAAAAATATATTTTTCCAGCAAAAGACACATTCTTTTATTGCCCCCTTCAAGTTTCAAATATTTTTGGAACACGTCTAATATCAGTTTCCTCGGATATCAATCGGATTAAATTTTATGCCCATCAAAGAGCTTATAATTCTAGAAAATCCCCCGATTTTGAAAAAAAAAATATCGTAAGAATTTTGTAACACGCCTAATCAATTCTCCTCCCCACCAAGAGAGTTGGGGAGTATGGATATACTTCTAGGAGTAGGAGACATGACCTTCCAGATGCCCAGATTACGTTTTTTATCAGATTATATTTTTTTTATTAAAATGTTATTGAACGTTTATTTATGAGACTTCAATATTACTTCAACATTACGGGGGAATTCTAACACCCTAACCTCCCCGCTGGCTACGGCCTTGCAAGAAAGTTCATATATACAGTTTTAATTAATTTTTTAATTACATGGGGGGTGATTTTGTAGCAATTAAATAAATAAATGGTATAGTGAAAAAGTTTACAAAGTGAAAGATAAATATAATAAATAATTATTAAAGTTGTTATAGGGAAATAAGGACTATATTTTTTATACAGATAATTTGTATTTGATTGCCAACGATTCGTCAACTTTGTTGAATTCTTCAGGGCTCAAATAGTTAACTTCTCTGCATATTTGTCATCTGATTGATGTTGACTTGCCTTGATATGTTTACTAAGAAATAATAATTATAAAAATGACAAATATGCAGGGAAGTTAACTATTTGAGCCCTGAAGAAGTCAACAAAGTTGATGAAACGTTGGCAATAAAATATAAATTATCTGTATAAAAGATATACCTAGTCCTTATTTCCCTATAACAGCTTTAATAATTTAATCGATGGACATAACTAATCAAAATAATCTATATAAATAAAAATGTACTGTTACGCTTAAGTGATACGTTGAAGGATCTCCGAAAGTTCTTGACCGGTTTTTTTGAAATTTTCACACAATATTCCATTCAAATACACGAGTGTTTTTATATATAGTGTTTTTATAGATATCACAGCTGTGGCATGTAAAAAAAATATTTTTTTCGAGGAAACAACGACATCGCATCTCTGGGGGGTAAAAGCAAACAAACAAGATGGCCGATAATAGCTTTTTGGAAATCTTTCACTGTCAATATTATTTTTGGTTAAGGGAACAATTTTGATAAGTAAATTATCTATATAAATTTTAACCATAAAACGAGACGCTCCCCGCCAGGGGATAGGTGACGCCGGGCTGAAGTGTCTATGTTACGATTTCCCTCTTTACTCTAATGATATTAAAACGATTTAATTTATCAAATAGATTCATTCAGAAGAAACCCAATAAATCCACGAAATGTTCAACTTTTGATAAATTCTTGTTTTTTGAAATTACATATTTTTGTCCATTTCCCTATGAATCTTCAATTGAATGAATAAATAAAAAGAATAAAGCATTTTTTTCAAAATTATATTACCTATTCGAGTTTTGTAAATTTATCTTAAAATAATATTAATAAAAATAATAATTAGCTGTGCATGCAATCGTGCCGGGTATTTACCTGCTTTTCTCGTGTAGAGACGTCTCTAGTACTTGGAGGCTGAGCTAGTAAGTACTTCACTGATCACTTGATTACAATTAAAATTTCAACATTTCATTTAGAAAATTGTTTTAAAAATGTTAAAATATAGTTTGATTTCGAACTATAACAAATTTTTTCACTATCTGGTGAGAAATTTTGCTATTTTAATAGAAATATGAAGATTATTTTTTTAAATTAATGAAAGAATCTTGACTTTACAAAGTTCTAGTGATTAATAAAATATATATCTAATCCGAATACTAACTTGATTTGTCAATTATTATTAATGATATAATTTCTAAGATAAGATATGTCAGCGTTGGAAATGAATAGATAAATTTTATATTGAAGGAGACAATAAAAGAGTGTGTCTTCTGCTGGAATTATAAATTTTATTGTCTCCTTCAATATATAAAAATTCTGCTACTCTCGGCAAAAACTTTCAATTTAAGATAAATTTTAGGTGTATGAGTAATATTATTAATTAAAATTTTACAGGCGAACAGACAAGAAATCATTAAACTACATTTGTTAAGAATACGAACTATTTTTCATTATCTATCAATAGTAATTAAATTTTTTAACTTTTATTACTATTTGTCAAGGTGTAGGTATATTTTAATAATTGTTAAAAAACAAATTAAATAGGTAATATGTACTATAAAATAAATTTTATTACAGGATATTTCCGTAATATTTTGAAGGGAATCCTGAATAAAGAAATAAATTGAAATCTATTAATATCTATTTATTCGCTCAACGCTGTGTCCATAGTTTCAACAATTATACAAATTATCATCTTCAGGACATGTTTGATGACGTATGATAAAAATTTCAAAAAGGACATTCAAAATTTTTGTCATTTTAGTACCAATATAAAAAGTATTTATTTAATCTAATAATAATATTAATAATAATCGGGAATTCTATGTATTTTTGGTGTCCTTTTGGGCTTTTCGCCCTTCACTTTTAGTATACTTTTGAATCCTGTTTTTTCTTAGTAATTACTTTACCATACAGGGTATGGTCAAGTATTGTAATCGTGCATGAAAAAAGTGGTTTTTTCCTTCTTTTTTTCGAAATATCTCAAAAACGGCTGAAACTATTTTGATTAAAAAAATTGAGCAAAACCATGGCATTTCGGTCTACAAAAAAGCTCTAATACGTGAACATCGAAAAAATTATATTTTTCGATATAATAATTGTTTTGTCAAAATGTCTGTTAGTTTGTCTGTAAGGTCCAGTGACCTTGTGCCCCGAGGTGAATTCTAAGGATTTACCCTTTGTCATCGTTTAAAAAGAGTTTACCAACCAACATACAACTGGCCCTTAGTCTGTTAGTTGGTCTTTGCGTTACCAAATTTTTGTGGACGAGCTAGCTCAAAAACTAGTGTGAATATCGAAACCAAATTCCACAAGTAGTTTTGGTCCATTGAAATTAAGAGCTGATTAGATTTTGGTGCATATCGACAAAAAACTAACCGCCCAAAATGGGGTGGGATCAAAAAATGAAAATCTTGGCCATTTACCACTCAATTAAATTTTGTATATATAATCAGTAGGACCCCAGAAGTCTAAAAATGCAAAAACTAACCGCCCAAAATGGGGGGGGGGGGGGTTATGGTCAAAAAATGATAATATAGGCTCTTGTACCAAACGCAACCAAATTTTGTATACTTAATCACTGGGTCTCCAGGAGTCCAAAAAACTAACCCCCTCTCCTACATGATTATAATTAATTTGATTAAATATTAAATATAAGTGAGGGGCCAGGTTGTATGGTAAAGTCAAGTGGATGGCCACATCAGAACACGTCAGCTTATTTTTTATTATTTTTTGAGTGATCAACACACCTGGACACAGGGGCTGACCGTGAATTTGTAGGACCATGGGCTAACACTACTTAGGGTCCTACCTAATTAATCAAACTAATTGCCATTTTGGCAAAAAACTGTTTTCTTTAATGATGTATAAGGTATAGGAAAAAATTAAGACAAAATATTTTATTTATTTAATATGACTTAGAAACACAAAATGGATTATTGAAATTTTTAAAAAAATTTTAATTCGCAATATTGTCCATTGTTTTCAATGGGGACTGAGGGCCCTTTATATCCTGAAGATCCACCCCTAACTGGGCTAAATCTGAAAATTTGTAGATTTTATTGTAATTTTTATTGCTATACTGTAATTTATACTGCACGTATGAGGCAAACTGCCTCAGATGGTACAAATTTAAAATAAATAAATAAGGTGATTAGCAATAAAATTTTAATAGAAAATTACCATATAGAAAATTGAAATTAAAATTTTCTAGCAAGTGGGTACCTGATGATTGGGCCATTATTTTTTAAGTATTTTTTTCCATAATAATCTAAACACTGCAATATCATCAATATTTTCAGTCATTTTGACTCATGCAGAGGTGATAGAACTCTAGGAATATTCAAGGTTGGATCACAGGTGTTTGTTGGAAGCAATTAGTCTAGTGAGAGGGACGAATAAAATTACGAATGATCTGTTAAGATTTTTCTCTCATTTGATCATGAACAAGTGTGTAATTTTTGAATAATTTTGTATTTTGGTTAAATAAATCTAAATTTGTTTGAACGATTACATAATCATTAACTTTACATATGACAAATGTTAAAGTTGTAAAATTAAATAAATGTTATTAAAATTTTTGTATAAATGTAAATTATTGAAAAAAAAATAAAAATATTTTACTTATTGTTTCAGGCATTCTTTCATGGTGTACCAACATTAGCATTCCAAAGATCAAAATGAAAAAAATGTTGTCTCCAATTGTTGCTGGATTTTTTGGAAATGTTGCGGGAATTTTGGGAAAATATTCAGGAGAATTCCCTTGGTCTGAGTCTTATGTAAGTTATGTTACTTTATTTAATACTCAAGAAATTTCTCAACTAAAATAAGTCCTAAATGTCTCTTGAATACTTTAATTTATGCTTAATCGAAAAATTTAATAATTAATTGCTTCTTCTTGTTTAAGGACGTTCCCTAATATAGATCAGATGCAATTCGCTCTTTCCGCTACTCTCACATGCGCAGAAAGGCAAAAATATTTTCACTGTGTCGTTTCTCAGATCTGGCAACATTGCATTCTTACCGACGCTAAAAGACAATGAATAAAAAAAAACACTTCATGAAACAGGTTAATGCGAAATTCCAGATGAGAACAGTATATAGTTAGGTTGAGCGATTTAGCTAAAAATCTCAAATGCACTATCTGCAGAAGTTTTTTAAATATGGAAAATTTGAGTGATTTTAGTGAGACGTAGCCAATTCGCCATCTCCCACTTGCCATATCATGAGAGAAAAAATGAAAACCATCAAAAGTACATAACTTTTAACATTTTTCTTACAAAACAAATACCGCTTGATACAATTATTTTAGCAGAAAAATATTTGTTATATATTCAGTTAATGATTCTCAGTTTTTCAAAATAATTTCAAGAAAATTACGATTGTTATTTAATGAAACAGTCGCTTTAACATCAATCGGGATAGGGTTCGCGTGTTAAATATGCCAATTTCAATGGTCAATATTTACAAATTTAGTGCCACAAGGACTATTGGAAAAAATTTCCACGTACAAAGGACACTTATAAATATGTGTATTCAAAGTTTTAAAAGGATTGCAAGAAAATCGATTTATTAGGGAACGTCCTTAAGAGCCTTACTCGATTCCGAGTGTCGGCGATTACCTTGGAGTGTATGCTCCTGGGGAAATGTTTCACAGGGGTGGTTTCTCATTGCCTTCCCTTGAAGAAATCAGATTATAGCCGGTCAAATAATAATTAATTGCTAGGAGATAAAATTTGATAGGTTTTTAATCTTTCTTTAATATATTTACTCGATCTAATTTGTTACGTATACTTTTTAACAAAAGTATAAAAATAAATAACTAATACATTACTCTCCTATCAGTTATGACTTATGATATTTCTCAATGAAATCATAGGAATGATAATATCGATTGTGTTTTAAACACAAGAGAGAATAGTAGTTTAGGAAATCTTTAGAAATCATGATAACGAATCTCATATTTTGCATAACTTTCACTCTAGAAGCCTTGCATGTGTGTTAGAAGAGTTCCAGTCATGGTAATTGAATTCTCTCAATTAGCATTGAAGAGAATACCATTTGTTTCAAATACACTCTTGGCATAAATAAAATAATTATAGATGTAAATAAATAGTTTCTGGTCATCTTTGGAAATTTACTACCAAACATTTCTATTCCATTTAGGATAGAATAAGAAATTATAATTGAATTTAGATTTTTTCTATCATTTATAATTATAATGTAATCAATTTAATTAATTAATTTGTAAACATCTCTAAACCATTAAAACAAAATCTTTTAGAGTTTTTTTTAACACATCAATTAAATTAAATTAGCTAATTGAAGCAGCCGAAAATAAAATAAAAAAAATTTTCTTCATTCGCAAAATTGATTGAACGACGATTTTAGGGTTTAGACATGTTGAAATTAGAAAATTAATTAAAATTATAAAATATTATAACGACTTTTCGGTCCCTAATTCTGAAGCCTTCTGATAAATTTACCTAGAACCGTGCCTTAGATTATTTTTCCGTACCAACAGACAATAGCTAAAGCAGTGGCGTATCCACAGGGTGGAAAAATGCCAAGGGCTCTAATCTTTAGGACACCCTGATTCAGCTAACAATAATTTTAGGCTTCCAGCCCTCCCAAATTAAGGGGTTCGATTTCATTATCATGGATAACACATTAATAAAAGTTCTCTATTGGATAAGTCCCAGTCCCAGGGCTGGATTAGCCTACTTTGGGGCCTTAGGCATTTTCTTCTTAGCGGGCCCCCTCCCACACATTTTCATCAGATTTTAGAATTCTCAATAAACATATGAAAAACAATATAATTTATCTTTAAGGACCAATCATAGATTTTTAGAGAAAATATTTTTACATTGCATATCAGAGAGGTTCGTCCCCTTAGGAATCGAACCCAAGCGCTAACTAAGCTTGCGGGACCGTTAGCCAAACCCTTAAGACGAATCTCTCTCCGATATGCAACATATATAAGAATTATAGCTAAAGATTTTTCACTCCCTTCAACTCGAAAGGAATAGTAAAAAATCAGGCTAAACTGAAAAAAGTTTTCAGTGAGGGGTCCTTTAATTTTACAGTGAAAGCAAAGATTTAAGTATCATGGATAACACATTAATAAAAGTTCTCTATTGGATAAGTCCCAGTCCCAGGGCTGGATTAGCCTACTTTGGGGCCTTAGGCATTTTCTTCTTAGTGGGCCCCCTCCCACACATTTTCATTAGATTTTAGAATCCCCAATAAACATATGAAAAACAATATATTTTTAATAAATGAATTTATCTTTAAGGACCAATCCTAGATTTTTAGAGAAAATATTTTTACATTGCATATCAGAGAGGTTCGTCCCCTCAGCAATCGAATCCAAGCGCTAACTAAGCTTGCGGGGCCGTTAGCCAAACCCTTAAGAAGAATCTCTCTCCGATATGCAACATATAATATATAAGAATTATAGATAAAGATTTTTCACTCCCTTCAACTCGAAAGGAATAGTAAAAAATTAGGCTAAACTGAAAAAAGTTTTCAGTGAGAGGTCCTTTAATTTTACAGTGAAAGCAAAGATTTAAGTATCTTTTTTAGGTGTCTTTTTTTGATAAGAATTAGATCTGAGTTGATTTTTGAAATAATTTCCATCTTTTTTTAAAAAAAGACACCTAAAAAAGATACTTAAATCTTTGCTTTCACTGTAAAATTAAAGGACCTCTCACTGAGAACTTTTTTCAGTTTAGCCTGATTTTTTACTATTCCTTTCGAGTTGAAGGGAGTGAAAAATCTTTAGCTATAATACTTATATATGTTGCATATCAGAGAGAGATTCGTCTTAAGGGTTTGGCTAACGGCCCGGCAAGCTTAGTTAGCGCTTGGGTTCGATTCCTAAGGGGACGAACCTCTCTGATATCATCATCATCATTGAGTATACAGTCCTAAGACTGGTTTGATGCAACAATCCGTCTCCACTCGACTCTTTCCCCCGCCAGCTGTTTGACCTCTCTAAATGTCTGGCATCCCATATCCCCAATTATTTGGTTGAAATATTCTAATCTGGGTCTTCCCCTTCCCCTTTTCTTTCCCACCTCCCCCTCTAAGATATTCCTAAGCAGTCCCCCATGTCTCAGTGTGTGCCCCATCATCTGACCTCTTCTCTTCTTCAGACTCTTCCACAAGGTTCTTCTTTCTCCGATTCTTCCAAGATATGATATGCAATGTAAAAATATTTTCTCTAAAAATCTATGATTGGTCCTTAAAGATAAATTCATTTATTAATATTTTAGATCTGAGTTGATTTTTTAAATAATTTCCATCTTTTTTTAAAAAAAAAGACACCTAAAAAAAATACTTAAATCTTTGCGTTCTCTGTAAAATATATTTTTGTTTATTATATACAGTTATCCAACAGAAAAGTAAACTATCTTATTTACAAATCTTTTCAAAATAGTTTGGCCGGGCCCTTAAAAAAAGCGGGCCCTAGACATTTGTCTTATTTGTCTATGGTCTATGTTAAAGTCCAGCCCTAGGTAGTCCTACCAGATTTTCAGATCATTAATCTGACGGCAGCAACCGAGGGTAGTTTGGCGTATGTATGGTTATCTATCGCTCAGGGGCGCAGCAAGGGTGAGAGCAAAGAATGATGGCAGACCTCAACTGATAATGTTTCGATAACGATTTGTTCAAAGCATTAACCGAAATGACTCCGTAATATATTAGCAAATGGTCCATAATTAGAATGTGAAGTGTTATTTGTTCAAAAATACTTATAACCAGTTTAAGGACGTTCCCTAATATTGCTCAGATGCTGTTCGGTCTTTCCCCTACTCTCAAATGCGCAGAAAGGAAAATATTTTCACTGCGCCGTTTCTCGGATCTGGCAACATTACATTCTTACCGAGGGTAAAAGACAAAGAATAAAAAAAAACTTGGGAAATTCCAGATGAGAACAGTATAGTTAGGTTGAGAGAATTAGCCAAAAATCACAAGTGTACGAGCTGCAGAAGTTTTTAGATATAGAAAAATTGAGTGATTTTAGTGCGGCGTTGTCAAGTCGCCATCTCTCACTTGCCATGCCATGAGAGAAAAAACGAAAACCATCAAAAGTACTTAACTTTTAACATCTTTTATACAAAACAAATACCGCTTGATACAATTATTTTAACAGAAAAATATTTGTTATATCTTCAGTTAATGATTCTCAGTTTTTCAAAATAATTTCAAGAAAATTACGATTGTTATTTAATGAAACAGTCGCTTTAACATAAATCGGGATAGGGTTCGTGTGTTAAATATGCAAATTTCAATAGTCGATATTTACAAATTTAGTGCCGCAAGGACTATTGAAAAAAATTTCTAAGTAAAAAATGATACTTTAAATATGTCTATTCAAAGTTTTAAAAGGATTGCAAGAAAATCGTATTATTAGGGAACGTCCTTAAGCCGAAATTTTTCATCTTTTAAACATCATAAATACCGAAATATTCTAAATATATAGGTATACACATTTTACCATTATCTTTATATCTAGGGAAATTTTACTATAGACTATAAAAATTGTTTTATTGTAACCTAAAATAATACAGAACCCCCGTATAAATGTTCGATTGCGAATTGAGATTATTTATCCATAAAAATGAGCATATCTATTTATATCTATTCTTCACTACATATTCAGCAATCCAGATGCTTTTTTATTACAATCATAAAGAAAAATATATTATTTAGGAATATTTTACATTTGAATTATTTGACTTTAAATGTTGATATTTATAGTCTTTAAATAACGAGCGAAGCTTTCGTTGACAAAATTTAATTAAAACTTAGATTAAGATTGACGTTCACAGTAGCTTAGCCAAGAAGTGTTTTAGGGGTTCAAACTCCCATGGCCCAGAGCAAAATATTTTATGATACTCTTATAATTATAAATTGTCATTATTATTAATATTTTTAATCAACTTTTTTGTTTTTGTTTAGTAAAATTACTACGAGAAATTAACATAGATAAACACACTAAATATTTTTAGGAAGGCTAAAGTAAAACTGCGATTTCTGAATTTCTTTCTACAATCAAAAATTTCTGACTACGTTACTAAGGTTTACTTCTAGAATTGTGCAAATTCATTTATAGATCATTCGGAACAAACATGTTACCTGTATATTTAGTCCAGTCAATTTGTGCTCAAATGGGCCCCTATATGGAAAGTTTTGGGGTTGTTAATAAATTAAAGGGCGTGTAGTTTCACAGTGAATGAAATAAAACTCAAAGAGGTTAATACAAACTCAATATATTTCGGATTATTAGTCCATCATCAGGAGTTTACAGGTTAAAACTAATAATATTTGAACATGCGATTTTTATCGTTAAAAATTGTGATCGCATGTTCAAATATTATTAGTTTTAACCTGTAAACTCCTGATGATGGACTAATATAGTAATCCTTGCCGCAATAAGGTTGGAGTTTTAAAAAACTGCAATTTTTTGCATAAAATCGCAATTTTCCTTCATAAAATGAAAACCAATCATCCTAGAAACTTGATTCCACTCTAGGAAATTTTTTTGACTTGAACGGTTACTTGAACTACCTTTTTGATAAAACTCTTAGGTTTATAGATATTCAGCATTTTCCTTGACAGGATATGATCCGAATCCTCCGAAGTGTCATGGAAAATACTGGATATTTATAAATCTAAGACTTTTATCAAAAAATTAGTACAAGTAAACGTTCAAGTCAACAAAATTTCCTAGAAAATGAGATAGGAATCAAGTTTCTCGGATGAGTGGTTTTCATTTTATGAAGGAAAAGATTGCAGTTTTTCAAAACTTCAACCTCATTGCGGTACGGATTAGCATTTATGCAATTAAGATGAAACTTTGTTTGAATTGTAGAAAATTTAATCTAGTTTAAAAATGCATAGAGTGGTCTTTGTCGAAAACGTGCTCTTCCATGATCAAAATGGGAAAATATCGAAAAAGTGCGAGTTTTTGGGTGATCCGGGGGGCTGCGCCGAGGTCGAAAACTTGCGCTTGATCCCGAACGGTTGGTTGGAGAATAAAACTAAATAATTACATTTGTAGAAAATTTTATGAACTTTCATTTTGAATAAGAAAGTTATTTACGAAAAGTTGATAGTTTTCGAGTTATTTGGAAAAAACCGCCAGGAAATGGAAATTTTCACCTTTTTTTGCATTTTCTACAATGTTTCGTCACGAAATTTTGGTGAGAGACCTCAGATTTGGATTCAGCGTCACAAAAAACATATATATGCAAAAAATCAGAACTACCACAAAACTTTCCTGATAAAAACACAATTTGACTGGACTAATTGTTATAATCTATTAAAATTTTCTGAATCTAATTTCTGTAAATATTATTGAAGATTTTTTCATTTCGATATATATTGCTTTTTTATTTAGATTTGAAAAACTTCCATTTCCAAGGGATTTTCTTTTTTTACCTAATTAAAAATATAAAGATAAGAGTAAATATTATATTTAATATTGATTTACTATGAGTTAAGGATTCTAGGTCACTTATTTCACATTAAAATTAAAAAATTAAAAGATATAATTTTTTTTTTTCTTTTTTAATATATATATATTTCGGGCTATCAACCCATCAGTTACTTTCTGTACTTCCTGAAGATGGGTTGATAACCCGAAATATATATATTGAAAAAGAAAAAAAATTTTATATCTTTTAATTTTTTAATTTTAATGTGAAATAAGTGACCTAGTTTTGTTTTATTTAGTTTTATTTTATTTGTTTATACAACTATTCGACGTGAATCTGTGACGACTGGCTAAATGGGCATCAAGTTCCCGAGGCCAAGGGGAAAAAAAGTGACCTAGAATCCTTAACTCATAGTAAATCAATATTAAATATAATATTTATTTACTCTTATCTTTATTAAAGATGTTTCACCTTGCACCAACACCACAATCTCTACTAATTATTAATTAAAAATAAAAATAATGTATTCGCAGTGTAAGGTATTATTTTTGGGTATACGTTTTCATTCTAAATGACAATTCTATTTTGTATAAAAACACATTAAAATTTCAGACTTCAATTTGACCTATTTTGTATATAAACACATTAATGTTTCAGACTTCACTTACAATTAAACTTATTTTAATTGGTTTGATGATCGCCATGAATTCACTACAAGTAGTACTTTTCGTAGAATCCACGCATTCAATTCTTTCTTTACCTGCATTGGTGCTAACTTTTGGATCCCAGTTTATCTTTTCGGTGAGTTTTATTTAACTATCTATTTTTTTTTATTTATTAATAGTATTATTTAAATACAAGGCTTAAAGTCCATGCTATAGTTTAAATTTGTGAAACGAGGCGTATAAGTTTCACAAAAGAAGTGTTCAACAAACCTTAATAAAATAAATATTTTATATTTTTTTTTTTTTCATTTTTTGTTTAAATCAACTGGGGTGGTCACCACACCACTTTCACATTTTAACTTATTTGAAACATCGCAACACTCCTAATTTAAACCCCCTTCCTTTATTTCAATCGGATTAAAATTTATACACGACTAATATCTTATGACATGATAAGTACAACAATTTAAAAAAAAAATCGTTAGGCCCGTTTTTGAGTAAATAAAAAAAAGAAAATTCTTTAATTTAAATGTCAACTTCCGGTGTCCGATTTGAATCAAAAGCTTGCTATACTCCTTTTAGTCTATATCGAGCTTAAGTTTCGAATTTCGTAGCTCTAGGACTTTTGGTTGCGAAATGCAGGGGGTACATACGTACATACGCACTGACCAATGGAGTTTTGACATTTCGGGACCACAATATCCGGGTTTATGTTCTAAATCTGGTTTCCAACTATTAAGGGCATTGATTCCTTCCACCTAGAAGTTACAAAATCAAATTTACTTTTTTCATCTCTGAGATAGAAGCTCTCAAAGTGTCAAGATCCAGGCAGGCGATCGCATTACTTCACATTACTATATTATATAGAATATAAATGTGAAAGTAAAAATATTGCTATAATGGTCAAAAATAATTCAAAAAATTGAAATAGAAAAATTAGACACACCATTTATTTTATCCTATACTTATACATGTTTTCTACTAGTAAACTTAATAAATTAGAGATTTTGATAGTACCTGATCTAGTAAATTTTTCAAGGGACAAATTTATTTTTTAAGACCCCCCCCCCCGGAGGAGGGGGGGGAGGGGGGGAAGTGTAACACGTACTTTTCTCAAAACCTAGTCGAAATCATAGAAAACATTGAAAAAACAAAGTATTTTCCTAGATTAGGCTCTGAGTTTTGACTAATATCGGCGTGCTTGATTTTTAAAATTTTAATAGTAATTTATTTGCGTATTTTAAATTTTTTTTTCAAACTTTCTCAAAAAGGTTTGGATCATTGTTGATAAAAAATTTCAGGATTTAGAAATCTACAAAAACGCGATGATAAATTCTTTATATAGTATGTATCTAAATATTCAAGATCTTTAATATAGTATTTAGCGAAATTACTTTTCACTTTATTATCATGCTTTATCGAATAATTTTTAATAGATGATAATTACTAACTATCATGAAAGTAATAATTTAAAAAAATGCATTTTTACTAGTAGTCTTCTTTTATATTCAACCAGGATTTCCTATTTATTCAATAAATATATAATATATAAATTGATTCAATAAATATAATTTAATATTCACTCTTTAACATTTTAAAGGAAATCGAATCGTTTGTTTGAGGAAATCCTTTTTCAAACTACGGATGTCATAAACAGCTTTTTATAAAAATATTGGCAAAGCAATTTTTTAATATACAGGTATTTAAGTATGAATATACATAGAAAAGGAAAAAGCTTATTTTAGCTTTGAAATAAAATATTGTTTTCTAATGACCTGTATTGAATTTTTTACTATGAAACATAAACATTTTATTTTAATAGAGGAAATTTAAGGTATATACCCTTGATGATTGACAGGGATATAGTATACTCAAGGACAAAAGATCAAATTCAAAATTTATAGGGTCTCATTAAATATGCTCATCCCTCTGCAATTTTTTTAGCCATACGAAATTTCACACTTATATACACTAGACTAGAGGCGACTGTGGGTCAAGTGGTCAGAGTGTTGGGCCGCTGTCCTGAAGTATGCTGAGTCTCGTCAGATATTTGCATTCGCCTCCTCTTGGAAATCAAAAGCAAACTACCAAGAGTATAATTGCCAAGTCAACCCCTCCAAACTAGCCGTTCGGAACCGGCAAAAAAGTAGGTTTCGTAGTATATCTGTGTAAAACAGCTAAACACACTCAGCAAAGATATATGTGGAGAGGGGCCGACGCCCGTTCGGGCATGGCACTATAAGAAATATTATATCTTATACACTAAACTGGTCGTTAAAAACTAAATTTTTCCGACGCCCTCTAAAAATCTTCCTTTTGATGAAAAAACCGAGGTAAATTTTTAAAGTTCATTTTTAATTTTTAACTACCAGTCTAATTAATATACACCTAAATGGATTGAGTCTGTCTGAATTTTTTAATCCGTTTGGCACTAGAATTCCTATGAGGTGGTTTTTTGCTGTATTCAGTTCTAAACTTTGTTTGTACATCAACCGTAGATTTCAATTCACCTAACCAAAAGCCACAGTTTACTTTTTCTTCTTCACTTGAAGCCAATAGGTCACACGTAATTCTGAAAAAGAAGTATTTAAGTTAAAACTAGGTACATTAAGCTTTCCAATACATTCCACATAATTTCTCTATCACAAATACTAAAAGTTATACAATTTTTAAATTCCACACAGACTTTGTGGACAACCGTATTAAATAAACTGGAACGGATCGTTGCTAAACTTTATCCAATGTACTATCTAATTCTAGAGTAAAGCACTTCAAAATATAATTTTACAAAAAAACTTTATATGACCTTTTTGGTGGTCCTCACGGTACTTAATTACAATATTAAATTTCATTAAAATTGGTTTAGTCATTTTAAAAATATTTAGAAAAAACTAAAAAAGTATTGAAATAAAGTAGTAATGTTTGTGGTCTGGTATGTACAAAAAACTAATCAGAGCGCTTCATTTTGTTAAAATAATGGTAGGTTTTCAATTTCATTTCAATCGGTTCAAAGGTGTGGAAAAATCGTGGACTAAAAAAACGATAACATCCGCACGCACTTCCCGATAAAATCGCCCTTCTTGGCCTCTTGGCGATACCCCATGTAATTTTTGGCAAAACCGTCACGTGCTATAATTCAACCTAAATGAATACTACAATTTGTGACTTTAATTGAAACCATGGGTTCCGTAGTCTTTACCTGAGGACCCTTTGAAGTCGCGCTTGCCACGAGGCCGATTACAATACTTTACCCATGCTTCGCATTGAATAAAGTAAAAAATCAAAGTTTCCTAATGTACCATTAGTTTCCAGATATTTACTTTTATTTAAAACCTAAATATAATTTTTCCTGTATTTTTTGTTCCAGGGTATATCTGGAGTCCTGCTCTTTGGGGAGACAGTAACATATCTATGGTGGATAGGGGCATTTATGGTTTTTGTAGGTTTTGCTTTTGTAATTTATTTTCAAGAAGTTGAGAATGAAAAAGAAAAACAAAATGAAGAGGAAAGTAGAAAAGAAATACAAAAAGAAGAGGAAAATACAGAAAATATTCACGAGCATGAATCATAAATTATATTTTTTCTTACTTTTTAAGAGTCGATAAATTCGATTCTTTCTTTGTATTATAAAAGTCATTATAAACTACTGATATAGAAGTCCATAGTGTATGATACACTACTGATCACATTCTCTTCTCTCTTATTTTTTAAATATTAAATTTATTTATGAATGTATTTAAAAGTTAAATAATGATTATCCTATTTTTATATTTATATAGTAATAAATTATAATACTATTAAAATAAAATAAAAAAAAAATTAAAAAAATTACCCCATCCTCTGTTTAATTTCTTTCCAATATCTATATATATATAAAGTTAAGGTTTCTCCAAATCGCGCCAAATTTTGGTTGCACACGTTTCAAGCAAAGTTATGAACGAAAACACCCTCAACAAAATTCCTGTCTGTATGTCTGTTTCCGTGGTTTCCGCGAAAAGTTGCACACGATTCACGCAAAAACGGTCGAAGGAATTTTTATGAAATTTCATATTTGTATCAGACATCTTCTAACTTACGTTTATAGTTATATAACGTTGGATATTTTGACCTCAAAAGGGGGTTTGGGGGGGCGCACGAATGGAAATTATCAAATAACTCCTAAACTATTAACTCGTGGGGGAGGGAGTTCATGGGGCGTAGTGGGGTGGTATGGGGTGGGGGTCCGATTGGGTGGAGTGTTGTGTTGGTGGTCTTGTGAGAGGGTACTGGGTGGGTTTCGGGGGGGTGGGAGGGTGGGGTTCGTGTGTGGGAGTCCAGGGGGCGTAGTGGGGTGGTACGGGGTGGGGGATCCGAGGTGGGTGGGATGTGGGGTGGTGTTGTGGTGGTGGTGTGAGGGGGGTGTGAGGGTAGGGCTCGAGGGGTGGGGGTCCAGGGGGCGTAGCTCCCTGGCTACCAAAAGGGCCGCCGAAGATGGGCCTTGCAGCTAGAAAGACTAATAAAAATAAGTATTAAACATTTTACAAAATAAATTAGCAATCAACTCATAAAAAATTAATTTATTAGAAAAGTTTTACAAGAAACTAACTTTATTGTCAGGGGATCATGTTGGCTGAGTAGGACGAATCCTTGACTACGAATCAGAAAGCTCGAGTTCAAAGGATGTATCTGATATAAACTGACCACACACCCACAGGACCTGGCTACATGGGCATTGTTTTCGAGGCCATTCAAAAAAAATAATAATAATAACATCGACCGAGCCTAATCCCAAAAACATATCAGGGGTAGGTCAATATTTCCGGCAGTAATGCTGAGAGTGTGCGTTAAAACCGGATAAATAATAATAACTACTATAGAGTGGTGAACCGCGATTGGAATTAAGTGTACACCGTCTTTGGAATTACTTTGGAATTCATTAGATAATCTATTGTGATCTATTGTCTTCTAATTGGAAATGAAAGTGGATGTGGAAGTAGGTGTACATGATTTTAGGTCGCGGTTCACCCCTTGACAACTATTATCAACGCGGGCATGATAATCCGATTTTTTTCCTGATTTTCCGCATTTCTCAGCTTTGAAAATAGAAGATTTTGATTTGGAAATATAAACGCTTTGCCACCAAATATATTCTTTATTCTTTTTGATTTAAATAATATTATCAATACAGAGTGTTTAGAAATTCCCTTATAAAATGCTTATAATTTCAATTTTATTTGGGAAAATATTAATATATTTTTTATTAATAATATTAATAATATCAAGAATACCCCCTTATTCATCTTATACATAAACAGGGTGCTTAGAAAGTTTCTTATAGGGTGTTTAAAAAGTTTCCATCTCTTTTGGGTTCAACTTAGGGAAATTGATAATGGCCTGGATAGATTTTTAACACATGGGGGCAATTCCCAAAGGGAGGACAACTTCAAAAATTAAGGGAGTTTCTTATAGTGTGTTTAAAAAGTTTCCATCTCATTAGGGTTCAACTTAAGGAAACGGATAGCTTTTTAGCACTTGGGTGCAATTCCCGAAGTGAGGACAACTTAAAAAATTTAGGGGATTTCTTATAGGGTGTTTAAAAAGTTTCCATCTCATTTGGGTTCAACTTAAGGAAATGGATAGCTTTTTAGCACTTGGGTGCAATTCCCGAAGGGGGGATAACTTCAAAAATTAAGGGAGTTTCTTATAGGGTGTTTAAAAAGTTTCCATCTCTTTTGGGTTATAATGGCCTGGATAGCTTTTTAGCATTTGGGTGCAATTCCTGAAGGGAGGACAACTTCAAAAATTAAAGGAGTTTAATATAGGGTGTTTAAAAATTTTCCATCTTAAGGTTTTTGGTTCAACTCAGGAAAATTGGTAATTACTTGGATAGCTTTTTAGCACTTGGATGCAATTCCCGAAGGGAGGACAACTTAAAAATTAAAGCTGAGACTGTTTTCTATAATTGGGAGTTTTTATTTGACAGAGGCTTCCTTTACTGGCTGAATTTCTCTCTTTTTTAATTTACAACTTAAAAAATTAATAAGATTCATCTATATTCTATAGCATCTTAGATTAAGCAGAGAACAATCTCAATAATAAATTTTAAGGAGTTAGGTGTTGGTTCTAGGTGAAACATTTTAATATAATAATAAAACTTGAGTAAGATACGAGGTAGGTTTCACAAAAAAAGAAATAAAACAAAATTGAGTTTTGAATTCGATATATTTCGGGGGTGAGCCCATCATACAACAACAACAATTTAGGCTCCCAATTAATTAACAATAAAATAGACAAAATTGATAAATCAGGAGTGTATAAATTGACTTGTCACGATTGTGATGCTTTTTATATAGGGCAGACAGGCCGCTCATTCAAATTATGTTACTCTGAGCATGTAAGAGCTCTTAATCGTCTCAATAGATCCGATAACAGTTTTCTTGGACTCCTGATGATGGGCTAGCCCCCGAAATATATCGAATTCAAAACTCAATTTTGTTTTATTTCTTTTTTGTGAAACCTACCTCGTATCAATCTCAATAATGCATCAACTCAGCCTCTATTAGCAATTATACCTATTTAATTGTATTTTCATTTTGTGATTTCCCTATTTTGGACTCAAAAAATAAATCTTTTTAAATGGTAGATGTTTTTTATTGGCTCTATACTCAATTTTAACCAAGATTGCGGAAGTCATTCGAATACTGTCTCTAGATAATGAGGAATTTGTAATTTTCGACGGCCACTTATGACACCCCGACCGCAATCGTGAACCACCTGGCGAGGGTGTTGGGGTGTTTCGGGGGTCTCCCTTCTATCGATCGCGGGTGCATGCGCAGGGGGCTTTGCCCCTAACTCCTCGTCAGTCTTTGCTCCGGCGTGCTCCGGGGTAGTAGCGGAAGCCGACGTCGCAGGCGACGTTCTCAGCCCTTTGAACAGGGGCCAAGGCCTTGTCTCAGCCCATGGCTATCATCTGCTACCGCCATGGGAAATGGCATGAATCGGGTGAGTTCGCTTCCAATTTCCATTTTCTTCTCCAAGTTAAAGAATCGGCGAATTCAATCTCAGCTGGGAGAGTTGTTGTCGCCGCGCCATAACCTGGACAAAGAAAGTTGTAGTAACCATCCCCCGGGCCTTTTAAGGCTATTGCCACTCGCTCATTCAATGGACATTCAAGTGGACTAGCCGGTTCTTTTCTAAACTGCTGCCACTTTCTTATATAAATTGTTCTTTATTTCTAAAAACGTTTTTTTTTTTTCGAAATTCATCTTTACTTTTACACATTTTCATAATGCAATCTAGGCATTTATAAACAGTATTTTTTACTTATTTTTTAAATTAAACCAAAATGAATATTATTATTTTTTTTAATAATAAAATAATACCCAGATTTTTTTTATTAGTCTCCAAGAGTACATCAGTAATCTGCTCTAGCGGGCAATAAGCTTCTTTTCAGGCTTAATAAAAAAATGGCATGATTTACAATGATTTTAATGATATTTTCATTGACTTGTCATTAAGGTGGAATTTATTGGTTTCAAGAAGGTTTGGCATGGTCACGTGAAGCGTTGTTGTAGGTTGATTGGTCTGTGTATTTTTAATCTTGTTGGTGGTAATGTATTTATTATGTCTTGAGCGTACTCATTTGGGTAGTGAGTTAGTTTGTTTAGGTACTTGTGGCTGTGTTCTCTTATTTCGTCTTTGACGGAAGTTATTTCTATGTCTTTTAGTTATAGTCGTGTTTGGTACTCCTCTGGGGGCATCAGCTAAATACCCAGATATGTTTAATTTTAAGAAAAGAGTATACAAGGTGTTTCAGGAGGAATAGTAAATATTTTAGGAGGTGGTAGTATAGACGAATTGCAATAAAAAATGCCATCCATATAACATGTGTCCAATTTTTATTTTTTTTTCAATATCGTCATACTCAATATGTGTAAATACGTGCTGAGTATGCCGATTTTGGGGGAAAAAAAAAATTGGACACGTTTTTTCGAAATTCATCTTTACTTTTACACATTTTTGCATATGCAATCTAGGCATATATAAACAGTATTTTTTTTTACTTATTTTTTAAATTAAACCAAAATGAATATTATTACTTTTTTTTAATAATAAAATAATACCCAGATATGTTTAATTTTAAG
The DNA here is from genome assembly GCA_024734495.1 of Forficula auricularia. Classification (NCBI taxonomy): domain Eukaryota; kingdom Metazoa; phylum Arthropoda; class Insecta; order Dermaptera; family Forficulidae; genus Forficula; species Forficula auricularia. Next base: position 162,304 of record JALMQS010000786.1, read on the forward strand.
AAAAGAGTATACAGGGTGTTTCAGGAATAGAATAGAATAGAATAGAATATTTATTTGCAAAGAAATAAGTAAATACATTGTAGGTATATGTAAAAAAATTTAAACTAATTAAAGACAATAAAATAAATCAAATTCAACAATTATTGCAACAAGGAGGAATAGTAAATATTTTAGGAGGTGATAGTATAGACGAATTGCAATAAAAAATGTCATATAACATGAGTCCAATTTTTATTTTTTATTTTTTTTCAATCTCAGCATACCAGCATGTGTAAAAAATACGTGCTGAGTATACCGATATTGGAAAAAAATTAAAAATTGTATAATATGGCATATCTTCTGTATGATATAAGCAAGTATACATATTGCAAAAAACATTGAGTATCCTCTACTTAAGGAAAAATAGTAAATATTTTAGGAGGTGGTAGTATAGACGAATTGCAATAAAAAATGCCACATAACATGTGTCCAATTTTTATTTTTTATTTTTTTTTTCAATATCGGCATACTCAGCATGTATAAAAAATATGTGCTGAGTATGCGGATATTGGAAAAAAAAATAAAAATTGGATTATATGGCATTTTTTATTGCAATTCGTCTATACTACCACCTCCTAAAATATTTACTATTTTTCCTGAAACACCCTGTATATCTTCTGTATGACAAAGCAAGTTTATATATTGCAAAAAACACTGAGTATCCTCTACTTAATTCAAGATGTTAGTGGTAATTTTTCGCCTCGAAAGACAACTAATGGTCCGGTTAGCTTTTTGACTCGGGTTCAATTACCTAGGGGGTGAATAGAACACTTCTGACATGTGAGAAAAATTATCTGATGAATGGCAATGACATGAGTATTCCTAATTTGAATATATATTTTAAAAAAATGCATATTGCCGATAGTATTAGAGTTAAGATTTCTAAAGAAAATCACTAGAAGCTGTCAACTACTAAATCCCAGGTATTATGGATAATTTTTATTTTGTCAGAAGAGTTGTAGTCACCACATAGATTTGGTCTGTCTCGGAGGTCAATCCAAATAACCGGATTGCATTTTTCGTATTCGGGTTCAATTCCCGAAGGGGACAACCCTTCTGATATAGATTAAACATTATCCATAAGAACTCAGATTATTACAATAATACCTACAATTGAGAATATTATATGTAGGTACCTACTATAAAACATACATACACTGCTCACAATGTTCTATGGAAGAAAATATTGTAGTATTACTTTTTTTTAAATATCTCCGATTATTGTAGGTCTATTTTAAGAAATATACCTCATTATATTCCCCAGACATCCTAAAATTATATATAAGGAAAATCAAATTTAAAAGAGGGGACAATGTTTATTTTTCCTCGGCTAATTTCGAGTTAAAGATTTCCCAATAGATGATATTAGGGTAAAAGAATTGGAGTATGAGCTGCAAAATTTGGTCTAAGTACTAGATATTGTTAATTGTACTTTCTAGAAAATCTCGTGTCGCACAGCTTTTTCTTTAGAAACAATTTAATATCTCCAGTGATTCGTAAATAATCATCTTTATTTGATTCTTTACTTAAATCAATAAAATTATAATTGTTTACTATCAAAATCACATAATAAAAAATTAAGTGAAATTACGAGGTGGGTTTCACATAAAATAAAATAAAACAAAAATGAGTTTCGATTTCGATATATTTTGGATTATCAGCCCATCTTCAGGACTTGGAAAAAACTCCTGATGATGAGCTGACAAACCGAAATATATCGAAATCGAAACTCATTTTTGTTTTATTTTATTTTATGTGAAACCCACTTCGTAATTTTACTTAATTTTTTATCTAAATCATAATTTGAATTTAGAACTGAGAAATTAATATTAAAGATGTTGAAAATCAGTCAACTATACTAGACATCTCAAAATTAATAACTTAGGTACTAACTTTGAATGTTTAAATAAAAAAAAAGTCAAAGAAAGAATTATTTCTATATTTTTTATTTGATTTATAAACCAGGTGATGCAAACTAATAAATTATATCCATATTACATGTTTTGGCCTATTTAAGCTATGACAATTCTAACTAAAGTGGGTTTACAATTTGAGGCTTTTCGTGATATATTTTTCTCTGATTTTTGGAAAAAAGTTCAATGATAAAATATACGTTATAGTTACGGGAGATTACTAAGGTATAATTTTAGTGGGCGAAGTGGGAAAGAAAAGGGGAAAACCTAGGACCTATTGGAGTATTTTTCCCAGATAATGAAAGATATGGGATGTGGAACTTCTAGAGAGGTGAAAAAGTAGACATGGGATATAGTTAAGTGGGGGCGGATGGTTGCGTCAAACTAGTCTTACGACTTTTTTCATAATAATATTGATACAAGAAGTTGCACCAAAAATGTACAACTACTGTAGTTCGCGCTGGACCCTTGTATCGTTAAAATAAGAAGATATTTAGGGATTGAGTCGGAGTAGAAGGTATACTCGATGATGATAGGCGAAAATTTTATACACAAAGAGAAACAAAGAGGTTGTCCTCTGTTTGATGCAAATAAACATACACACATTTATATGGAAATTATATATCTGTATATATATTATTTGTTTGTTTGAGACTATACTTTCGAAGACTTGGTCTTCATCATCAGTCTTTTATAAGAAGGGGAAAAAAGGAAAATCCAACCCCCCTTCCATTGTCCGTCTGTTCTTTGTTACAAAAAATAATTTTTAAGAAAAAAATAAAACTGACTTCAAAAAAATTAAATTCAACAAATAAAATACACTAAAAGGTATAAAATAATTATTATCTTATTTAGTTACAACTAAACGACGAAATATTAACATGAAATTACTTTTTGAAGTCGGTACCAAACAGATACCTTTTATGAATCCCACTCGACGGATCTTACTTAGTACGTTTGGTTGGTACGCTCGCTTATAGGTATAGTTTGTTTGGCACCGACTTCAAAAAGTAATTTCATGTTAATATTTCGTCGTTTAGTTGTAACTAAATAAGATAATAATTATTTTATACCTTTTAGTGTATTTTATTTGTTGCTTTTAATTTTTTTGAAGTCGGTTTTATTTTTTTCTTAAAAATTATTTTTATTTTTCTCTTTTTAGTGATGTTATTAATAGTGATCATATCATCAGAACTTGACCAAATTAATATGACACCATCCCTTAGATAGCCTCTTTCCAATAAAAAGAATAATCGAAATCAGTTAATAAACAAATAAGTTAGGCCTGAACAAACCTAACAAAAAAGGTCTAATACCTATAGAAAAAAATGGGACCAATCGGAAAGTAGACTGAACCCAATGCAATTTTTTTTTCAAAATCGGTTCACAATTGGCGGAGATATGAGGTAACATAGGCACAAAAAAAAATCAGTCGAATAGAGAACCTCCTCCTTTTTTGAAGTCGGTTAAAAAGAGATACATATGTTTAAATATGAATGTGACCTGGAAGTTGATTTCAATTTTAACTGGCTCCCAGCTAAGTACAGATGGAAAATTTTCAATATCCTTACGGTATTGACCTCATGAAAAATAATATTTATAATTAAAAAAGACTGATGGTGAAGACCAAGTCTTCGAAACTATAGTCCCAAACAAATAAATAATATATATACAGATATATAATTTCGATATATGTATATGTGTGTATGTTTATTTTCAAGCAGAGGACAACCTCTTTGTTTGAATTAACGACTCTGCTACTCTCGGCAAAACAAAAACTTTTCAAAGAAAATTTCATAAACAAGTAATTTAAAATGTATACCTTGATCCGTTTCGAAGAATTTTCAAATTTAATGTTTAACCCTTATGTGGTAAGAATATAAAATGAAAATTTTCTCTTAGAATTATAAAACTTTTTTCTCCCCATATAAATGCGATACATGATAAATCAATCTCACATAGGATTTTTGTTTCATCATCATCATATGAGATTTCGCTCTCCTGAAAATTTTTATGAAATATCAGCAATAAATATCTCATATAAGCAGCCGTTTTTTGGTCACGAGGGACAAATTTCTTCTCCTGAGTTTTAAGTTGGGATATTTTTCTCTCATCGTGAAAGCAGACCTTAAGAACTTCTCTTTCTGCTTTTACAAAGAACTTTTAAAATGATAACTTTATTAGGTAATCTTTTTCATTAAAGTTTTGATACTAGGATTTGCTTATAGGCTTAAATACTCTAAATGTCTAAATCATCCCTTAAACAAAATTAGATTTAAAAAAAGATAATAAGTTTGTTAACAAAACCGACAAGTTTTTCCTTAAAAGTCTTATCCAATTATTATTCAAAAGACCACTAGATCTCTTCTCAAAAAATTGCCAAAGAAAATAAACTGATTTATAACCTGTCTCTGAAGAACAATCTAACTTATATGAACACGCTGATGCATTTCTATGTATTGTGATTATATAATTAAGAATTCACTCTGTTTTTTGTTTTTATTTAAATACGGTATGTTATTTAAATTTTTCTAAATTAATATTTTAAAGTTTTCATGCCTGAGAGTTTCTATCAGCCTTGCATAAAAAATAAATACATTTTAATATCTAAGACGTAATTTATTTACTTTTTGATTCTTACCTAAAACTATATACATAATCACATATACTAGATGAAGGAGGAGGTATCAGCCAAAGATGGAATCACTGGGTTCAATAAAACACCTTTAATGAGACGTTTCGGCCTGAATTTTATTTGGCCATCTTCAGTCAATTAGGAGTTATACACAAAATGCGGTACATATATGTGATCGAACCAAGCCTTGTCAAAAATAAAAATTTCTTTTAGCTTCATGCGAATTTATAACGTGCCTGGACCCAAAAGTTTCAGAATGAACTCTTACAATATTCATAATCACATATGTTGAAGGAAACAATAAAAGAGTGTGTCTTCTGCTGGAATTATAAATGTTATTTATTTATAACAAGACTATAATTCAAGCAGAAGACACACTCTTTTATTGTCTCCTTCAATATATAAAAATTCTGCTACTCTCGGCAAAAAAACTTTCAATTTAATCACATATGTACTAGTGTGCTACTACGAATGAGAATCTTGGATAGTGATGTGATAGGGTTAACTATAATTAATATTCGCCTATAGGGTTTCTTTTTTTCAGCAGGCATATGATAACACAAGACAAATCCACATATTTAATTATTCACTTAATCATAATCAAATTAAATATCTTTACGAATTTACGAAGAGATTCTCAATGGTAAAGATGGGTACAGTATGTTATAACTAGGGCTCGGATTTATAGGCACTAAAAATCTTTAAAATAGGCAGGCAACTAAGCACTAAAAATAACTAAATTAGGCACTTATAAAGGCATTTTAAGTTAAAAATTGCACTTAAAAAGGCATTTTAAGAACAAAGGCTAGAATTTTCATTTTTGACCCACCACCCTTTTTTTTGTCTGAAATAATGCTTAAAACACAAATGCTATGCAGTTTTTACTAGTTACATTTTTTCATTTTTTATACCTCTTCAAAATGTGGGAGATCTTTATGCCCTACCCTGTATAATCAAATCCCCATTAAAAAAAGGACAATATATACTATTTTTAGGAGACAAGAAAATCGAAACTTACGCAATATTTTGGGAATTTCTCTAGCAATTATTGGAACTATTTGTTGCTTCAAGTTCGGAACAAGCTAGTAAATATGGTCCACTTTTCGATTTTTGGATGTCCTAGTCGACCCTACAGCCGCCTAGCAGGTCGATAAATAATTTTTTCGGAATATTTTCTTAATAATTCAAAAAAAACTTTTAAATTTAGAAAATGTATAGATAGTAAAAAATGGAAAAAATAGCTAAAATAGGCACTAAAAAAAGCATTTATAGATGAAATAGGCACTAAAACCTAGAATAGGGCAAAATAGGCATTTTAGGCACTAACAAATGCCTCATATTTTATTCGGAATTTCATGAAACGCATAGATATCATATTGGACTAAATTTTAAGCCATAAATAAAAAAAAGTCAAATAGGGCGAAATCCGAGCCCTAGTTATGACTATAAGAACAGAACTGTCATATATGTTGAACTCACCTAAATAAATACATCTTTTGCACACATTTTAAAGATATAAATAATAATCAATGCAATCTACAAAGAGAAACAAAGAGGTTGTCCTCTGCTTGATACAAATAAACATACACACATATATATATCGAAATTATATATCTGTATATTATATTATTTATTTGTTTGAGACTATAGTTTCGAAGACTTTATCTTAATCATCAGTATTTTCTAATTATAAATATTATTTTTTATGGGGTTAATACCTTATGGAAATTGAAAATTTTCGATCTTTACTTACCTGGGAGCCAGTTAAAGCTAAGTAAAGATCAAAAATTTTCAATATCCATACGGTATTGACCCCATGAAAAATTATATTTATAATTAAAAAAGACTGATGATGAAGACTAAGTCTTCGAAAATATAGTCTCAAACAAATAAATAATATATATATACAGATATATAATTTCGATATATATGTGTGTATGTTTATTTGCATCAAGCAGAGGACAACCTTTTTGTTTCTCTTTGTGAATCAACAACTCTAATACTCTCGACAAAACAAAAACATTTCATTTAAATAATAATCTACTTGAAAATTGAAGTTTTTATTATAATATTATAATCTACTACCTAACATGAAAATATTGTAATGAATGTATTATAATATTAAATTCAATTTTAGAACATATTTTAAATTATATATATTTACGTAGAAATATTTATGAGGGGTCTATTTGCGAAAGCGTACACGTCTAAATTTTTTCTAAATTTTTCTAAAAGTGATAAAGTAGAGGTAATAGAAGGCTATTTTATGTGGTTGATTCAAATTATTTCAAAACCGGCTAAATTTAGTTGAAAATTACGTTTAAGGAGGTTCTTTCGCGACAATCCACACAAAAAGTTTTAGCCTCGCAACCACTCTATAAATATGAACGGAACTAAAATTTTAAGTTATGTTTTTTTAACGTGACTGTAGCACTCACACTACGAAATCTCTATATGGATACACACATACTTGCCGGATCGTTTCCAAGCCTTTGTGCTTATATCCCCTCCACCAAAAATAATCGCCCAAATATGTTTTTTTTTTTGTTTTTTATCAAAACTACGTGGTAAATAATTTCTATTTTTTTTAAGTTACTCCGAATATATTATTCTAACAAATATTAGTTTTTCATCAAGATGGTGAAAGTTCTTCAATGAAAAAAAATAAAATAATGATCATATCCCCACCCTTTCTCTATCTACCCTATGTAAAAAATGTCATTTTTAATGGCAATTATTTCATATTTGGTGTGGTAAATAGGCTTCAAATTTTAACAGTATGTGTATTATGCTTTTAATGACTTATATTCAAAGTTTCAAAGACTTCTTGAATTTTTGCATTTGTGAAAGAACTACTTTAAATACGACTATATGGATGTTTTTCAAATGAGCGAAAGAATAGCCGTATGCATATCTTGAAGTACTATAGCATTTTATTTTATATGTGTACAGGATTTCTAAATGTTTGCGCAAGTCAAGAAATTAAAGAGGTAGTATATCCAAATAATATTTGAAAAATTCACCCTTTGTTAAATATCATTTTATACTTTTTTCAAAAAAAAATAATAATTTCCAAGATATATAGAATTAACTATCTGAATTATTTAAATAAATTATTTGATTTAAATCCGCGTGGCTTATTTACTTAAATAATTAAAAATTCTCTTTTAAAACAGTAAATTTTCATTAAGGTTCTTTTAAAAAATTAAAATAAATTTTTCTTTGCCTTAATTATAATACATACAATGAGAGTGAACATTTTGCTTCCGGCAAGTTGACTAAGGCATATCTTTGAGAATTTTAAAAGAAAAATTATTTTAATTAAATAGCCTTTATCCACATTCTTATTCACTAAATTCGCCAATAAAATCTAACCATTTTTTTCTATATCTTTATAGGATGTTTTTTCTCTTTCTGTTGTAGCTTTAGGATAAATTACGATGAGTTTGTTTTATGTTTAATAAAACTCTTAGTTTTTAAGTAATAAAAAAATATGCAAGAGTGATAAATTCAGAGTAATATCCTGTAATAATCAAAGTGTCAGAGAAATCGTGAAAGAAATGACATTACTTTTGTATCATAAAATATTTTTTAAATAGGGAAACATCTAATTTTTCGAAATTTCTTTTTATGCAGAAATAAGTAATAGGTATTAAAAAAATTATAGTCCTTTTTACATTCACATTTATTTTCATAGAATATAATGTGGAAGTATTGTGATGTCCTGTTTAGGTCCTGACTCTTTGAGAGCTTGTATCTCAGAGATGAAAAAAGTTAATTTCATTTTGTAACTTCTAGGTGGAAGGAATCGTTGCCAGTTGGAAACCGGATTTAGGACATAAAACCGGAAATTGGGGTCCCCAGGAGCCAAAAAGTGGCAAAAAATCCATCGGTCAGTGCGTACGTATGTATGTACGGATGTACCTCCACTGCGTTTCGCAACCATAAATCTCAGAGCTACGAAATTCGAATCTTAAGCTAGATATAGGCTAGAAGGAGTACAGCAAGCTTTTTAACTTTTCCAGTTTTATGAGGCGGACTTTCAGGACGGGGCCCGGCCTTAATTGAATACAAATATAACTTTAAATTTATGTGCATTGCTGGGCTGGCCATCTTCGACAAATTACCTTTCTGCAGTGGCCAGTCCATTTTAAACTAATTTTAATGATTTCTTAGCATTTAATGTTAAATTTTATTTATAGATATTTTTTTTTTGTTTTGTTTTTTTGTTTGTAATATTTATTTATTTCTTTATTAATAGCATTGCACAGTTGTGGGGCGCTTTTTGCGCTCCCAACACTCTGGCCTCGGTTCTAGATTTGTGTCATAGTCGCCCGTATATGTACTTTAATCATAAATAGCCACATCTGGCATTATTATTTGGACGGCTGATGAAAAGTTGCACTCTAATCTGTAAAAAAAAATCTGTTTTCTTTTTGTATAGGGCTGCCCCCCTCTGCGTGGCGCAATAAATCAGTCAATTGAAATTGGAAAACCGGAAGTGGACATTTACCTGAAAGATTTTTCGTTTTTTTTATTTTCTCAAAAACGGCTCTAACGATTTTTTTAAAAATTAGTATATTTATCAAGTGTCTTGACTCGCTAATTATAGCCGCCCTAATCCGAGTCGTGCTTGTAACCTTATCAAAATTTTATATCTACCTCCACATTAAATTTTATGAATGATTTCTTTTTTCTCTAGACTTTCCATGTTCTATTAAACAATATTTTGATGATGTTTTAAAAAATAATCTATTTTTTCACCTCAGGATTGGATGCAGGCAGTCCAGAAATAAATAAGAGACTACTTCCAATAAAATAATATTTATTGGATATGTTTTCCCCTTATAATTAGGATTACCATTCGTCTCGATTTGACAAGTCATGGCTCCGGCGTTCCCGGCCAGACTGTGATTTTTTCCCGGTTTGGAAAAAAATTAAAAATCTCCGAATATACTGGTACACCAAGCCAAAAAGTGAAACCTCGAAAAATGAGAATTAAATAACTTGAAAATGGACTCGATTTAAAATAACAAAGAATTTTTCAAGAAAGTTCACGATAACGATAAATCTTAATAACTATTTAATAATAAGTCCCTGGAGCACCGAGCGATGCGAAATTTTCTCTGGAGAGAGACGGACTGGTAGAAATTTTAATTGAATGTAATGGAAGGCAGTCCAGAGGTAGTGAGGAAAGAAAAAATTAACACAAATAAAATAAGGTGTAGTTTATTGGAATCCTTCCTCCTTTCCTTTCAAACCTATATATATTAATATTATTTTTAATTTAAAATTCTGATAAAAAGGTCAATTTTTATTTGGATTCAGAATTAAATCTCTTCTTCTAAAATCTCACACAAGTCGCTCACTTTCTTTTTCTAGCAAACTCACTAAATTGTTCCGGTTTGAGAAAAAATATTATATATTATTAGTGTATTTATCAAGTGTCATGAGTTATTAGTTGAGTCAAATTTTTAATCCGATTGAAATAAAGAAAGGGGCGCGCCGCGACACTCCTACTTTACACCCCCTTCCTTTATTTCAATCGAATTAAAAATTTGACACAACTAATAACTCATGACACTTGATAAACAGAGTAATTTTTAAAAAAATAGTTATTGCCGTTTTTGAGAAAATCAAATAAAACGAAATAAAGAAAGGGGGTGCAAATTTGCAAAGATGCAATGACGGGATGATTTCAAATAAATGAAAATGTGAAAGTCGTGTGGTGAACACACCAGTTGATTTTATATCCTGATGAGTAGAAGTAGGTATTACACAAGTATGATAAATTCCTTTTTAAATATAAAGTTTTTGTGCCGAGAGTAGCAGAATTTTTATAGTAAATTGAAAGTTTTTTTTTTTACCGAGAGTATCAGAATTTTTATATATTGAAGGAGACAATAAAAGAGTGTGTCTTCTGCTGGAATTATAAATTTTATTTATTTATAACGAGACTATAGTTTCGAGGGCTTTGCCCTCTTCATCAGTCTATTACAATGGATTCACAGGAATTAATTTATGAATGAAAGGTTAAAATCGTTCATGTGGTTAGGTTAAGAAATTTTTCAGGGTGGGCAAGTTAAGAATTGAAATTTATACTTGTTTTATTATTTTGACTGTAGGTGGCTTTCATGAAGTTTTTATTTTAGCGGTTATTTTTAAAATAAAGCTTTCGGGAATTTCTATTTTCCGATTTAAATCCCTCGAAACTATAGTCTCGTTATAAATAAATAAAATTTATAATTCCAGCAGAAGACACATATTTATTATTTACATTATATTTTATTGTCTCCTTCAAGAATTTTTATATATTGAAGGAGACAATAAAAGAGTGTGTCTTCTGCTGGAATTATAAATTTTATTTATTTATAACGAGACTATAGTTTCGTTATAAATAAATTAAATTTATAATTCCAACAGAAGATACACTCTTTTATTTTCTCCTTCAAATTCCTTTTTCTTAGATAACGCAAAACATTAAAATTTTCGTTCTATTGTTCCCAATGAAAATTATCTTAATTATACATATGAGTGACGAATATTTAAAATACAAGAAGATATCCATTTAAATAAAAAGAGAATAAAGAAAGAAAATCTTTGATAAAGAGTCGAAATCCTTTCTTTTCAATTCCGAAATAAATTATTTATTTATCTCTGTCGACATATCATGGTTTATACCTACGTTTACCGTAGGTGAAATCGGAAATCGAAGGTGTTTTCCTACTCAAGGGATCGCGAAAATCTTCTAAATGGCATTTCAAGCCTCAATCTTAATTTATTCACCCTCTAAGAAGATGACTGCACTTACCAAACATCTAATCCAAATTCTCGAAAGATCTTCTAGTAATTGTACAGATTGAAATGAAATTCTAATCAAAATCAAAAATTTATATTTATTATTAGACTTGATTTGAGAATTTTTTAATATTAATTATTATATAACTTTTCGAGGATATATTCTCATGACATGACTCTCATTTTTTTTTAAGGAGATCCTTTCGCCTCCAATATTAAATAAAAAAATATTAGATTAATTCTTTATAATAGTTTAAGACTCTATCTATGCTTTGGTGAAGTTTGATCACACATTACGGAGCAAATTTTTGAAAATAATTTTTTTTTTAATGTAAACATTTTCTTAGATTCTTATGGAAAATTAAGATATTGTTACTTTCTCTTGAATTATACTACTATTAGTTGAATAGATAAAGTTAAAAATAATTTTTATAAAAAAAAAAATAAAACCCACTTCAAAAAAATTAAATGCAACAAATAAAATAATAAGAACTCAAAAATCAAATAAAATGCATTAAAAGGTATAAAATAATTATCTAATTTAGTTACAACTAAACGACCAAATATTAACATTAAATCACTTTTTGAAGTCGGTGCCAAAAATATTCATTTTATTAATCGAACTCGACGGATCTTACTTAGTACGTTTGGCGGGTACACTCGCTTATATAGGTTATTTAGCACCGACTTCAAAAAGTGATTTCATGTTAATATTTCGTCGTTTATCATACCTTTTAGTGCATTTGATTTGATTTTTGATTTCTTATTATTTTATTTGTTGCATTTAATTTTTTTGAAGTCGGTTTCATTTTTTTTTTTTTTTTTATAAAAATTATTTTTATTTATCTCTTTTTAGTGATATTATTAATAGTGTTTAAATATAATACCGCATCTCGTAAGAGAAAGCGTCGGGCGAATGAATCAGGAATTGATGTGCTTTAAAATTTCTTAATTATGTGTCTAAAAAACAATTTACTTTTCTGACTTAGAAGCTTTTCGTAAATATTATATAATGTATTTATTCATTTTTACTTTATCCAATGCAAAGCATGGGTAAAGTATTGTAATCGCTCTCGGGGCAAGCGTGGCTTCAAAGGGTCCTCAGGTAAAGACTACGGAACCCATGGACTCAATTAAAGTCACAAATTGTAGTATTCAATTAGGTTGAATTTTAGCACGTGACGGTTTTGCCAAAAATTACATGGGGTCTCGTCGAGAGGCCAAAAAGTGCCATATTTTCATTTAGTGCGTGCGGATGGATGGATGGATGTATGGATGGATGGATGGATGGATGTTATCGTTTTTTTGGCCCACGATTTTTTCTATACCGTTACACCGATTGAAATGAAATTGAAAACCTAGCATTCTTTTAACAAAATGAAGCGCTGATTAGTTTTTGATACATATCGACAAACAAACATTAGTACTTTATTTCAGTACTTTTTTAGTTTTTTCTAAATATCTTGAAAATGACTTAACCAATTTTGATGAAATTTAATATCCTAATTAAGTATCTTGGGGACCACAAAAAAGGATAAATAAAGTTTTTAGTAAAATTATATTTTAAAGTACTTTACTCTAGAGTAAGAGAGTACTTTTTTAAATTCTTTAAAATTTATTCATTTGAACCTTTTAATATAGCTCATTTAGCCTTGCTTAAATAAGAATGGATAGGCTTCTCTCTGTGAAATGCTAAAAATTTGGGAGGAAATTTTATAAGTAACCATAGCAACTGCGTTGTTTTCTTATCCCTTACCTTTGCAGAAGACATAGAGGAATCGACTTTAAACCAAAAATAGCGATTGATTCTGATCTAGTACTTGAGGAATAACCATTCTATATTGGATTTTTGACGTTTCGGTTTTTATTGGTGACCATTTCTGAAGACATAGAGGAATCGACTTTAAACCAAAAATAGCGATTGATTCTCATCAAATAAATACTTGAGGAATAACCATTCTATATTGGATTTTTGACGTTTCGGTTTTTATTGGTAACCATTGCTGAAGACATAGAGGAATCGACTTTAAACCAAAAATAGCGATTGATTCTCATTTAGTACTTGAGGAATAACCATTCTATATTGGATTTTTGACGTTTCGGTTTTTATTGGTGACCATTTCTGAAGACATAGAGGAATCGACTTTAAACCAAAAATAGCGATTGATTCTCATCAAATACTTGAGGAATAACCATTCTATATATATTTGATTTTTGACGTTTCGGTTTTTATTGGTAACCATTGCTGAAGACATAGAGGTATCGACTTTAAACCAAAAATAGCGATTGATTCTCATCTAGTACTTGAGGAATAACCATTCTATGTTGGATTTTTGACGTTTCGGTTTTTATTGGTAACCATTGCTGAAGACATGGAGGAATCGACTTAAAATAAAAACTCAAGCTTGAGTTGTTTACCAAAAAAGATTTTAGTCTTTTTGATTTTAAGTCTACCATATTCTTCCACGTTTTCAGTAGAGGTTGCCATTAATAGTCAAAACATCAAAAATGGAATGCAATAAGGTTATTCCTCTAGTATTAGATAAGAATCGATTGTTATTTTTGATTTTAAGTCGATTCCTCCATGTCTTCAGCAATGGTTACCAATAATAATCGAAACGTCAAAAACCTAATGTAGAATTGTTATTCCTCAAGTATTAGATGAGAATCGATGGCTATTTTTGATTTTAAGTCGATTCCTCGATGTCTTCAGCAATGGTTACAATAATAACCGAAATGTCAAAAATCAAATGTAGAATGGTTATTCCTCGACTATTAAATGAGAATTATTTTTGAATTAATGTCAATATGAACTACAAATTGCAAGTGATATCTGATTAATAATAAAGGAACAAACATATTAATATTTCAAATGAATTTGGATAAAGTTTAGCAACGATCCGTTGCAGTTTATTTAATCATATGAATATGTCTTCAAATTTGTTCTCATATTGAGGGCAACACAGAAAACCTGTTGATAAGTTTCGCATGGCAGCTTAAAACTTATTAATTAATATTAAGGGAAGTTTTTGTGTTGTTTCACCGAAATGAAAGACTTAAAATGTTGTTCTAATATAAATCTTTCATTACTGTGAAACACTACAAAAACTTCCCTTAATTTTAATTTTCACAATGTTTCCAATATAAACCAACTCTCTTAATTTAATTCAAAATAAATAAATAAATTTATTCCTCGACCCGCTCAGAGGGACAAGTCCTCGGTGGCTAGGTCAACCAATCATCAATACAAATCTAATTACAACAAAATAACAAGCATCAATACAATAAACAATTAATAAATAACAAACAAGTACACAAAATGATAAATAAATACATACTTTCGTTGGAATATCTCGAAAAAAATAACATTTTAAACCCTTTGTTCGACGGATAGTTGTTATAAAGGGGGGGACCCTTATCAACTTTTTTGAGAATTTCAAGGATAAAAATATTAATTTTCAAAAATTTAAACTCATTTTTAATAGTATATTTTATAAAGAGTTAAAAGAGTATATGTAGAAATGTATGCTCATTAACAAATAACATGACCATAGATTTCCTTCAAAAGACAAAAAGTAATTTACAAATTCCCCTGAAAAACCCAATATCAGGAGCAAACGACGCATTAGCCTTCTCGGCATTTGCCATTAGTTGTTAAATAAACCTGGTCCAAACCTTAACAAGGATGGTATGACCTCTCTCTACCTCATCTAATCCCTGCTTTTGAGAATTAAATAAAATTTTGTATAACTCTAAGACATATTAACACTTGACAAAAATACTTGATTTAATCATAGGGGGCAGAGGATTTTAAATTTTTTTTAAAGCTTATCCTTTACCCGGGAGCAAATGGATAGAGCCACTATTTTGTGATCCTTTCACCGCGTCTGGAAAATTTCACGTAACTTCTGAATCGGAGCAACTAGGACCATCCTTGTAGTCTCTATTGACAGGTCTAATCGTGATCTATAGATTCAGTGAATTAAACATTAATTTTGAGTTGTTCTAATGAAGTTGCATTAACTGATGTTGAAAATAATCAAATTTCATCACAATATCGATTTAAACTCATGCTAAAGTTAAGTCGAAATTCAGAACCCGTATATAGGGTTGGAAAAATTATCTTAACAATAATCCAGTGATGCAGCTCAAACTCCTTATCTACTCTTATTAAAAGAGCAAAAAATGTATATTTATTTGTACCTATATATATTTGTATCTTGGTTATATTTTGAAAACGACTCTACCGATTTTGATTAAATTCAAGGGTTAGGGGGTTTTTGGGGTGACAATTCGATCTGTCACGGTCTCATCTTCGACAAAATTGTTTTTGATGGGTTTTTTCGTAATCAAATTAATTATTCTCAGGTAGACAAATCCCATTCTTAGGGTTTTAAAAACGGTTACTCTTTTCCTTGGGTTGCCTTAATTCATTGTTCTAAAAGGCCTTGAAGAAGCATTGTGATTGTGGATTTTAACATATTTTGTTCTCCATAAACGTTAGAAATATTAATAAACGTTTTATAATTGTTTTTATAAAGAACTTTATTTATTTAATAGAATAAAAAATAATCAAGAATTTATTTAAAAATATATTTCGCATAAGCAGGTCTCAATTTTCTGAAAAAACAACACATTTTGATAGGTTTTATTTATTAACAATTGGATGAATAAAAATAAATAATATGGTTGAATCAAAACAGGTGCAGGAGGTGGGGGATCCGGGGGTGGCGTCAAGCGGGGTGGGGGAGGGGGGTACAGTGGCGAATACTATATATATATTTGTATTTTTTTAATTTGAAAACGGCTCTCAAATAAAAATCGACCCTTTTATCAGAATTTTAAATTAAAAATAATATTAAAATAAAGGTTTTAACTGAAGGAAGAAGTTACCAAGCATCGCTCGGTGCCTCCAGGTACTGTGAGTTAAGCGAGATCACCCTGTCGACTAACCCACCCAATATTTTCTAAATTAAATACTTATCTTTTCTAAATGGGACTGGCTAGGAAAAATAATAAATATTTTTGTTGGTGATACTTATATTTTTGAATTTTTAGATGAGTACGCATTTATAAAAAAGAATTGAGAAAGAGCTAGTATACCATAGAAGATTTGATATAAAGTATATTATACTTCAGTCCCTACAAGTACCGTATATTCAGTTGAACAATTTAAGATTTTCGTAATTTCGACGTCATCGAATTACCTGCGACTTGTGTCAATTTTTTACACGAAAAATTATTTTTTAAAATTATTATTTACTAATGGTAGGATGTTTCTTTTTTCAATGTTTGCCGTTAAGTTCTTAATACACTGTTTGTATTGATAAGAAGATCAAATAAATAAATTTAGATCAAGGTTTCCATGGGCAAGAGATTAGACGTTCAATTAATAAATTCCTTTCCGAGTGTAAGTAAATAAATAAATTGAAAGAAAATAGAAGAAAGATGTCTTATAAGTGAATTGAAGTGTATTTTGATGAGGCAGTCCAAAATTTAAAAAAAACTACACTAAATTCTGCAGGGAATGAAATACTGTACAACATTATTACTAATTAATAAAGTAAAGCGTGTGTAGTTTCACAATGAATGAAATAAAACTCAGAGAGTTTTATACAAACTCAATATATTTCGGATTATTAGTCCATCATCAGGAGTTTACAAGTTAAAACTAATAATAATTGAACGAGTGATCACAATTTTAACATCTAAATCATATGTATCAATATAACAAAATATAACATTCAAATCTTAAATACCAACATAACACAAGAAAAACATCAATAATATTAAAATTTAAAAAATTGTTTTACAAAGATTTTTCTTTTTTTAAATATAAAAATATATAAATATAAATATAAAAAATCTAAGTAAATATGAATATTAATATATTTCTTATATTTATATTATATATTTTTATATTTAAAAAGAAAAATCTCTGTAAAACAATTTTTAAATTTTAATTTTATTGATGTTTTTATTGTTATGTTGGTATGTAAGATTTGAATGTTATATTTTGTTATATTGGTACATATGATTTAGATGTTAAAATTATGACCATCGTTCAGTTGTTATTCGTTTTAGCTTGTAAACTCCTGATGATGGACTAATAATCCGAAATATATTGAGTTTGTATAAACCTCTTTGAGTTTTATTTCATTCACTGCGAAACTACACACCGTTTACTTTATTAATTAATATCTATCATGTTTCACCTAAAACCTACACTACTTTCCCTAAGTAAAAAAAAAAAAAAAAATATTATTACTTCCACTGAGAGAGGAGACAGAGGGGAATATCACATTGGATTTACTTCAATGACCTTTCAAAACCCCGAAGAAGGAGGGAATAAACCTCGGAAACGTCGGTTTTGAATAAAAAAAGAAAGTTTTAATTATTTTTCCTTTTTTTGAATTTTGGGCTGCTCTTCAAATAGATTAAATAAACTTACTTTATCTTTGACCAGTACCTAAGTATTATCCAAAGACGAATGGTACATTGAAGAAATAATATTAGAAATTGTATTTTAATAAAAATCTTGAACATAGAAGATGATTTTGAATATTTTTCAGACTGTCTAAAGCACAGAGTTCGGGGAACTTTTGTAGCCATTGTCCCAAAATATTTTTGCGTAGGTCGCTGTTACCCCTACATTCTGAAAAGCAAAAAAAAAGTAAGGTAAATGTACATTATTTATTGAATTAATTGGAATTTACATGAAAACTATTTGTAAGTAAATAAAAATTGTAAACAATAACATAATTCAAACGCTTTTACGTTTTAAAATAAACTGCAACGGATCGTTGCTAAACTTTATCCAAATTCATTTGAAAAATTGATTATTTTATTCATTTATTATTAATCAGATATGAGTGGCTATTTTCAGTCCATGTTGACTTAAATTCATAAATAGTGATCCATTATCATCTAATACTCTAGGAATAACCATTCTACATTGTATTTTAAACGTTTCGGTTATTATTGGTAACCATTGCTGTAGACATAGAGGAATCGACTTAAAATCAAAAATAGCCATCCTTTCTCATCTAATACTCGAGAAATAACAATTCTACATTGGATTTCTGATGTTTCGATTATTATTGGTAACCATTACTGAAGACATGGAGGAATCGATTTAAAATCAAAAAAACAAACGATTCCTATCTAATACTAGAGGAATAACGTTATTGAATTCCATTTATGATTCTTTGACTATTAATGGCAACCTCTAATGAAAACGTGGAAGAATCGACTTAAAATAAAAAAAAACTAAATTCTTTTATGATAAACAACTCAAGCTTGTGGTACCCAAGGTACTTAAATAGGATATTAAATTTCATCAAAATTGGTTAAGTCATTTTCAAGATATTTAGAAAAAACTAAAAAAGTACTGAAATAAAGTACTAATGTTTGTTAGCCGATATGTACCAAAAACTAATCAGCGCTTCATTTTGTTAAAATAATGGTAGGTTTTCAATTTCATTTCAATCGGTGCAACGGTGTGGAAAAAATCGTGGACGAAAAAAACGATAACATCCATCCATCCGCACGCACTTCCTGTAAAAATCGCACTTTTTGGCCTCTGGACGAGACCCCATGTGATTTTTGGCAAAACCGTCACGTGCTAAAATTCAATCTAATTGAATACTACAATTTATGACTTTAATTAAGTCCATAGGTTTTGTAGTCTTTACCTGAGGACCCTTTGAAGTCGCGCTTGCCGCGAGACCGATTTCAATACTTTTCTCATGCTTTGCATTGGATAAAGTAAAAATTTAATTCAGGGTATAGTAGATAAGAAAGTATTATTTTTTGTATTTATTTAATTTACTTTAAAATTATAACAGAGTGCGTGGGCGACGAAGCTGACAGGTTTAGAGAATTATATACCAGTTATATCTCAAAATCCACTCAAATTAAAATTGTGGAAAAACCAGAATTTTTTTCATGCTCGGTACATAAACGACAAATAATGATTTTGATATCTCAAGTATTTTGTAGAATATGATCGTTTTCTTATCTATACAGAAAATTTCATTTGCTCAGATAGCTACTTTATCGAAATATTATTCTACCACATTCCTATAACTTAATGGTTAAGTTAGCTTATACTTATATATTTATGTATAGAATCTTTGCTATGCAAACCCAAATTGCATTTGATCATATGTTTTCTTATCAAATCTCTAGGCCATTAGTTTTAATTGACTTTACGATAACGGTTAAACAAAACTATATTGATATTTACTTTTTGCATTTGTCTTGAACTTAAATACAATCTGTGGTTAAAGGGATTCTGTAAATGTTTTACTTTAAGAACTGGTTAACTTCTATGTAATCCTTTTATACTAATTCAATCCGATTATAATCAGACAATTGAGGAAAAATAAAATGAAATTAAAACGTTCGATGTAAGAGTTCAAATGAAGTTCATCTTTACGGTTAATGCAGAGAATTCTAATTTTAAGAGTTTACTATTGGTGATAAAATCGTTATTAACTAGTAAAAAGGGAGTTGGTAAAAGTTGATGATTTAATTGTTGAAATGGAATTCGATATCAGTTCAATGTGCATTTATTAAAATGCTTAATATCTCTCATGTTTATTAAAAAGCTGATTTTCCGTCAATAACGAAATTCAAATCACTACCATAAAATTGAAATAGAGGGAAAGAGAAAATTTGGTAAAATAAAAATGTATTGATAGAGAATTTGAATTAGTTATGGGTTAGTTATTATTAGATAATGATATATTATACTAGCTGAATGACCCCATATTTTTTCGGTTATTGTTTTTTTGATCCAAAATAATAATAATAATTAAACATATCTAATAACTAAAATCATTAGAAATAAGCTGACGTGTTCTGATGTGGCCATCCACTTGACTTTACCATACAACCTGGCCCTCACATATATTTAATATTTAATAAAATTATTTATAATCATGTAGGGAAGGGGGTTAGTTTTTGCATTTTTAGACTTCTGGGGTCCCACTGATTATGTATACAAAATTTGGTTGAGTTTGCTCAAATGGTATAGATTTTTAATTTTTACCCCCCCCCAGCCCCACCGCGGCGTCCCCCCCCCTTAATTTTGGGTCGATATACACCAAAATCTAATCAGCTCATAATCTCAATGGACCAAAACTACGTGTGCAATTTGGTTTCGATATTCACACTAGTTTTTGAGCTAGCTCGTCCACAAAAATTTGGTAGCGCACAGACTAACTAACAGACAGACTAACATACATTTTGACAAAACAATTATTATCTCGAAAAATATAATTTTTACGATGTTCACTTATTAGAGCTTTTTTGTAGAGCAAAATGCCATGGTTTAGCTCAATTTCAGTTCTTGACTTGATCAGCGTTGGTTTTATTTTCTGCTCATTCACAATTTCCGTACTTATTAGCAAGATTGTTTTTTATAGAATTCACACCCTCAATTATTTTTTTTTTAGAAATGTCTGAAATGTGAAGAAAAATATTTTTTTCTCTCAGCCTTTCTGTCAATGTGCCGCGAACTCAAGAACCAGAAGTCGTGGAAAGTTCGTACTGGTGCACTGACATTGTATTGTCAAAATTAAGAGGTTAGGGGGTTCTAGACTTAAAACATTTGATTGAAAAATTCAGAAAAACCAGAAGAAATTTACGTCATAGGGGAAAATTTTAAGCAGTTATAGAAAATATATTAATACGCTGTACTTTTATATCAAGCTAATTTTTTAGCTCAAGCCATTTACTGAAAGAAAAATTGGCAATCCACTTAAGGTAGTTCTTTCACAAATGCGAATATTCAAAAAGTCTTCGAAACTTGGATTGGGCAACAAAAAAATAATTTTTAAATGCTTCGAGCACTTGATGAGTCAATTCCTACCAATTTTGGGTTGAGAAAAACGAATATGACAATGAAAAATTTTTCTTAGCTCTAGTTTCTGTGAAATACAGTAGGTGGCGGATCAAGAGAAAAAGATACATTTTAATTACATATGCTAACAACATTGAAAGTGCATTTTATTTTTTTACAAATTGTAGTTACATTCTAAGAGTTCTACATTGCTGGAATAATACTTCACAGATGGTCGTGTCTGAAGAGATTTATGTGGTGCCTTCATCAGATCGTCGTTTTTTAGCTTGCCTCTTTTTTGTTGCCCAGTGTTATTAGTCCATCAGGAATTTACAGATTAGTTTTTAACCTGTAAACTCCTGATGATGGACTAATAATCCGAAATATATTGAGATTGTATACACCTCTTTGAGTTTTATTTCATTCACTCTGAAACTACACTCCCTTTACTTTATTAATGTTTATTATCCTTTATAATCACGTAGTTTTAGTTTTTTAGTTATAACTCGAGTTCTAATTGAGCTACAAACAAGTGGTAATTTGTAAATCCAAGAGGAAGCTGTTTTCTATTAGTTCAACAAAATATTGTGATCTCAAATATTGTTGTTTAATATCTAACGGAAATCGAAAATAGGTCAAAATGGTCTTTTTCACCGTTTTGATCGATTATATCTCCAAAACAAGAGCTAATCGGTAATCTTTATGGTGATTTTTGAATTCAGCAGGTGGAAATACATAAGAATCAGCTATTTTTGAGCCCGAAGCATTTTCATTGTTGGGCAGTGTTATTAGTCATTAAAAGCATAATACACACACTGTTAAAATTAGAAGACGATTTACCACACCAAACATGAAATAATTGCAATTAAAAATGAATTTTTTTAAATATGGTAGATTGGGAAAAGGTGGGGAAATGATGATTATTTTATTTTTTTTTAATTGAAGGACTTTCACCATCTTGATGAAAAACTAATATTTGTTAGAATAATATATTCGGAGTAACTTAAAAAAAAAAAATTGAAATTATTTACCACATAGTTTTGATAAAAAATAAAAAAAAACATATTTGGGCGATTATTTTTAGTGGAGGGGATAAAATTTCAATGGCTTGGATACATCCATTCATAAATAGAAAGTAGTAGCGCAAAATGTACAGTCACGTTAAAAAAACATAACCTAAAATTTTAACACCGTCCATATTTATAGAGTGGCTACGAGGATAAAACTTTTTGTGTGGATTGTTGCGAAAGAACCTCCTTAAATTCGCGGAAAAGAGACAGAATCCTAAAAAAATGTTATAATTTTCCTCCAACTGTAAAAATGAATTTGTTTTATTTATGTTTAAAAGAGTTAGAAAGGTAGATAATTTAAGAAATATCGATGGTGAAATGCTACTCTTGAGAGTGACAAAGTTTGAAGAGGCTTGTTTTCGTGGTAGTTTAACTAAATGACTCGTTTAATTGATGATGATAAAGTTAATTAATCTTTCTAAACCTCCCCATCTCCCAACTCAAATACATTTTCATAAGTACTTCCTAAATTGATGCTAATTAAATAAATAGATCTCTCATTTTAAATACATTTTCCTAAATCCTAGTTTCCTGATTTTAAGAACGTCCATAAATCGCGATCTGCTTTGCTCTAACAAAAGGATCGTCAACCTACGTTTTCCGGACTCGCTGATATTGATATATAAAAAAAAAATATACAATTTGCAAGAAAAACTTATAAATGTGAAAATGATAGGAGTATTATTTTTTAGCTTCATAATTAAGCAAGTTTCAAGCGAATTTTCTATCTTGTTCTTAACCTTTTTTGTCTACGACCAGAACATTACTGTCGAAGTTAATAAAATAAAGAGTAGTGCGTGGAGCACCGAGCGATGCTCGGTAACTTTTTGCCTCTAAATAGCTTAATAACTCATGACACTTGATAAGTACACCAATTTAAAAAAAAAATCGTTAATGCGGTTTTTGAGAAAATAAAAAAAAACGAAAAGTCTATCATGTAAATATTAACTTCCGGTGTCCCGATTTCAAGCAAAAACTTGCCCTTCTAACCTATATCGAGCTTAAGTTTCGAATTTCGTATCTCTGAGATTTATGGTTGCGAAACGGAGAGGGGTACATTCTAACGTAGGCAAACATTTAACTTCCGGTACTTCTATTTTAGCCAAAATCTTTTGGTACTTCTTGTAACCTAGTTTAAGTTTCATATTTTAAGGCTCTGCGACTTACAGAAGACGAGATATAAACGATTAAAATATTTATTGTGCGACACTCTTAATTTACACCCCCTGCCTTTATATCAATCGGATTAAAATTTATACGCGACTAATAGCTCATGAGACATGATAAGTACACCAATTTTTAGCGAAATCGTTAGAGCCGTTTTCGAGAAACCGATTCTATATATATAAGTATTCAAGAATTGCTCATTTAATAATATAAGATAAGATAAGTATTACTGAAAAATAGTTCAAGATACAAAAAAAGTCAAGAGATCTTTCTTATTACAAAATGAATCACTATTAATAAAATAATTTTTATTTTTGAAAAAAGCAGTGGCGTAACATTTTTTTCATACAAAATAATCAAAGTGAAATTAATTTAGACGCTATTGGTTAATAAATAAAATTCGTTTTTTTCACAAAAGTAATGTCCCTACACCTAGTTTACACCCAATAATTTTTATAAAAATATCTAATGTAGTTTCGAAGTTAATAATAAAAAAATTCAAAAAAATAAAACCGGTATACCAAAATTTTAAGAAAAAATGGACTATGGTTTATATAAACTTTTTGTCTTATAATCATGCACAGATTAACCCTGTTCAATATTAAATTATGAAACACCCTGTATATGCTGTGAGTAATAAAATAAGTGAAGTGTTTTCTGTTTTTATTGGTCAATGATATAGAAAAATAATTAAATGAAGGGTATATATTTTCTGATTTTAGTTACCGAGAAGTTAACCACGATTTATAGTTAGTTATACAAACCACCCTCTTGTCGTGTCTTTAAGAAAATCAATTTTAATTCTTTATCGAATATTGCGAACGCCCCTAAGACCTGAAATCAATCAATAATGATAACTATTACCCCTTGGATAAATTAGCTCCCTTAGAGATAGTCAACTAAACATACACCCTCACACTACTCCAGTGACATTTTCCGTTTGACAAGGGTTAGCGAGAAATCCCCTATAAACCCATTTAAAATCCCTCTATTTTAAAAGGATACTATAATTAGTTTTTTAAAAATAATTATAAAATTATGATATAGTATATTTAAATTCAATAAGCAAGGGATGTTTATCACACGTCTAAATTTATATTATTAAATGAGTCGGGTGAGAGTAAGTCCCAACAAATATGAGTGCAATAAAGTTTTATGAGACGTATGTTGGTATACTATTTTAAGTATCGATTTTATATATATATATATACATATATAATACAATAAAACACATTCAATTGTTCTTAGAAATATATTTTCGCATTTTAAAAAAAAGTGTATTTTGTCCCTTTCAAAAATGGGTTGTATTGAAAGGTACACGATTATTTATGAAGGGGGCACCGCGTTAATATAAGGAAATCACCGTAAACTTTGATACACACATACTAAATATTAGAAAGAACGTATATAATTAACTATCTTTAGTTTAAAATCACACCTTTGAAAGTAATTAATAGCATATAAATTTCTAATCTTAAAAGATAATTAACATGGAAATAAACATTTACCTTCATATAATTAAAAAAGCAAATCAATGATAGTTCTTTTAATGGTAATAATTCTGTTTTAAAATATTTCTTTTTTCTATATGGTAAAAAGTAACAATAAAATTGTTTTATGAAATACAAGTCATGAAATGGACGTCCCTTTCATTACTACCAAACACAAATTA
This sequence comes from Forficula auricularia, assembly GCA_024734495.1. Taxonomy (NCBI): domain Eukaryota; kingdom Metazoa; phylum Arthropoda; class Insecta; order Dermaptera; family Forficulidae; genus Forficula; species Forficula auricularia. The sequence continues at coordinate 187,445 of JALMQS010000786.1, forward strand.
AAAAGATGACCACAAAATCTACAATTCTAAATAAAAGTTTACTGATCTTTTTTTCTCCTATCTGCGTGTATATCACGAATTATAAACAACGCTAATTTGATTAATTATCAATTTACTGGAAAAAACGTTTCTAAAGAAGAGCCAAAAAAATAATTTGGTACAAGATTACAAACACATGTACTTCACAAGCATCCTTGAAATGATAGGAGTGTGAAATAAGATGTCAATGTATGTACTTTGGGCTTACCACAGGACAAAAATAATGTCGTTCCGAGACGACATTTATTCAGCGAGTTATTTGAATTGTCCCTTTCAATACGTGTCCCTTTCAAGCCACCTCTCTCCTATTATGTTTGAAAAAAATATATAAGGTGGAAAATATTACCGAGCATGGCTGGGCAAAGCTTGGAGATTGTGTTATTATTATAAATAGTAGGTATATAAACTATATCTCCAGGAGGGGGGGGTCTAAAAGATTCAGCAATAGATTTTAGTATAATAAAAACAAAAAAATTTTAAAATAAAACTATTTGCAAAGATCACATTTTTAGGTAAAAACAGTTATTCTAAAAATATTTGTAATTTTAAACAGTCCATGATTTAATTAGATAGAAAAAATCATATTTTTTTATTACGAATGAAAGATTTCGTCTTTTGGCTTAGAAATATTCCCAAGTGGTTTCTTTAGAATCAATAACGTTTCATGAAATTTGATTTTTCACAATACTATTGATCGTCTTTCTTTTATATTACTTTACAGTTGAGGTCGGCAACCTTTATTCTAAAATCGGGGTAGTTTATAGCAAAGGTTTGCTTGCCTCTGAGGTGAAACTAATATACATATTCATACATTTTTAATTTTAGATATTTAATTTATTTGAATAATAGATAATTAATATTTTATCTTGCTACACAAATGAAATAAATTGAAACGTTCTGATGTGGCCATCCACTTGACTTTACTATACAACCTGGCCTCTCACTTATATTTAATAAAATTATTTATAATCATGTAGGGGGGATTAGTTTTTGGATTTTTAGACTACTGGGGGCCCACTGATTATGTATATAAAATTTGGTTGTGTTTGGTTCAAAGGCGTAGATTTTCAATTTTGGATTCTACATCCTCGGCCCACGGATTATGTATAAAAAATTTGGTTGAGTTTTCTCAAATAGCTTAGATTTTTCAATTTTAACCTCCTCCCCCCTCTACCCCCCATAATTTTGGGTCAATATGCACCAAAATCTAATCAGCTCTTAATCTCAATGGACCAAAACTACGTGTGAAATTTGGTTTTGATATTCAAACTAGTTTTTGAGCTAGCTCGTCCAGAAAAATTTGGTAACGCACGTACTAACAGAATAACAGACTAACAGACATTTTGACAAAACAGTTATTATATCGAAAAATATAATTTTTTCGATGTTCACTTATTAAGACTTTTTGTAGAGCGAAATGCCATGGTTTCGCCCAATTTTTTTAACCAAAATAGTTTAAACCGTTTTTGGGATATTTCAAAAAAAAGAAGCAAAAAACCACTTTTTTCATGCACGATTACAATACTTGACCAAACCCTGTATGGTAAAGTAAAAAAGCTTGTAATTAAAACTACAAATGAAAATTTATAAAAAATTTAATCGATTTGTGTTTAATAATTGATTTTAAAGAGGCATTAGGCCTTGACCATATAGCGAGTCTAAGTATATTTATTTTTTACTTTTGTTCAAATAATTATTATAGTATGTATGTAAGTTAAAGTAGGTATTGGATTAATTCTCATGTACAAATTAAGACTTCTAGCTTCAAAAATGATTTTTTTTGGTCTTACTCACAAACGACCAACTATAATATTATTTTCTAATTTTTTTACATATTACAAACTATAGGGATTTATAGATAAAAAAATTAATAAAAAATATAAAAATTTGTGTAGGGTGTAGTAAGATCTTCTTACCCTTCTGTTTTCATTATTATGATTTCACCAAGGTAATTTCGTTTTGGTGATAATTAATAAAATAGTTTTTTTTAAACTTTCATTAAAACAAAAAATATAAAATAGTTTATATCGGTCACTATTTTTAAAATGTGTTTGATACGTTTACTATTATGTAGGATAAGTATATCCCGTTAATATCGAAGTAATTATCGTATTACTACTGATTATTTGAACTAATATTTTTTAACTTTCTTCTTCATTTCTATTGAAGATTTAGAGAACTGAAAATAAACTCATTTTCAAATTATTAAACTATTTTAAAAATGAATTGACTAAACATCTTCTATATCTATATATATAAAATTAGGATTTTGTCTGTACATTGCTACAAAATCACGCCAAATTTTGGTTGCACACGTTTCAAGCAAAGTTATGAACCCTCAACATAATTCCTGGCTGTATGTCTGTCTGTCTGTCTGTCTGTCTGTATGTATGCATGTCTGTACGTCTGTCTGTCTGTCTGTATGTCTGTCTGCATGTTTCCGTCGTTTCCGAAAAATTGCTCACGAATCACCTAAAAACGGCTGAAGGGATTATTATGAAACTTCATATTTACATCAGATGTCTTCTAACTTACGTTTTTAGCAATATAATGTTTTGATATTTTGACACCAAAAGGGGGTTTGGGGGGGGGGGGGGGCGCACAAATGAAAATTATCAAATAACTCCTAAACTATTAACTCTACGGCAAATTTTATTATGAGCAAAGTTGTAGGGAATGTGATCTCTGACAACTTTTGTTTAAAAATATTCCCCCCAAAAAGGGGGGAGGGTTAAAATATGAAAATTCTTGCTCTTGGACCAAACTCAACCAAATTTGGTATACATAGTCTGTGGGCCACTAGAAGGCTAGAAATGCAAAAACTGGGCGCAGGGGGGGGGGGGCGCGGGGGGCGGCATGGCGTAGGGGGTGAGTTAGGGGGTGGGGTGGTGTGAGGGTCCGGGGGTGGTTCGGGGTGGAGTCCGGGTGGCGTAGCGAGGGTGGGGTCCAGGAGCGGGGGGTTCGGATGAGGGTCCAGAGGCTCAGTGGGGTGGGCCGGCGTGGGGTGGTTGTGTGGGGCGGAGGTTGGGGTGCTGGGTGGGTTTTTGGACGTGTGGTGGGTGGGAGTGGGATGTGAGGGTATGGTTCGTGGGTTGGGGGACAGGGGCGTGCCCCCTGGCTAGCAAGAGGGCCACCGAAGGTCTTGCAACTAGTTTATTATAATCGGCTTGCGCGATGACGCCGAAGTGATTTTTTTAATTTTATTTTGAAACCCACCAATAGTTCATGACAAATAAAATTGATTAAAATTAGGAAATTTAAATTATTATTTTAAAACCCTCTACTATGTCAAGGGGGAGCTAGCCCTTTGGCCAGCAAGGCGGGCATCTTGCTGATAAAAAAGATAAAGTATTAAAATCTCACATTCTGTTCTCGATTAATTTGATTAATAAGAAATCTTTTTAAATGAGATCAAAGCCCCTTTATCATAAAAGATCAATTAAGATAAGAAACTTTCCAAATTTTATAATGTTTTAAAACAATAGAGCCGCTAAATGGATATATACATTATTATATATTAGATCATTATATTAATTTCTATTACTCAAAAACAATAGATACTTTTATAGGAAAATTTAACATGTGAGGAAACAAATTTAAAAAATGTAATTATTCGAGCATTATTCTTAAAAAAGATGTTAATTACTGATAAATTGAATGCATCTTGTATCATCTATTTTCAATTGTTTTAAAAATCGACTTAATTTAAATGAATTTTTCTCATGATTTAATAGCGAAGATATATTAAATCGAAATTTAATAATCTCGTCTTACTTATACTATAATCGCGTTTATTTGTTAAAGACCATGAGTTAATTAAGCCTTCTATACACTCTGGTATAATTATCTCGGCAAGCTGGGAGTCGAGGATGTTGCTGAAAGTTTACTTAGTAAACAAATCATTTCCAAAGTAGGAACCTGTACATTCTAAGAATCTGAATATTCTCTTAAGTCTTGTGGTAATGTCAATACATTATTTGTTTAGCTTATTATGAAGGATCAGCATCGGCATGTTAAAAGCATCGGAGCTCATAGATCTCGGAAGTTAAGCAATATGTGATTTTGACTAAATGACCATCTAAGAACATTGCTTGTTACTTTCACATTTATATTCTATAGAATTTAGTAATGTGAAGTATTGCGATGCCCTGTCTGGGTCCTGACTCTTTGAGAGCTTGTATCTCAGAGATGAAAAAAGTTAATTTCATTTTGTAACTTCAAATTGAAAGGAATCGATGCTCTTAATAATTATAAACCGGATTTAGGACATAAAACCAGATATTGTGATCCCCAGAGGCCAAAAAGAGGCCAAAAATCCATTGGTCAGTGCATATGTACCCCCCTGCGTTTCGCAACCATAAGTCTCATAGCTACAAAATTCGAAACTTAAGCTCGATATAAGTGAGAAGGAGTTCAGCAAGCTTTTTATTATTATTATTATTATTATTATAATATATATCTCATTAACATATTGATCATCAATTGCTTTTTACATTATTATTATTTTATTTTTTTTAGCATTTTGATGTTAATTTTTATTTATGTTTTTTTTTCTCTCCTCTTGATCGCATTGCACAGTTGTGGGGCGCTTTTGGCGCTCCCAACACTCTGGCCTCGGTTCTGGAGTTCTACATGTATTTTTCACAAATAGCCATCACATCTGGCGTAATTTTTGGACGGCTGATGAGGGTTTTAACCTAATTTATAAACGAATCTGTATTCTTTCTGTAAAGGGCTGGCCCCTTCTGCGTGGCGAAATAAATCGGAAAACCGGAAGTGGACATTTAAATGAAAGTTTTTTCGTGTTTTTTTTTTTTGATTTTCTTAAAAACGGCTCTAACGCTTTTTTTTTAAATTAGTGTATTTATCAAGTGTCTTGACTCGCTTATTATAGAAGCTCTAATTCGAGTCGTGCTTGTAACCTTATCAAAATTTTATATCTACTTCCACATTAAATTTTATGATTAAATTCTTTTTTTCTCTAGACGTTTCATGTTCTATTAAACAATATTTTAATGATGTTTTAAAAAATAATCTATTTTTTCCCCTTAGAATTGGATGAAGGAAGAGACTACTTCCAATAAAATAATATTTATTGGAAATGTTTTCCCCTTATAATTAGGCTTACCATACGTCCCGATTTGTCCGGGATTGTCCCTATTTCAAGGTATGGTCCCTTCGTTCCCGGCCAGTGTGATTTTGTTCCGGTTATTTAGAAAAAAATTAAAAATCTCCAAATACACATACACCGAGTCAAAAAATTAAACCTCGAAAAATGACAATTAGTCAACTCGAAAACGGACTTGATTTAAAATAACAAAGAATTATTCAAGAAAGTTCTCAATAACGATAAATCTTAAGAACTATTTAATAATAATAAGGTATTTTCAGTAAAGAGTAATTAAAAACTACTACATAATTTTTATTGTTAATTACTCCATTAGTTAACTTTGTTGAATCATAACTATGTACTTAGCTGAATATACTTGTCCTTTTCTAAAATCACAGAGAAGTAGTTCACTTTATTTTTGTGGCAAACTCACGAAATTGTCCCGTTTTTTTTTTGTTTTTTTTTTATGAAAATGATGAGAGAAGTAGTTACACCAAAAAGGTGCAACCCCTAAAGGCTTGGGTTGTCCCCTCCATCGTGAAAAGAAGAAGAAAGAATTTTATGGGCTGGGCGGGGGTCGAAGGTCGAAAAAATTATTACACTAAGTCTACTTATAATATTATTTTCAAACCGACGTTTCGGAAAAAAAAAATTCAAAACTCTCACATGCTTGCATTAATTTATTTTTGCCCCCACCCAAAAAAAAAAAAAAAAAAAAAATTGTCCATTCATAAAAAAATAATTTGATTAAAATTTTAATATGCTTTTTGATTTAAAGTAAGTAAAATGAATACTTAGAACTTTTCAATTTCAGATTTGTATTTTATTTAATTTATGAGCTCCACTGCTCTGACAAACTTAGAGACAGATATATTAGCGACAGTAATAGGGTTCTGTTTTACTTTTTAAACAGAGCCCAAAAAATAAACAGCCTTTTCCAGAATGTAGAAAGTTAATTGTGTATTTATTTATATAATTTAAATTTATCCAATTATTTGAACCTTCTTTGTGCAGCGACTTGAATTTATTTAAATATCTACTACCATAATATAATAAATGATATAATAATATATAAAGTCAGCTTTTTTTTCTTCATTCAGAAGACGGCATTCTGAACTTGTTGAATCAATATTTCTAGAGGTGGGGTAGTCAATTTGACGTTCTCGAAACCCAAGTTTTAGAGACGCGCTTCTAATATTTACATAACTTAATTCGATTAAAAATACTTTAATAATAATATTATTCTATTCATCTTAATTTCTTAATGTTTTTTTGCCATTCTCTTTAATGAGCACTGGCAAAAAATCAAAAATAAATATACTTGACCTGTTTTTCAATTTCACTTAGCTAAGAGTAAGGGCATTTATTATTTTATAATGAACTTTTCTTAGAAGAGGCCTATGCCCTAAGGGGGCTGATTCCATCAAATAATACGTTAAAAAAAATAGGAAAAAAATTTAATGTTATAAATAACTGTAGTCAAAAAGAGTATAAAAAATTAATTAAATTTAAAGTTTCGTTTTGCCGAGAGTAGCAGAATTTTTATCAATTAATTAAACGGGAGAATAAGAGTGTGTCTTCTGCTAGAAAAATAAATATTTTAATTTATTTATAACGAGACTATAGTTTCGAGGGCTTTATCCCCTTCATCAGTCTATTAGAATTGATTCACATGAATTAATGTGTGAAAGTGACTTTCAATTGTAATAGTCTGATGAAGGGGAAAAAGCCCTCGATACTATAGTCTCATTATAAATAAATTAAACACTTTATTTTTCTAGGAGAAGACATACTCTTTTATTGTACCCTTTAATTTAAAAATAAATAAATAAAAATAAATCAGCTTTTCTTATTTTTAGGGTTCTATACCAAGATTGGTTATTGTCGTTTGTTTATCTCATATATGGGCAACTCCCGGCCCTCCACCAGCTTCAATCCGGCCCGCAAGAGATTCAGAAATTTCAAATAACGTGCAAAAAAAATTAAACAAGGGCAATTGCTAAATCAGCTGTACAGTCATCTTAAAGCTTTTCAAAACAAAATTCGCTTGTGGAAAACACAAATGAGAAGTAAAAACTGTTTTCATTTTTCAACATTATCCAGTCACGAAAACATTGAATACGGTCGTTATGCTGAAAAACTGAAACTCAGAGCAACTCACTGATCAATTTTCCGATTTTAAGAATATGGATAGCACTTTCAATATTTTTGCAAATCCTTTTAAGTGTAATGTGGAAGATACTCCGGTTCACCTACAAATGGAGTTGAGAATTGTTTTTGACCGGGCTTATTTGAAAAAGATATTTATCGCGAGACTACTGCGGATTACGCCATTGGAGTCTGCGGAGTCTTTTTCTCTCTTGGTCCAGACTTAAGACTCCGCAGACTCCAATAGCGTAATCTCAGTAGTCTCGCGATAAATATCTTTTTCAAATAAGCGCGGCCAAAAACAATTCTCATTGATTTATCAATTATTCTTTGATATATAAATGAGAAAAATTATAAAATTTATTTAAAATCATTATTTCAAGTTAGAGATATATAAGTTCAGATATTATTTTCACTCAATATTTGACAAAAATTCCCTACATTTGATTCGCGATTGAATCAAATGTAGAAAACATTCGGTTAAATGGAGTTGATCGAGCTTCAAGAAGACTCATATTTGAAGTCTAAATTTGATGATTTGGACCTAAGCGAATTTTACAGAACAAACCTTCCCGAAGAAAAGTATCCACAGCTGAGAGAAGCACGCGGCTTTTTTCAATCATGAAAATGAATAAAAATAAGCATCGTACTCGGCTTACAGATGTTAATTTAGAAAACACTTTGCGCCTATGTACTAGTGATATTGACCCCAATATTGATCATCTGGTTTCTCAGCTTCAAACTCAAGTCTCTCATTAATTTTCATTTGATGTTTTCATCTTTTTATTTCTTAATTTGCTTTTTATGTTTGATTATGCTAAGTATTATAATTAATAAATAAAAATTATCCTAATTTTATTCACTACTACCTACGGGCGCGAGATTTTCCGCGATTTTTAACTTTTGAAATGTATTTTATCTGTCATTTTAATATAAAAATATTCAATCTCTTACAATGGTGCCAAATTTGTCAAACGAGCCCGGGATTGGCTAGTAGTGGTACATAAACAGCAAAAAGTTTTGGGCTTATGAACTATGAATCCTTATTGTCTGTTCTATATAATCTAGCATTAACTTTTTGCTAGTATTGTCGCGAAACAACTACCTTAAAATCGCATTATTCAAAAGAGGTCAACTTTACGATGCTTGAAAGCATGTATCTTTAATTTGCGACCACCCCACACCCCATACCCTACTCCATTCCACCCCACGCACCCACACCCCGCGCCCAGTTTTTGCATTTCTAGCCTTCTACTGACCCACAGATTATATATACAAAATTTGGTTAAGTTTGCTATAAGGGTAAAAAATTGTATTTTTTGACCCCCCCCCCCCCCATTTTGGGTGGTTAGTTTTTGCATTTCTAGCCTTCTAGTGACCCACAGACTATGTATACAAAATTTGGTTGAGTTTCGTCCAAGAGCAAGAATTTCCAAGGCTAAAACTTGCTTTAATATAATAAGAATATCATATCAACATTTTGTTACGATTGGAAAAATTTAATTTTTAGGTTTCGATCACGTTTTTCGGATTCTAAATCACTAGTTGACTGCTTTCTTCTTTGGCCACTTTAGCTAGTACTTGCTTACGAGGATACCTAGTTTATGTGTGGGGGATTTGAGAGGGCAAGGACTTGGGTGTGAGTGTATTGAGTGAAAGATCAGGATTATATCGGATTAAATCAACTTCCCTTATAACTCTGCCAGAAATAGCTTTTCCCGCCTATCTGAACTAAACTAGCGTAAAGCATAACATGCTGCCTAATCTCTAGGCGCTTTCATAGCAATTTGCTTTGAATCGAATTTTTCGAACCTTTGGTGATAATGATCAGTAATACTCTATCTCACTATAACGTTGCTGAAGGGTGTCCAAAATGTTGGCATCCTTGGGCCTCATTTGAAGAAAAAAATTGTCTCGGGCCGCAGATTAAGATAGTTGTTTCGTGACAATACTAGCAAAAATTAATGCTAGAGTATATAGAACAGACAATAAGGATTCATAATTCATATGCCCAAAACTTTTTGCTGTTTATGTACCAATTCTAGCCAATCCCGTGCTCGTTTGACAAATTTGGCACCCTTGTAAGAGATTGAATATTTTTATATTAACAAATGTAATAAACGCCTACGTTACACCTTATGAAAATTATAATTTTGAAAAATCTAACGCATGCGCGCTTTATACATCTTTCGATTGTTAAATAAATGCGCTGTTGCCAAATTGTTTTTAGAGTAAATTTTTTTATATACATTTTTCATTATTTATTCCTTATTATCTCTGAAACTGTGTTGTAACTATGAATCAAAATTCTCTTAAAATATGTATTGGTTATTGATTAATCTTGGTTTACTTTTTTTATAAAAATAGTAAGAAGGGTTTCTTAATTATAATTAAATATGTATGTAAATTTTCCGATATCCCGTATAGTGCAATGTTAAAGAGCCTGAAAAACTCGATTTTTGAAATTTAATATCTCCGGAACTGTATTGTTCATAAATTTCGTTTTGCCACCAATCGATGCAGAAGTATTTAAATAATAATCTGTCTAAATTTAAAAAAATCCTAGAAAACGCATTTAGCGGAACCACTACCTTAAGTATACGAATTCTAACGATAGTTCGTAATCAAAATAAACAGTAAATAATTTACAATAATAATATCTGCTTTGACAAATATCATAGACTTACTAATGTAATAGAATAAATACTATATGTGAAATCCAAACTACATTTAAAAGTAGTACCATAAATAGATAAAACACTTATAATAATCAAGCAATCGTATTATTACATTTTTATAATTATTATTATTTTGTTTTTTATCTAGTTTTCTTCGGATACTTCCTTTTAAAGTGTTTCTATCTAGTATGATACTTTTATCATGGGTTAGTAGTCTGAGTGAGGGAGCCGGGTTTTAGCCGGTCAAATTTTTATTAAGGCCTGGTTTTATAATTTATAAATACAGAAAAAATAAGATATTGCAATCAAATAATGGCTATGTATGAATGGATATCTTTGAGAACTAATTAAAAATGATTGGTTTATATTGGCAATATCCAGAAACTAATATTACTTTTACTACTGAGGATGGCATACCAGTGATCAGCGAAAGTGTATAGTAAATTAATAATAATAAATAGGAGTAATTTACAAAATTATTATTCGGGACTAGCAACTCAAGAAATTTCAAGAATTAAATCTACAGCCACTTAAGTTCTGGAAGAAAAAATTAAACAAATAAATACATAAATCTCTTCTAAATAAATGAAGTAGGTAATAGGGTTAATAGTTAAAATATTGATAATAACCAAGTACATGGACGAGCATCAATGATATTTATTCGATTATTCTGTATTCCTGTAGTAATAATAAAAATATTTTTTAAGAAAAAAATCAAACTGACTTCAAAAAAATTAAATACAACAAATAAAATACACTAAAAGGTATAAAATAATTATTATCTTATTTAGTTACAACTAAACGACGAAATATTAACATGAAATTACTTTTTAAAGTCGGTGCCAAACATATACCTTTTATGAATCGCACTCGACGGATCTTATTTAGTACGTTTGGTGCGTACGCTCGCTTATTAGGTATAGTTTGTTTGGCACCGACTTCAAAAAGTAATTTCATGTTAATATTTAGTCGTTTAGTTGTAACTAAATAAGATAATAATTATTTTATACCTTTTAGTGTATTTTATTTGTTGCATTTAACTTTTTTGAAGTCGGTTTTATTTTTTTCTTAAAAATTATTTTTATTTTTCTCTTTTTAGTGATGTTATTAATAGTGATCATATCATCAGAACTTGACCAAATTAATATGGCACCATCCCTAAGAGACCCCCTTTCCAATAAAAAAAGATCATCGAAATAGGTTAATAAACAAAGAAGTTAGGCCTGAACAAACCTAACAAAAAAGGTCTAATACCAATGGAAAAATGGGCCAATCGGAAGCTAGACTGGACCCAATGCAATTTTTTTTTCAAAATCGGCTCACAATTGGCGGAGATATGAGGTAACATAGGCACAAAAAAAAAATTCAGTCGAATAGAGAACCTCCTCCTTGAAGTCGGTTAAAAATGAAGGTTAAACTTCGTGTATTCTGCAAACACATAAATGGGATATTTTTATACACACATTATATGTATATTCTAAGGGAATTTTGTGACAATTTATTAAATAAAAAATATTTTAAAAGTTTTAAAGATGATTACGATTTTGTGTGGGGCCACATTCATTGAAACGTTGGGTCGCATATGACTTCAGCATAATCAGTATCAAACTTTGATTTCTATTTAAATTCAGACGCTTTTATACGCCCACTATACAATGCTCGAGTTCGCTTCAATGGATGAGGCAGAAGCGTTCTCTTTTGGCAATTCAGAAACAAGCTTTTAAATTAATAAGAAATTCGGTCTTAGATAACTCCCTTAATCCCTTGACACATATGTAATGAAAATTTATTTTATCACACAGAATTCAGATATCATAATAAATATAATTTCCAATTATTTAATTGATCTTGTCGATATTTTCTAAAAATAAAAATAAAAATTAATCTTCTGATTCATATAAGACACTAGCTGAGAAGCCCGTCTTCGGCGGGCGGTCACTAACCATAGAGATACGCCCCTGGACCCCCATCCCCGCACCCAAACCTCATTGAACCTCCGAACTCACCCTGAACCACACTTCTCTAAAGAGAAAATGCATTTTCTAATATTTAATTTGAATGTCTGAGGTATAAACATTTTCATTTATATATTATTAGCTGCGACGCCCGCCTTCGACGGCCCTCTTGAAATTTTGAGTTTGGTCGAAATGCAATAATTTTCATTTTTTTACCCCCTCCCCCCATTTTGGGTGGTTAGTTTTTGCATTTATAGCCTTCTAGTGGCCCAGAGACTATGTACACAAAATTTGGTTGAGTTTGGTCCAAGGGCAAGAAAGATACGAAGCCTTTTGTGTTTTAGACCACAAAATCAAAAATCCCCCATTTTTTCAGTTCAGGGGTCAAATTTCAAAAAAATAAAAAACTTTCCCGAGATTTAGCATTAATAAACGTATGTACAAAATTTGAATGCTAAAACATAAAAACTCGAGGAGATAGAGCAATTTAAAAATTACACAAATTCACTGATTCCGTTCTTTTTAATGACAAATAAAAACGAATTTGATATCTCAAATATATTGGGAATTATAAGGTACACTTGGCTTGATACAGTTTTAACAATCATACTGATGTAGAGACCCAATTTTTGAACTAATTAAGACTGCCTGAAGAAAGATATTGGAATTTGTGACGCTTTATAATGCGGGTTCATACCCGACTCGCTGCAAATAATATTATTTGACCGCCTATAATCTGATCCCTACACTAATTTACACACCCTCGAACACTCAATGGCTAAAATAGGCTATAGTTTCCTAAGGCCATTAAAAAAATAACTAATTAAGACTGCCTGAAGAAAGATATTGGAATTTGTGACTCTTTATAGCGCGGGTTCATGCCCGATTCGCTGCAAATATTTAACGGGCTATAATCCGAACTCTACACTAATTTACAAACACACACAAACACTCAATGGGCAAAATGGACTATAGTTTCCGAAAGCCATTAAGAAAAAAAAAATTGAACTAATTAAGACTGCCAGAAGAAAGATTTTGGAATTTGTGACTCTTTATCTTTGCCAAAAGCATCAACTGTAATATGGTACTCTTGAAGTGTATAGGCATTTGGCATTGCAGTACCTATAGCCAATATATATTTCAATTACATAAAAAAAGAACCGCTTTCTTTAGGAAATTAAAAATATGAGATAATAAGTATGAGATAATGAGATAATAGTAATAATAATAATTATCTAATGTAGTAGATCAAATTTTATCCATTTAAAATAAAACAATTGACGAGATAAATAATCAAGGTAGAATTGTACTCTAATTCAATACTATTGTTTTTGTTTCTATGCATTGTTTATTCCAAATTAAGGATATTATTAGAATTGGCAGAGTAAAACTATAGAAAAATTTTCAGCTATTATAATGTGATTTCTTTACCATCCAAATGAATGGATGACATTTGCAATAAGATTGAATAAAATGGCTAAAACCCCCCGTGGTAAAAAGGAAGTGCTTTGATGGCCAAACGCGACGGGGTGGGTTAATTTATTGCGTTCCAAAACCACCAATCATTCATTCCATCATTTCTTCTCTTTCATTTTCGGTCTACGGTGGTCACAAATGACACGTCACGCGAACACACAATTTTAACACGCAATTACAATAGGCCTTGAAAATACCTATCTATATTTGAGGTCAGTGCTAACGTGGAAAACAATTAGTTTTCCATTCGTCTCAATTTACTATGTGGAATTGCTTATTATTTTATAAATATATTGAATTATTATTTATTGTTTTTTTAATAAAAATGAATTTTTTTTTTTTAATTATAGTGTGTAATCAAATACAGCAAATAAAACGATCGAAAAAATATCGATTTTAGATATTTTTTTCTTGTTTGATTTTGTGAGTCAATGATCTGGGCGGATTGGATGATCCATGGTGAAATTGGAA
>JALMQS010000786.1:390595-405711 GCA_024734495.1 Forficula auricularia
CTTTACTGGTGCACCCCTTCTTGCATTCGATTGCATTAAAAAAAAAAAAAAAAAAAAAAATTATCATTGAATTGGTACGAGATCTAGACACAAAGCCCAACCGTTTGGGACCCGTTACAGCGTGACGCGTGACGACTCAATCCCATTTACTGTCAAGTAAAATAAAAAGTGTGCAAGGCGCTCCAAAAGAAGTTATCACTTCAAAAAGATAGAAATTGGATTTGTTTTGAAAATAAAATGTTTTGATATTATTTTCTAATCTCTTGGAATAATTTAATCTCGGTTGATGGATGTGATCTTGTTTGGTGGCGTACATTGATTTAATTCCTTCTATGTGGATGTGGGGGAGCTTTAAGCGGTTGGCATCGGCAATCTTGCCTGCAGATCGATCGTCCATTAGACCCTGGCAGCCCACAAGAGTTACACATATCAACCCCTGCGTCCTCCCTGTGCTACCGTTTTGGGGAAGTGGGGTCATCCATCACCTCAGGGCAGAGCTTAACGCCTTAATAGGAATGGGCTAATTACTTCCTGGCATTTATGCCGTTCAAAGAGTAAGCAATCTTGATGACTCCATTAACGACACTCTGACAGTTTACACATACGACACGAATTCACTCCTAGACCAACGAATCCCGGGCAAACTATTCCTTCAAACTTAGAAATTGAATTATGAAGGAAAATATGATTTTCAACTTGGAAAAGATTTAATCGACATGTATCTACATCTAAAAAGAGAATTTGAGAGTAAAATGTTAAGTACTAATGTAAGTCCTTGAATATAAAAAAAATTGCTAATTTTATTTCATCTAACGAGGGCTAAGTATTTTTAAATTTGGTTATTTTCTTATCCCCCTGTGGATCCGGGGCTAGAATTGGTCCACAGTATCCCCTGCTTGTCGTAAGAAGCGACTAAAAGGGGGCGTGATTCCCACGTCTCATAAAAAATCCATCTATTATATATCCTTGAAACTAAAATAATACTAGATGAAATTAAAAAAAATACATCGGCATCTATTAGAAGTTCAACTACAATAATATAAAAATATATACTACAAAAATATTTAAAGATAATTATATTAATAATACTATACTATGATAATTCTAATTAATTAAATGAAAAAAAAACTTATTCAAGAACTGAAGCTTCTCTTCAAGAATCTTTTATATAACGCAGCCTAGAAACATATATTAACGTTCCGTTCGTTCAACGTGTAGCAAAACGCCTTGTTTTCCTTATGAGAGAGCCTCTCCTTGACTCCCTAGACTTTCGTCTTAATAATAAAAATTTGAAACTTATATATATATATATATATACCATTCGTTCGAACCGCCCAAAATGGGGGTATAGGGTCAAAAAATGAAAATCTAGGCCCTTGTACCAAACTCAACCAAATTTTGTATACATAATCAGTGGGACCCGGGAAGTCTAAAAATCCAAAAAGTAGCCGTCCTAAAATGGGGGGGGGGGGGGGTGTAGGGTCAAAAAATGAAAATCTAGGCCCTTGTACCAAACTCAACTAAATTTTGTATACATAATCAGTGGGCCCCCAGGAGTCTAAAAATACAAAAACTAACTCCCCTGCCCTACATGATTATAAATAATTTTATTAAATATTAAATATAATTGAGGGGCCAAGTTGTATGGTAAAGTCAAGTGGATGGCCACATCAGAGCTCGTCAGCTTATTTTAAATGTTTTCAAAATTTTTAAAATTTTCTTTTCTCAATGAGAGTTCAAATAAAGATAAGAGTAAATAAATATTATATTTTATATTGATTTACTATGAGTTAAGGATACTGGGTCACTTATTTCACATTAAAATTAAAAAATTAAAAGATATAAGTTTAGTTACTTTCTGTACTTCCTGAAGATGGGTTGATAGCCCGAAATATATATATATTGAAAAAGAAAAAAAAATTATATCTTTTAATTTTTTAATTTTAATGTGAAATAAGTGACCTAGAATCATTAACTCATAGTAAATCAATATTAAATATAATATTTATTTACTCTTATCTTTATTAAAGATGTTTCACCTTGCACCAACTCCACAATCTCTACTGAGAGTTCAAATATTTTTTTTTAAATTACAAATTTTAAACAAATAAGTCAAAGAAGTTTCTTCACGATTCATCTGAAACTATCGGAACTAATAAATTAAATTTGATAATATGGGATTTACAGGAGCCTTCTAGCTATCAGGACGTACTATACATTTTTATAATTTTATCTATAAATTAGGAGGAAAAATAATTTATTAATTGTAAATTTCCATTCCTAGTTATCTAATGTCTATCACTAATTAATTATTTCATAAAACATTTGAATAATATTTGAATATATAAAAGTGAATGCTATGTTGGTTTATTTTTCTTGTCTAAGCGTTCCTACTTAAATACTACAACCGTTTTTTATTCTTTGAAGGAAAAAATCTCATTAACGTCTAGTGTAATTGGAGGTTAAATTATGGAGCGTTACCCTCGGTAATTGCCACGAACTAAAATTCTAAATGCAAATATGATTTTAATGGTGGTGCCAGAGGACTCGTAACATTGAAATGATCAGGATTCAGGGCTCTCTGGAGAAGGGTTTATGGGACCCCGAATGCCACTTGAAGCCTTCTCTCCTACAACAGTTATCTTATGGAGAAATGGAAAAATAAATTCCAATTTCGTTTTATGCTTGAAGAATCCAGCAAAATAATTAAGATACTTTGTACTAATTTTAAAAATTGAATAGAAGAAACAAGTTTTATTAGAAGAATACTTGAGCCATGGAGATGGTGAAATCCAATTAGAATCAACATACTTAATTAGCTTAAATTCAAATAACTAAAACATAATTAACATAACTGACCCTGGGAATATAATATTCTTAAGGCCGGTTTGTTCAGTTCTTATTAAACACAACAACAACAGAGCCCATCTTAGCATTAGAATTAAAATATTTGCAGCCCTTTTAAGGCCTATTATTATTATTATTTATCGTATGACAATTTACAATCACAAAATACGAACATAAAATAGCTATAATAGTTATATAGTGTTAAAACCCAGTGACATATTCTAACTATTTATTGTTTGTTTTATTTATTTGAATATTTATTTATTCTTCCCAGTGTATTTATTCATTTATTTTTTATGTTTGGACGACATGGGGTATTCTCTTTTTGTTTTTATTATTATTTTATTCTTGGTCGCAGCATACTAAGGTTTCTCACCGTTCTGCTGTGGCCACACCCTGAGCCACTCAACCGGATCCTGAGTGGGAGGATCGGAGGACTATTAAGGTAGATGTGGAGTCCCTTAAAATTAAATTAAAAAAAAAAAAAATAATAATAGTTTTAGAATCTTAAGTCGTCGCAAACTTAGGGGCTGTCCATAAATTACTTCCCAAGAATTTCAGTATATTTAGACCCCCTCACCCTGTGTCACTTTCTGTCACATTTTCATTGAGCTCCTCTGTATTGTAACGTCACACTATCACTTTTATACCCTATAATTTAATAGTTGTAGAATTTTTTTTTATAAACTTAACTCAACCAAATTTAGATTTAATATATTTTAATCAGTAGTTTATATTACCAGTAAAATTATTATTTATTTATTTTTCTTGACCATGCCGGTTTCCTGCCTATTTTTCTTTCTTTTTTTTTAATCCTTGACTAAGGCAGCTTCCTGTCTACTTATTTATTGATCTGTTTTTTAAATTATTTATTTTTACTTAATTTAACTACAATTTCTTCAAATCCAGTGACAAATTCTAAGTATTTTATTTTTTATTTTATTTATTTATTTATATATTTTTCTCAGTGTATTTATTTATTTATTTTTATTATTTGGACGACATGCGGCATTCCTTTTTGTTTTTTTTATTATTTTCTTCTTGGCCGCAGCATACTAAGGTTTCACACCGTTCTGCTATGGCCACACCATGAGTCACTCAAATGAATCCTGTGTCGGGAGATCGGAGGGCTATAAGGGGAGATGTGGGGGCCTTTAAAAAAAAGTGTAACTTTATTTTTATACATATCATTTAACACATTATTCACTATTACTATTAACATTGCATTATAAATAAATTTTTATTATTAATAAAAAATATATTATTTTTCTTCAGTCCATGAACAATTTAAATTTTGTGACATCACAATTTTTAAGATTCTCGGGCCCCCTGTCACATTTTGTCACCAATCTGAGATGCCCCCTCCTCCCTTACTGTGTGACATAATTTATGGACGGCCTCTCAGTGTTACAAGGGATGAAAATCCACCACTAAACCTTTTCCATGTGTATTTCTGAAAACCCCAAATTTATTTCAGAATCCTCAATTGAAAATTAGAAAATCACAATTGTATTTCAGAAATCTCGTTTCAATTTCAGAAAATGTCAATGTTGCTCAGCAAGTTGTTTATATATCTTTATTTTATGAAATACAATTGTGATTTTATATTATTCATTTAAGAATTCTCAAATTCAATTGGGATTTTCAGAAATTAACTTGATATTTTCTGAAATAAAATTGGAAAAGATGTAGTAATCAGGGCTTAGCGAAAAAATGCAACTAAATTAAAAAATCTTGTGGTTTACTTGGTACGTTCGGCATTCGAAACCTTGCAACGGGACCCGAAATATTAATTACTAAAAAATTTTGATTTTTTTTTTTAATTATTAGTGATTAAAAATTACTTAACTATGAAGAATAGGTTTGCTTGTTTCTACGTGTCAGGATTATAATATACTCGATAACTTTTTCTTATATGGCTGGTTATTGGGAACTTGGACTTCTAATGAACTACATATACAGGGTGTTTCAGGATGAATAGTAAATATTTTAGGAGGTGGTAGTATAGACGAAAATGCCATATAATATGTGTTCAATTTTTATTGAGTACAGAGATACAGCTGTTAGTATCTAACCCAATATCGGGATACTCAACATGTGTAAATACGTGCGGCATGTTTATACGCAAATATATACATCCAAAATGCCATGCAAGCCCGTGGGCTGGAAGAGAAAGACTGTGCCGACAGAAGGACATGGAGAATGGGAAGCGAGAAACGGCGTCCGCCGTAACCAAACTCGCAGGATATATATATGTTTATACGCTACAGTAGAGTAGACTTGGCCAACAAATCAAAATGAAAACTTCAATGTAAACTAAAGCACAACTTCACAACTTGAACATCAACACTCTATTGCTGACATTCGATAAATACGCCCATAGCAACCCATAGTAACCGATCTTCCAAGAAACGAAACGAAAAAACATTGAACTCAGCTGTATTTCTGTACTCAATAAGAATTGGACACATGTTTATTGGCATTTTAATTGCAATTTGTCTATACAACCACCTCTTAAAATGTTTACTATTCCTCCTGAAACACCCTGTATATTACTTAATATGAGGAGGCTAAATTTAAAGAGGTTCTTTCGCGACAATCCACACAAAAAGTTTTAGCCTCGTAACCAATCTAGGTAACTGTGAGTCAGTGGCTAAAGTGTCGGGTCGCTGACTCGAAGATCGCTGGTTCGAGACCGAGTCTCGGCAGATAGATATTTGCAGTCGCCTCCTCTTGGAAAGTAATGGCAACCTACCAAGAGTATAATTGTCTAGTCACCTCTCCAAATTAGCCGTTCGGAACCGGCGTTAAAAAGTAGGTCCCGTATATCTTTGTAAAACAACTAAGGTATATGTGGAGAGGCGCCGACACCCGTTTCGGGTATGGCACTCGAAGAAGAAGAACCAATTTATAAATATGAACGGAACTAAAATTTTAGGTTATGTTTTTTAACATGACTGTAGCACTCAAACTACGAAATCCCTATATGGATACACACATACTTGCCAGATCGTTTCCAAGCCATTGTGCTTATATCCCCTCCACTAAAAATAATCGCCCAAATATATTTGTTTTTTTTTTTGTTTTTTTATCAAAACTACGTGGTAAATAATTTCTATTTTTTTTTAATTACTCCGAATATATTATTCTAACAAATATTAGTTTTTCATCAAGATGGTGAAAGTCCTTCGTTGAAAAAAAATAAAATAATGATCATTTCCCCACCCTTTCCCTATATACCCTATGTAAAAAATGTCATTTTTAATTACAATTATTTCATGTTTGGTGTGGTAAATCGTCTTCAAATTTTAATAGTATGTGTATTATGCTTTTATTGACTTATATTCCAAGTTTCAAAGACTTCTTGAATTTTTGCATTTATGAAAGAACTACCTTAAAAATAAATTTTATGTAAAAAAGTTGTTTGATAATTTCATGTGATTGTAATTGTTTTGTAGATTGGCTGGAGAAGTTGAAAAATATTCGATGAAACGTTGCAACTTTTTAAAAATTTAACTTTTTATTATTTCAAAGTCTAAGTTCCCAATAACCAGCCATATAAGAATGTAGATGCTTCCTTTACTTGCTGAATTCCTCTCTTTCTTAATTTATAAAGTATAAGAAAAAATTTTAACATGTACGACAACACCAATTTATACACGATAACTCAGGAACGATAAGTCCTAGAAAGTTCATTCTAGTGCCATCCCGTGAGGTGAGTTCACTGTACATGCTATTTGGTTTAAATTATATTACTCACATACATTTTTTTGTTCATTTTAAACTAGAAATAATTCCCATAAAATAGAGCTGCTCATTGCAAAAACACCTTGTAAAATAAAAGTTTTATAAATAATTTTATATAATAGGTAAATTTTATCCTATTTCCCAGGTAAATCAAACTCAAAAAATTTTACGCCCTGAATTAAATTTGAATTCATAAGCTAGTATAAATATAAATAATGCGGCGAGTGTCAGAATGCATATAAATGAATTATTTACTCGGATCTTCATTTATATCCTGCCTCTTAAATAGTAACACGAGTTTATGAGCGGAAACTTAATAGGCTGAGAGATAAAATGTCATACTATATGTGCGTTATAAAATTAAAATATAATAATATATGGAAGCTCAAAAGTGAATAATGAAAATGTAAAATGGACATGTCAAAATGAGAGAAAGATTCATTTGTGAAATAATATCAAAAGAAAAAAAAATATTTTGCTTATTCCACCAGAAAATGTGATATATAAAAAAATTATATAAATATAAATAATTTTAAAATTGTATATATATTATTTAAATGTTATAAAAAATAGAGTATCACAGTGTCAAAATTCATATATCCTATTATTCTCGCTACCCTTGTGGAATTTCATATATATGTTGCAGTAAAAACCCGTTTTTAGTAAGAACGCGTTCTTACTAGTTAAAACGCGTTTCACTGAATACCTTTATGCCAACTAGAGTTTACTGATTTTGGTTGAGTTTGGTTCAAAGGTCTAGAACTTCATTTTTGACCTTTCGCTTCATTTCATGTATTTATTTTCAAAAAATTTTAAACGAAAATGTCAAAAATTAGAAGCAAAGTTGTATGGTAGAGTTTGTAATTTTTGACATTTTCGTTTAAAAATTTTTGAAAATAAACTGAAACGAAAAAAAATGAGGCGGAAGGTCAAAAATGAAGATTCTAGACCTTTGAACCAAACTCAACAAACATCAGTAAATTCTAGTAGCCACAAGGTATTCAGAGAAACGAGTTTTAACTAGTAAGAACGCGTTCTTACTACAAAACGGGTTTTTACTGCAACATATATATATATACATTATATATATATATATATATACATTTATATATATCAGTGGCAGTTGGTAACTTTTCATTCAGGGGATTCTGTCCAAAAAACTAAACCATCGTTTTTTTGAAATTTTATTTTCTTCTTCGTTTTTTTTTTTTTTTTTTTTTTTTTTTGTAAATTTCGTCGAATACGGCATCATTTTCGTTATTTTTTAAATTTAACATAAGATTAAAAAAAATTAATTATATTTTGGAACCTTCGCCCCCCAAACGGATACCTACTGCTTTGTGTGACTGAGGATTAGAAGTCAGAAATTAATTCTTGTGACTTAAATTCCGCAGTCCCTTAGTTGGAAATCGACCATCTTCCACAATGAATTATCCTGTCCTATAAGAAAATTTTAAATTACTCCTAATTCTATTGCTATAAGCAAGCTATGACTTGTCTAAAGCACTCTTAGTTATTTCCGATCTTATATATTGAGAGTTCTTAGAAATGGATTATTCCAAAGATTCCCGAATCATCTTTATTTATTTCTTTTTTCTATTATTACTATTTTAATAGTTCCTCAGTGAGAACAATTTATATTCGACTAAATCTCGTCTGAACTAGTCTTTGACAAGCTTGAACTGGAAGATAAACAAAGCAGGGACTTCAAACCTTCTATCGGCACCCTTTTCGGGAAAGTCATTCATTTTAATTTCCCCTTGAAACTATGCAACAATTTTATTTCATTTCGAGAACCAATATACTTTTTAAAACAAAAAAATATATATATATATATATTTAAAATAACGAATAATAATTCGAAAATTTAAAGATCCTCCTGAAATTTTGAAGTCGACCTTATTATATATTTATGAAAATATTCTAAATGTTTGAAATTTTAGGGATGCGCCGCATTCACGGGATCTCTGGACCGGACGCCAATGATATATTTATATCAAGCATAGCCCCCCGCAAGACGGTCCAGGTGCACCCGTGGGTCCCGGGCCCAAGCCCCGCAGGGGTTAGGAAAAAAAACTTTGAAAAATATTTGTTAATTGTAAAAATTAATATTTACATAATATTATTTTTTTTTTAATTTAGGTTCATTCATTGGAAAGTAAAAATGTATGTGATTGTAGTTTAGTTTATTTTTTATTTTTAGGACCTTATCCAGGCACTATATTTTTTTCCATTAAAATAACAGCACAATACCACATTGTTTGGTGAAAAAACAAAAAAAAAAACACATTCTGCCTAACTTTTTCCAATTCATAAAAACACACACCTCTCCCATAATAAGAGGCCCGCTTCAGATATTGGGCCGCGGGCCCAAAATTTCATGCGTGGGCTATGATACCAAGAAAGTTTGTCAAGATTGTGATTTAGTACTTGGTTCAATGGAAAAGGCATCTGCGGGCTTAACGCAGATGTCGGATCATACCCGGCTGGGTCCTGTATCATTTTTCAACTCTTGGTTCAGTATAAAAACGAGTCTGGTCCCAATTGCACCAAAATAGGGCAGTGACCGAATAAAAGTTTTAACTTTCCCGTTCATCTCGTTAACATATAAACATTCTAAATAAAATTTATTATTGAAATTGAAAAGGTGACGAAATGTTGGATGAGTAAAAGTTAATCTCCTCAATAATATAGCCGAGAATAATTATTATGAAAGAATGTCTGACAAAATGATAAATACTTTAGCAGAAATGCTATAATACACAATTTATTTGCTTTCATTTATATATAATAAAGAAATTTATGTCGTACTTCAGCTAAGTATTTTCCATTACACTTAGAAACATTCCAAAGTGCTTCAAGGTCATCGCGGATATAATTCATGGTAAAAGCCCTGGAATTTATGCTAAATCGAGACAAATTAGTTTTTATTACCGGATTTATCTCTTTGAATATGACAAAAGAAGCAACTCAATAGAAGTGTCAATCACTGGTGAAGTCTATAAAAATATTTCTAATTTTAATTGGTCTTATCTTCTCTCTCTTTCTCTCTCCCATTTGTTATTCAAATATCAAAGATGAATCGTTGAGTTGTGCAAATATAGTGGAAATTACACTTGATAACAATCTTGTTATCATGGTTAATGTATATTTGATAAAAGATCAGAATGGCAAATTACGGATAAACAGCGAAAAGAAAGAAATCTTCTCTCGGAGTTCTCAGCTGTAAATTAATTGACTATTAATTATACTTTAAAACAAACTTCTCCCAAGAGAGAGGATTATGCCCAAAATGGGCCTTCGGCGGGCCTCTTGCTAGCCAAAGGGCTTCGCCCCCTGGACCATCCGTCACTTGAACACTCTCCCCCCTCCTCGACCTCCAACCACTCTCAACCCCAACGACCCTCTCCCAAACCCCGGAACTTCTCCCCCGACTCTGATCACTCTCCACCCCAGTAAAACTACTCTGACTATAAATATAATAAACGAGCTTTTCGTGCGTGCCTTCGGCACACCCCAGAAGCTCGGCCCTCCGGGCTCGTGCCCTGGCAGGCAGCGTCTCGGTCCAAAATTTTTATTCCTCTTAAAAAAACCACACTCCAAATCTATACCTGTAAATTCCCGAAAATACATAGTCTCTTAAAAGTTTCGCCTCATTTTCGTCCTGACACAGCTACAGAAATGAGGCTTTAGATATGAATCTGGAAGTATGTTTTTTTCTATAATCTACAGCATTGTGATATTTTTTGTGTGGAAATAGATTTATTTAAATAAGTGGGATCGTGTGAGGAGGAGACTTATATTATATCATTTTTTTAAATTTGAGATCGATAATCGATTTAAGGCTCCAAATATTTAAAAGAGATCAGGTGTTGTCTGTATGACAGGCTGCTCCAGTATTGCCATGAGAAACGCGGGCATGCGAGTCTTAAGTCATTTTGTAAAAATCAAAAAATAAGAATAACAAAATTTAGATTTTTAAAAAATTATAAAAAAGTGGCAAATTATTAAAAAATAAACAAATAATATATAAAATATAAATCAAATAAGATGTGATTAATTTCTTCTTCTGTGCACAAAGAAAAGCGAATTGAATATTTAATTTTTGAGTGGTGAGTGGGGGGGGGAGATAATTATCAATATATTTAATGTTTCTTAATTTAAAATCAATTGGAGTCTTGTTAGAGTTCGTGGCTTTGATAAAACTGTATTAGATGAAGGAGGAGGTATCAGCCAAAGGTGGAATCAATGGGTTCAATAAAACACCATTAATAAAACGTTTCGGCCTGAATTTATTTAGCCATCTTCAGTTAATTAGGAGTTATACACAAAATGCGGTACACATATGTGATCGAACCAATCCTTGTCAAATATAAAAAATTTTAGCCTCATGTAAATTTATTACGTGCCTGGATCCAAAAGTTTCAGATTGAAAGTTTTTAGGCTGAAGGCCAGACGTTTCGTCAATTTATTTTCACTTCCTGAGTGACTAGAATGATAAAACCAGGAAAATTAGAAAAAAACTTATAAATTAATTACAAATAAATTTAAAAATAGGGAATGTTAGAAATACCTCATTTTATCACTCTTTGTCAAAAACAGTTCTACAATAAGACAAAACATCATTAATCTTTCTTTAACATATTCTAAATTTCCTGGTTTTATCATTCTGGCCACTGAGGAAGTCAAAATAAATTGACGAAACGTCTGACCCACTTAATAAAAACTCTGTGTTTTTAATTTATCCAATTTCCTACTATTCATGTTATAATATAAAAAAAAAAAATTTAAAGCTTTTAACTGAAGGAAAAAGTTACCGAGTACTCGGTGCCTCCAGGTACTAATACTAAAGTATCAAATTGAAAATATTTTACTATGTCTTGTGTGTTTCCTCATAAATTGGGAAAATTACTTACGACAGAATATATTAGTTTAAGCTGCTTTATGTACTTTAGTAAAATTTGTAAATCTATGTCATATATCATTTTAGTTTAATGAGGTGAATCGTTTATGTTATATTGACTAATTCCCTTGTGTTTATGTGTGTGTTTCAGGTTAGCAGTAGCAATAACGACAAACGGCGACCCCATGACCTTCCTTGTCAGACCCCATTAAAGCACCTAAAGCGTTCCGCATTCATCTAGATAATGTTGTTTCACGGTAAGATAATTAATTGCATCTTATTATAATTAAGTATTTTCTACTATTTTCATATAGATGAAATTACTCTTCGCTTTTCTTAAGATCTTTAACCTGGATTTTATAAATACATTTTAAATTAGACAAATTTTTTAATGGTTATAAATTCCAGAATATTTTTTTATATTCCATCCTTGATTGAAAAAATTATGACGTAGTTAGTGCACACTACATGACATTCACTTATTCGGCATTAACTAATCAACATTAATATTAATTTATTAATTAGTTTTTCATCTCTCTGATTGAGCCTACTATCTGGATAGCAAGTTGGCAGTTGAGTTCAACTCATGAAGAGATGAGCTCTTCTGACATGGAATTAAACATTTATATAAATAAAAATGTATTTTTAGGCTTAAGTGATACGTTGAAGAATCTCCGAAAGTTCTTCACCGATTTATTTGCAATTTTCATACAACATTCCATTCAAATACACGAGTGTTTTTATATATAGTGTTTTTATAGATATTACACCTGTGGCATATAATTTTTTTTTCGAGGAAACAATGCCAGCGCCTCTCTGGGGAGGTAAAAGCAAACAAACATGATGGCTGATAATAGCTTTTTGGAAATCTTTAAACTGTCAATATTATTTTTGGTTAAGGGAAATAAATTTTAACCATAAAACGAGCTAGGGGCCGAAGGCCCGGGCGTCAGCTAGTATTAAATAATTACTTTGATATACCTTGTCATTGCAATTTTAATTTTTTTTTAATTATTTCTTTCTTTAACTAGTAAAGATTTCTTTGGGATGTTTCTTCAAGTGGGGTCGAGATTTCTTGTTTTTATTTATAATTAAAAATAATATTAAAAAAGTATATTTATTTATTTATATTTTCTTTTTGAAAGAGGTTAGATGATTAATAGGCCTTTTCTTTAGACCATTTAGTCTTTACTTTTACTCACTTACCGATTATGTTGCCTTGGTAATACCTACTAAATATATATCAACTATGTAAGTAGTCAGCCCTTTATTAATAATAAAGTGGAAATTTCAAGAATTTATTCAAATTCGGTTCTTAAGTCATTTCTAAAAAAATTTAGGAGAAATTGTGACTTTTTTTCAAAAATTTGTATCAAATATACATTAGGTACATGAGATCTGAATTTTTCATCTATTTTTATAAATTTTTTAAACTCATATGATAATTATATTATATTATATCTGTAGTTAAATGAGAAAATTTGTATACAGAAAAATTATGCCCTGAAATATCTCAATATGTATTAAAATGCAACCTTTCCTTGGCGTCGCTTAATGGTATACAACAAATAATTCTAAACTATGCCCAGTGTATTTTTTTATTTTAAGGTTTAAGGTAGTTCTTTCACAAATGCGAAAATTCAAGAAGTCTAAATTTGGAATATAAGTCATTAAAATCATAATAAACACACTGTTAAAATTTGAAGACGATTTACCACACCAAACATGAAATAATTGCAATTAAAAATGAAATTTTTTACAAATGGTAGATTGGGAAAGAATGAGAAAATGATCATTATTTTATTTTTTCATTGAAGGAAATTCACCATCTTGATGAAAAACTAATATTTGTTAGAATAATATATTCGGAGTAACTTAAAAAAAAAATTGAAATTATTTACCTCGTAGTTTTGATACAAAATAAAAAAAAAACATGTTTGGGCGATTATTTTTAGTGGAGGGGATATAAGATCAATGGCTTGGAAACGAGCTATTCGTAAAGAGAATATAGTAGTGTGAGAAGTAAAGTCACGTTAAAAAAACATAACCTAAGATTTTAGCACCCTTCATATGTGATTACGAGGCTAAAACTTTTTGTGAGAATTGTCGCGAAAGAACTACCTTAAAAGGTGTTCAGGGTTCTAATAGAATAAATTTTAACTTTTCCAAAATAACGCACTCCCTAATATATAAAATGCATATATATAACTGATAATTGAGTCATTTATTCATCTAGTTAAATTGAATTATAAACACTTCTTTTCATACTTTATAATTTGTTAGATATCTCCTTTAGTTATGAGATAATTTTAGAATTAATTTTAAAAGCGTTTCCCTGTTTGCTGAGAATCTAAAAGGCGAAGGAAAGAATAAAGTGAAAAAAGTAGGAAAAGTAAGAAAAAGAGAAAATATGAAAAAGTGACGTGTGATAGATTAAGTCTCTCTGATCGATCCAACTTTGAGCCTCGTAAGCTTGGCTGCTTCATTGGGAAAACAATAAGTATGGATTCAAGTGTAATCAATGATAAATACGCTTTAGCCCGAATTCCGACAAATTGTGGATAACTTCTTAAATTGTCTCCTTAACTTTTCAGTAGAAACTTTCAAAAAGTTTAATATCTAATCATGGGATATCGGCTGCTATTGAGCTCTTCTTATCCCTAGAAATCAATGGTCAAGTTCTATTTCTTTTTTTGTCTTCAGAAATAAGACCCGAAAACTTACACCAGGGTGGGAAATCTTTTCATATTGGAACGTCACAGGTGTTAGATGTAAATCAATAAGATGCACTAAAAAAATTTCATTATTTTGCAAGCTCGGGTATGGGCTATTATACCGTTCTGCTGTGGCCACACCCTGAGCCACTCATCCGGGTCATGTGTGGGAGGATCGGTGGACTAAAAGGGAGATGTGGAGGCGCTTAAAAAAAATATACAATCCAATGGAATTGGCATGTTTAAAGCATCGGTTTTCATGCCATTACCAATGACAGTTTTTTTTACTCAAATACCGCTGCATACCGTTAGACAAAGCATTAAACCAAATATAAATATCTCAATAACAAATAAATTCCGAATGTACTTTTTGGGATTAAATTTATTTCAACAAACAATGCCAAGATTAAGAAACTTAAGGAATACTGTGTAATACCCTAGGTTTGTTTTTTGTTAATATCGAGTTAAAAGTTAATTTAATGAATTGCAAATTTTGCTTTGCCAAATTTGCACAGTGGCCAGCTTGAGAATTTGTAAATTTGAAAAAACCCTTACTATTTCAATAAACTTCTTCAAAACACAAAAACGAATTTCAATCACCTAGAAATCCAATATATGCCCCTGCAAACCGTTTGAGCTTGAGACCACTGGTCTACAAGAAGACGGAATCTAACGCAAAGAGCAGGTGCTTAGTCACGAGGGAAGTTTTGGGGCTCAGAACACCCCCCCCTCCCTCCCAAGGACACGGCTTATAGGATGAGTAACGGCAACGTCAAACCGTTTCTTATGACAAACTAACCGTAATTAAATATATTTCATTTGTTTAATCAAGAATTATGTTCTTTTTCAATTTCTTGAAGTACCTATTTGTTTTAATAAAAAAAAAATTCCCACTAAATATTTTG
>JALMQS010000786.1:405811-424800 GCA_024734495.1 Forficula auricularia
TCTTGAATTACCTATTTGTTTTAATAAAAAAAAAATTCCCACTAAATTTTTTGCCTTGTGTTTTTCGCTCCCCCCCCCCCCCCCCCCCATGAACATTTTCTTGCTACGCCATTAGCAAAGAGTACTGGATATTTAAACTAAACTAAGAGATTGCAGTGTTTGTTTATAGTGAAACATTATGAGAATTAGAATTAAGGGTAGTTTTACAAATATATTAAAAAAGTTGTGTTAACCTTCAATATATTTTGGGGTGTTAACCCATCTTCAAGAGTACATAGTTTTTTTGAATGTTTCATTTCTGTAAATCACCACAAAAACTCCCTTTAATTTTAATTTATATAGGTAATTAAAATCTCAAATTGTAGGGCATTTATAGATGTCAAATATTATAATTGCCCTATATAAAACAAGTATACAGAGTGAATGCTTATGATTTACTAAGGGCTAATTGTATGTCGGTTGGTAAAGTCTTTGTAAAAGTTGACAAAGGCTAAAACCTTGGAATTCACCTTGTGCCCGGCGGGCCAATCAAATGAAAGTGCGTGTCATATGATTGGACACCCGGCCGGGCACAAGATGAATTCTAAGGTTTTACCCTTTGTTAACTTTTACAAAGACCTTACCAACCGACATACACCTGGCCATAAGACAAAACCGATATATCAAAGATAGTTTCAATAAAACAAGAACTCACATTACATTAGCATTCAATAAATTTAAATAAGCTAACGTGTTCTGATATGGCCATCCACTTGACTTTACCATACAAACTGGCCCCTAAAATTATTTATAATCATGTAATGGGGGGGGGGGGGAATCGGATTAGCCGAGAGCTTAAGACACTAGCCTTCTAAGCAGGAGTCCCGGGTTCGAGTCCGAGTCCCTGCATTGATATTTGACCGGCTATAATCTGATTCCTAGTCACCAATCCGTCTGGCAAGCGTGGTGACTTAATGCCAACCCCCTTCCATTTGATGGAAGAGGCCTATATTCAGGAGTGATTGTCGCTATCGACAGGCTAATGATGATGATGATGATGAATGGGGTTAGTTTTTGCATTTTATACTTCGTTCCCACTACTGAGTACAAAATTTGGGTGAGTTTGTCAAACGTGCTAGATTTTTAATTTTTGACCCTCCACTCCCCCCCCCCCTGCCCCATTTTGGGCGGTTAGTTTTTTTCATTTTTATACTTCTGGGGTCTCACTGATTATGTATACAAATTTGCCGAGTTTGGTAAATGGC
Source organism: Forficula auricularia (assembly GCA_024734495.1). Lineage (NCBI taxonomy): Eukaryota > Metazoa > Arthropoda > Insecta > Dermaptera > Forficulidae > Forficula > Forficula auricularia. The sequence goes on from JALMQS010000786.1 coordinate 407,056, forward strand.
CAAGATTTTCATTTTTTGACCCTACACCCCCCCATTTTGGGAGGTAAGTTTTTGCATTTTTAGACTTCTGTGGTACCACTGATTATGTATACAAAATTTGGTTGAGTTTGCTCAAACGGGCTATTTTAATTTCCAACCCCCCCCCTCAATTTTGACCATACCCTGTGGCGTAAAGTAATATTACTCCTTAATAATTATAAAAACTATATTTTTCTAAAAATAGTTTATATTATTGAGTATATGGTATGTCCTTTGATCATAAACGCAAACTTTCGGTATCACAAATTTTGAATTTCAAAATACACAAATGCATACTAGTACAAAGTACATGAAATTATAGTCTTTTATTTAAATGATACAACATATCAAATGTTTAAGAACTTCTGTATTAGAGAAGTGAAAACAAAATTTGTAAGTGATTTTGATAAAATCTTTAAAAATTGATTTTTATAATAAATTATTTTTGTTAAACTTGTCTTGGCTATAGTTTTTCTACACTTGCTTAGTGGTTACCATATATGTGTGCATGTGTGTGTAATATTTGTCAAGGATACATTTTAAGAAAGTGCTCTTTTGACAAAGATGGGATCTAAATTTAAATTTAAAATCAGCTCCATTTGCATAGGTCATCTGCCCGTACTAATGACTGCATTTTTATACATTACTAATTGCCTATTGCCAAATAATTTGCTGTATTGCTGAAAGACCTCATCTGAAAACAAGATCCAGTCATCAGCTCCTTAAGGCCATAAATATCTTCGAAACATTCTCGCCATAAATAATCTTTCAGTTACAACTCAATATATGATTTGAGTGTTTAATATATTCATTAGATTGAGCCCAGTGGCATTTTATCCACTGAAGGAAAATAGGCGAGAAAAAGTTTCCGAATCATAATAAATTCATTTCTTCCATGTTCTAATCATAATTTATTTATAAATCGGCATCAATTAATCAATCAAAAATAAATAAATAAATATATGGACATGGTAATACTTTCCAATAATATTTCTTTTAAATCTGAGTGAATTTTAATTAATTATTCTTGATATTTTATAGTTCACGATATAATAATAAATTTTCTATAGTGGATAAACAATAAATAATTACAATCCTAAAAGATAAAACTTTTTTATTTAATACAACTCTTAACGAGACAAAATAAACTGACGTGTTCTGATGTGGCCATCCACTTGACTTTACCATACAACCTGGCCCTTCACTTATATTTAATAAAATTATTTATAATCATGTAAGGGAGGGGGGTTAGTTTTTCCATTTTTAGACTCCTGGGGGCCCACTGATTATGAATACAAAATTGCTCAAACGGCCAAGATTTTTAATTTTTAACCCCCCTCCACCCCTATTAATTTTGGGTCGATATGCAACAAAATCTAATCAGCTCTCAATCTCAATGGACCAAAACTACGTGCGAAATTTGGTTTCAATATTCGCACTAGTTTTTGAGCTAGCTCGTCCACAAAAATTTGGTAACGCACAGACTAACAGACAGACTAACAGACATTTTGACAAAACAATTATTATCTCGAAAAATATAATTTTTTCGATGTTCACTTATTAGAGCTCTTTTGTAGAGCAAATTGCCATGGTTTTGCTCAATTTTTTTAATCAAAATAGTTCCAGCCGTTTTTGAGATATTTCGAAAAAAAGAAGAAAAAAAAACACTTTTTTCATTCACGATTACAATACTTGACCATACACTGTATGGTAAAGTAAAAATATCTCTATATAATCTCTTATTTTGAGGGTTCTGTTGAAAAAGTAAAACAGGATCCTATTAGTGTCGCTACAATGTACGTAAATAGGTCACTTCACAAATGATTATGTGAATATGTTTATTTGCATCAAGCAGAGAACAACCTCATTGATTTCTCTTTAAGAATATTTAAAATTATTACTATTGACAGAATCTAGCCAATATATAAAATAACAAGTGTGTGGTTTTGTGGTTGAAACACAGCGTTTTTTTGTCCTATCAAAATACTTAGAATTTTATATGGGTTAATGAATAAACCAGTAGGCAGTAAGTATGTTTTCAAGTGATAGATTTATTTCATCGTGAGGTAATTAGCCTTGGTCAGTTAACAAGTTTATAGTTCCAAATAACCTTGAGCAATGCATCTACTTCATTCGGTGAACTTTCTCGTTTATATTGTTTTATTAGTTATTAAGGTGTTGAACCAATGATCGTATTCGCCTTCCGGAGTTTCAATTTTCAAAGCCATTCACTGAGAAACTAAAAAACAAAATTATTCTTCTCATATCATTTCTAGTCTAAGTAATTCGCAATGGTCCAGTTATATTCAATTATTTTTAAGTGAAATTAGCGTCAAAGCTATGTATTCTTAAGAGGTATATACCTAAGTACTCAAATTTATAATATGTTTCAATTCATTGAGAGATAGAGAACAGCAGCTCCTTGAATTTTTTTTAGACATCGTAAATATTTCAGTAGAATACAAGAATTGGGGTAGCTGTCATTAGTCACTAGCTGAGTGTTTCATAGATTTTTTACGTGTTTGAGAACAGGGTAATGTTAGCCGATTTCTATGTTTCTATGGAACTAAGTATCTGGTTCACAATGAGGTTTCCTTGCCGTTGCTGCTATGCGATGATGATGATAATCATCACTACCTACACAGTCTAAAAATTTAAATCACTAAAATGAAAGGAATATGAAGATTGACCTAGATATTATAAGCCAAAATCACATAGGGGGTTTCTAGACGACCATGGATTTAAGTTCAAATCGCTCCACATAGTTATCTCAATTTTCTATTTTTACTTATCATTCATTGTTCTCAAAAACTTTTGTAGACTCTTACGATAATCCGTACCCCTATTGAGAAGTAGGTACTACTAAGATAACTTTTTTTAGACTAAACTCCTTTAGGAAATTATTTCTTTGGATAAAGAGTTCTTTGTTTTGAAAAAACTAATTCAAAACAAAAACTACTATTCTCCTCCTCAATCAGCTTAGAAAACAGGAATATGCTATTGAAGACATATGTATGGAGCATAGACATGTTTGTGTGAAACATCGAAAATTGGAAAAGCGGAGAGAAATAGATTAGAGGTTTTCGAAATGTGGTGCTACAGAAGAATGATGAATATCAAATGGATGGATAGAATTAGAAATGAAGAAGTTCTTGGAAGAATCGGAGAAAGAAGAACCTTGTGGAAGAGTCTGAAGAAGAGAAGAGGTCAGATGATGGGGCACACACTGAGGCATGGGGGACTGCTTAGGGATATCTTGGAGGGGGAGGTGGGAAAGAAGAGGGAAGGGGAAGGCCTAGATTAAAATATTTCAACCAAATAATTGGGGATATGGGATGCAAGACAATTAGAGAGGTCAAACAGCTGGCGGGAGATAGAGCCAAGTGGAGACGGCTGATTGCGTCAAGCCAGTCTTAGGACTGTATACTCAATGATGATGATGATGATAAAGAGCATGTATTTTGGGAAATTCTAAGATTTGTTGAGATTTCCTATCCTATTTGAAATCAATTATTTAATACATTCAGTCTTATTCACGTTTCGATTCTCTATAGGAAATTCTCAAGTGTTGCGATGAAAAATAAAAAAATTAGTAGAAATAGAATTACTTTTTAATCTCTTCTCATTTTGAACGTTAGTCTCTCTTCTCTTTCCGCTGTAGAGGCGCACTTTCTCCTCTAGTTCACTTTGGTTCCCTATCCTACAGGCCACAAGTGAGAATATAAAAATATGCTGTAGAATGTTAAGATTGATTTACTATAAAACTTCATTCATTGTAAATTAGAAGCTAATTTTTGCAGATCAATACGAACCAAAAACTTATGTTTATTATTCCCACTTAAAAATCTAGTACCTACCTAAATACCTAGAAGACTCTAATATAAAAGCTTTGTATTTCTGTTTTTGAAAACACCAAAAGAATTGCCCAACAAAAATACTTATCTAAACATTAACAATGAAGGTACATACTAGTATAAACCCATGTTCCAAATCCTCCTATTTGGGTGGCCTACTTGGAAAACTTGGAAATAAAAACCCAAACTTGCCAAAAAATTATCTTGTTCATTGAAAAGTTTTTGTTTTGCCGAGAGTACCAAAGATGATGCATATTGTTCATACTTATTGAATGTAATTTTAACTACAAATGAAATTAGAATTAATTGTCAAATCTTCTTAAAAAAATGACACAACCTTTACTGAAAATTGACTCAACTATTATCCGGGTCGTGTTCCATGGAACATGCGAAAAACCTGTAGTTAAGCCACTGTTACGTGACTACAAACTATCTCCACCAAACATCAAATGTCTCCTGTGTTTAATATTCTTAGCTAATTCAATATTATAAATCAAATAATATTATACTTAAAATCATTTGCCTAAATATAGTTCAGGCAAATGCTTTTGTTTTGAATATAAGTTTTTGTCTAGTCTAATAAATATAAAATAATAACTAAAGCTTTTTCCTATATATCTTATGTAATTACGCCTCAATAGTCACGGAAGTTCACTCATGCAATCTAGCTAGGTCTCTATTGGATAGATTTCTCGTTTATAGATTTCTTGCTTTGATTTTTTATAAAAAACATTTTAACGGAATCGTGAACCGAAAATAATAAAATAAAAACAACTATCGTAGAAGGTCCTTATCTTAACCTAGAATGAAAAGTATTTCTGAATTCTAACAGCAAAATTTCTTTAAATTAAATAAGTTTTTCTATCTTCTCTTAAATCATATAGAATATGAAATGAAGCTATTTGAAATATTTTGAATATGTATTAAATCCCATCTGGAATGAATGATTTGAGAGATGTGCTACAAAATAGAAGATGTCGCCATGATGCGGGGTCTGTTATAATATTATATGTTGACATGAGTCGACATATGCCTTCTCGGTGGCAACCACCTCCGTTTGAATGTCTGCATGTCTGGATATGGCACAGCCCGTCATGTTCAAATATTAAAATACATGAATAATTCAAGTACACAATTTGCACAAACCCTTGCCACCTTACTAGTGGGGGATCTGTCAGCTGATCGATTCGAATTAAATGGAGACATATTTCAAAGGCATCGCATGCATCCTTTCAAAATGCTAAATTCATATCACCAAATGGTATTATTATTATCTCAATTGAAAACCCTACGGAAAGAACGGGTCCATTTTTTTGGAAATAAGTTTATGACACATTTTGGTGGCCAGCACTTGAAATTACTTTCAAATAACGTGGTAAAAGTTACCAAGATACAGAGGTATTTATTTTTAGTGGAAACTTATAACAAAGTTCCTAAAATTCCTTGTCTTTTTTCATAATTTAACTGTAGTTGTTATTATTACAGGTTTTACACTTCAAATTGAACATTTTAATGTATGTATTTTGAAAACAAATTTTTTTTGAATCAGTGTGTTGCAACTGTCACTTCTACATATTGTTATAAATAATTTATGAATTTGTACATGAAAATCCCGGCAGCTGCCGCAAAAAAACGTTTATGAATTAAATTTTGGTACACAAAGAGAAACAAAGAGGTTGTCCTCTGCTTGATGCAAATAAACACACACACATATATATCGAAATGATATATATATATATATATATATATATATTATTTATTTGTTTGAGATTATACTTTCGAAGACTTGGTCTTCATCATCAGTCTTTTTTAATTCACAGAATTCCAACTGGTTACCAGCTAAGATAACATCAAAAAAATTTCAATATCCATACGGTATTGACTCCATGAAAAACAATATTTATAATTAAAAAAGACTGATGATGAAGACCAAGTCTTCGAAACTATAATCTCAAACAAATAGATAATATATATATATATACAGATATATCATTTCGATATATATGTGTGTATATTTATTTGCATCAAGCAGAGGACAACCTCTTTGTTTCTCTTTGTGAATCAACAACTCTGCTTCTCTCGGCAAAACAAAAACTTTTCAATTAAATTTAGGTACATACAAACATTAGTATTTATGTATCTTTTTTGTTTAACTGTACATAATATGTACATGTTCAGGGAAGTTTTCAAAAACTAACTTTAATTATGTAATACATACATATTGTAATTCATTTATGTTTACATATGTTGTAGTGTTTGCACTATTTTGAATTATTTTAGTGTGACAAATTTATGTTATAATCATAATAACTATATAATTTAACTAATTCTTTTTCGTTAAGAATAATCCTTAATTGTATGCATGTACATACATATTTATCTATTAAATTATTAAGTTCGTATATAAATAGCCAATGAATAATTTATTTAACTGTTCAATTTGATCTGTATAGTGTTCAATTTGATTTGTACAATGTTTAATTTGAAGTGTAAAAGCTGTATTATTTATTTTCGTCCATAATGTGTATTAATTCGAAATTTTATAATGGGAATTACGGCCAATTTTTTATTCTTCAACTTACGTTTTGTCAACTTTGCCGACTTCTTCAGGGTTTGTGATTTTTAAAATATATTTCCTTTATAACAAAGTACCTGGAACACCGAGCTTTAATTTTTTTATTTAGTTCAAAGCGATATACCATATTAATTTTGTGTTTAATTTTAAATTCAAGTTAAAAAGGTCGTTTTTTTAAACCCAAAATTAAATAATATTAATTAATTTTTTGCCAACCTTTTTGACTGTGCACAAAGTTTTGAAGTTAATTGCAATAAAAAAAAATATTAATATACTTACACTGAGGTTCCTACGTTGACCCTGTTAAACCCTGAAAAAGAGCGGCGATTCTCCGAATTGTCGGGGTTTTTAAGAAGATGAAAGTCGATGTTCTAATAAATTATTTTATTTCGGAATTTGAGGTTTTTATTAACTTTGGGCTGTCTTTCCATCAATTCAGCATTTAGTTCAGAACTATTCTGTCTTAAATTAAAAATATTCCTAATTAATTAAATGCTCGTCATTTTTTTATAATTTTTTGAAAACTTCCTCTTCTTTCCAAAACATAGAATAATTCATGGACGTTCCTTTTTATGTAATAAAACTGCAAAAATATGGTATAGGGGTGGCCACAACGTTGCTCGCGAGCCGCATGCGGCTCTCCAGTCAATCTCGTGCGACTCTTGATCCCTCTTGAATAATACTGATTTTAAAAAGTAAAATAATTAAATTAAAAATAATAATAATGAAAAAATTAAATTAATTTTTTATGACCAGGCAAAGTTGTTGACGCACCACATTTTTCTCAAAAGTAAAATGTTATTTTTTTATTGTAATTTAACACTAATGTTATAAGTTATAAGTAAGTAGAGCAAAAAATAAATCTTACTAGATTTATATTTTATAAAATATAAAAATGTGTCTTTTTTTAATAAACCATTAAGTAATCTCCAATCAATGTGGCTCGCTTTGAAACAGTTTTATGAATTTGCGGCTCTCAAAGTTAAAGTTAGTGGCCACTCCTGCTATATACCAAGAAAAATTAACACCAGTAAACTCTGAAAATAAAATTTCAATAGTACAGTGGAGTTGAAGAAACTCCCGAAGGATTGAAGGTTCTAGGTGGGGAAAAATGTACAGCGAAATATTCAAGAGTTACTATTTACCTGCTGAAAAAAGAAAACCCTATCGATAGAACATAGATAGCCCTATCATATTGCTCTCCAATATTCTCCACTGCACCAAGTGGATCAGTGCATATGTTCTGTAGTATTGGTTTCTAGATGAAAGTCTTTACACCACAATGGTTAGATATGTATAAAAATTTAAATACAAAGGCTTCTATCGACGTAAATATTACAATATTTTTAGAAAAACTAATAAATAAACTTTGACCGCGAAGGAATGTTGTGTTTTTAAATCAGACTTTACTCATTTTCTTTTTTAGGGATAGAATGTAGACAATTTTTACAGAAATTCTTGAATTATTAATAATTCAGTTCACGTAAAGCCGTTAATATAAGCTAGATGCGGAGCCCAAGGCATCAGCTAAGTATACAAAACAGAAAGCTTAATTAAATAAACATTTAAACGAATACCTGGACAGTAAAATAGTATGGCTTAATTAAATAAACATTTAAACGAATACCTGGACAGTAAAATAGTATGTTTATTAGGAATAAAGTTTATGTACCTTAATCTTCATTCATAAATTAAAATCTTCCACTTCGTTCTTCTTCCTTTAAATCAAGCTAAAGTTAAAATTAGATTAGATAAGAAAAAACTACTTCAATGCTCTTGAAAATCAATTTGAAACTTTATTAAAAAAAATGTATACATATATATAATTTTTAAGAAATCGATTAAAAAAGCAATTATCAAGTTTAAAGGTTTAAGTTATTTAATTTCGACGATGATCGATACTCAAATGGAGGTGAAAATTATTTGTTGAAAAGTATCGGAGGAAAAATAAGGGATGATTGGAATCATTCAGCTTATGGTCCTCAAATATTTTCACCGGATAAATGTTAATGGGAACCATTCTTCAAATATTATATTATGTTTGCAGAGGTAAAGTCTGAATTATTTTTAATTCCTCGCTTGTTTTTTGACATTCGCTAGATGCAAGCATTTTATGTGGCACTTATTTATTAAAATTTTATAAATGTATACAAAAATTTACATATTATGAAGAGGCATTGTATTGAATTCAATTTTAGGGGTCCTTTCAATCTTGCAAACGTGAAACACGGAACCTGTCGATACAACGACTTTCTTTCTGTCTGTCTGTCATAAAGGGGTACTTTTTGTAAAATTTTACCAATTGGGAGAGAAATTAACAATTTACTCCGAAATATATACTTGGATGAAATTATAAATTTTTCCATTAAAGATTTTAGAATTATTAAATTTGATTCACAATGACAATATTTAATATTTTATACGAAAGGAAAAAAGATAGCCCAGACGGTAAGGGGCGCCAGAACCCCCCAATGTGTCAGAATTGGTTAAAATTTCAAGTCATTTCAGAAGATCTATCTTTCTTTTTTACAGATTGTTTTTTTACACCTTTGTGAAACTATATAAACTTCTAATTCAAGTTCTTTACGGGAGAGCCTGAATTCTACGCAGCTTTTAAGAAGAGGGGACGAATGGATTGCCTATGTTCAGGTGAGTACAAAATTCAATTTTCACATCTCCTTCATGAGAGAAAATTTTACAAAAGACATCCCTTTATGAGAGAAAAATAAAAGATTATTTCCCAAGAGATTTTACTTATTCTTAAAAGTATTTTAACCAATTCTGACACAATGAGGGGTTCTGGCGCCCCTTAGCTAGCGACTGTGCTATCGTTCTGCCTTTCGTATAAATTAGTAAATATTGTCATTGTGAATCAAATTTAATTATTCTAAAATCCTTAATGGAAAAATTTATAATTTTATAAAAGTATATATTTCAAAGAAAATTGTTAATTTCTCTCACAATTGGTAAAATTTTACAAAAAGTAACCCTTTATGACAGACGGAGAGAAAGTCATTGTATCGACAGGTTCCGTGTTTTGCGTTTGCAAGATTACAAGGATCTCTAAAAATGAAAAGTGAATTCAATACAAAGCCCCCTCATAATATGTAAATTTTTGTATACAATAATAAAATTTTAATAAATAAGTGCCAAATAAAATCCTTGTGTCTAGCGAATGTCAAAAAACAAGCGATGAATTAAAAATAATTCAGACTTTACCTCTGCAAACATAATGTATTATTTGAAGAATGGTTCCCATTAACATTTCTCCGGTGGAATTATTTGAGCGCCAAAAGCTGAATGTTTACAATCAGCCCCTATTTTTCTTCCCATGCTTTTCAACAAATAATTTTCATCTCCATTTGAGTATCGATCGTCGTCGAAATAAAATAACTTTGTTCTGCCTTTCATATAAAATATGTAGTCAATATTGTCATTGGGAATCAAATTTAATAATTCTAAAATCTCTAAAAACGACTGGATTCGGCGAGTAAGAATTTTACTTTCGGGGTGTGTGCTGATCACACTATAGCATGGGATATGTTATTTACATTTTGAAATAATCGTCCAAAATGTTCACTAGCTCTCGGTCTATATGTGTTTTGAATTATACACAAAAACTTTCAACTGCCTACAGATTCTTGAAAAAGTTTTACGTTTTTCTCCAATTTATTATTAAGTTTCTATAGTTTCTGAAATTATTTTATTAATGTTTTATAGGTATTGATTTAGTGTTGTTTTTTCAAACCATTACAGTTTTATCATAAAGATATTTTTTGATTGCTAAATTTTTGGCGGGGAGTAGGGTTAGCCGAGCCGGCTAACGCGCTGGCCCCGCTTCGGCATCGATCGATTATGACGATGTTGGAGCGGAAGGCCGGGGTTCGATCCTGACTGGCAAATAAAAATTTCTACCGGCTAAAAACTCGGCTACCTAACTAACCCTACTAACACTTTACTTATGTGCTGTCTAAATGGGCTTTGTTCCCGGTTACAATAAATAAATAAAAAAAAAAAAAAAAAAAAGAAAAAAAATTGGGCGTCTGAGTAAACGTTTTGTGAACACGGACATTTTCCTCGTTGGGGTAACCCAAAAAGACCCGGAGACGCTGTCGGGAGATGTAGGCAGAGTTTTCTGTTCTGTATGAGCGTTCGAGTTCCCTGGAATTCTCTAGCAATAAGATGGGGTTTGGAACGCTAGAGCTATTACCAAGTCAAAGGCTTATAATAAGGCTTGTATTAAATAAATAATTATTCTATAGTATGATATTTTGTTAAAGCTTCGAATTATTAATTCTTATTAAAGGTGCAATTTTGGTGCCCACCATTAATTGCCGACCGCGGTGGGCAGTCGCAGCGTAATTGCATCTTAATATAGATTATTCATTGAAGGCTAAACTCCTTTGAAATACCATATGTCTTTATTATATCGTATATATTTATTCTTTTATTACATTACTAAATATTATTTGTGATCAAACGTGATACTTGTTTAATAATAAAAAAAAAAACGCTAACTTGAGTTTACCATCCATCTCTTTAGGTATTCAAAATTTCTCGATAAGTTTTATCAATATTTATTATAATAAGTTTGAAGATGATCGTGTGAAACTTGAGCTTATCGGACATTAAATAAAATGAAATTCGTGTCGATGCTTCTTATTAGAAACTATTTGGAAGGGCTGAGCCAGGGCACGTGGCGGCGCTATTCGATAAAAAACACCTTTTAGCTCCTGGCGAAAACTTGTTTTAGATAAATAATTAATACATGGCGTCATCTCAGGTTGGTGCTACCTAACAACGACAAGTTGTCTTAGAAACGAGAGCAGACATGAGCACTAACTTGGCTAAGCATTATCTTTACGAAATTTCAAAATTAATGTAGGGGAGAAGAATATTTAATTTAGTTTAGTTTAGTTCGGATACGACAATGTTGTTTAATTTATAGGTTTGTTGATAGAAATCTTTAAAACATATCATTTTAAGTTTTGTGAGTTTAACAGAGTCGAGTTTGACCACTCTTAGAAAGAGCATATTACCTCGGAGGTAAATCTCTTTGACACAATAACAGCAATTCTCAAACTTTTACCCACGTAGGACCATTTTAACGATTCGGCTGCAAACCAAGAAAATCATAAAATTGTAGTTTAATTAAGCTTACTACTATAGACATGTGAACCTTTATTGAAGATTTGATGTTTTGTTAAGGGAGAATGGTGAAAAATGTTATAATAGTAAAAAAGAAAATTTTAAATATAAATTACTATCTAGTTTTCAGATTATAAAAAACAAAATGCTTATTTGGCATGACTCTACTATAGATATGAGTCTATGAGGCTAATAGTGGATTAACCCACAAAATTATAATTTTGGTTTATCTGCGGAAATTAATTACTAATATTGTTAGCGACCAATTACAAAGTGAACCGAACCAGTTTTTGATTATAAATGATGGTTTGGTCCACTTTGCAGTTTGACAGTAACAATAATAGTAATTTATTTACTCAGATAAACCAAAATTATTGTATAATTTTGTGGGTTAGTTCACTATTGCGTTCATAGCCTCATATATTTCGGGGTAGCCCATCTTCAGAAGCTCAGGAATAAAATAAGATTTGGTGGTTGAGCTGTTTATCAGGAAAGATGTTTAACCAAATGCATTTGTCAGTCTGAAACCGAGCATAATTAATAAATCCCCAGCAACTATAGCTAGAGATTTCAAGACATTGAGGTTTAATTTTTGATTTGCAAACTGCTATGGCCTAAAAATAGATCTGAATTATGTTTATCTCCCACTAATTTCTTCCAGGGCATATGAGCGGAATGGAGTTTCAGTTTCTTGTATCATTATTATAAAATAAAAATATATAGAGATGTTCTGAACAGGTGATTAACTTTAAGAGAGCCAATTCGTCCGTCTTCTTGAATGGTATCATGGTCGTCTTCCAACGCAGATAACATTTTGGATGTATTCATTATAATAATTATCCGTTTGATAAGATTCTTAATAGATCTCTAAATTGAGACAAAACCAATTTCTTACCTTGTATAAACAGGTTCTTTTAAAGAATTCTCTTTTTGTTTTAAAACATTGTATTGGATAATAATCTGTAGATTATAATTGGTTCATCGTTTATATGTGCAAAATATTCCAGTGTCCATCTCCGGTCAAACTGCTGAACGTATTAAACTGCCAACTAAATAATCTGACAGTTGCATATCTGATCCGACATCTATAGTTAGAATTAAAAAAGACCGCAACATGACAGATATTTTAACTCTAAGTTGATCAATAGCCAAGCTTAGCTAGGGGTGGACAAAACATCCATGAATTTGTTGAGCTTAATAACGGCATTAAAAATTAAGAGCTAACATTCATAAAGAAAAATCAATGAGGCTGTCCTCTGTTTGCTGAAAATAAACATAGGTGTACATTTATAAATATTGAATATACATAATTTATTTGTCAGACGCTATAGTTTCAAAGGTTTGACCTTCATCAATCTTTTAATTAGAAATAAAATCTGTAATTTTCTCATGGGTTCAATTACCCAATTGTACGTAGAAAAATTCGTTTGTTGTTATAACAAGTTCGCCACATAGCAATCAATAATCGTTTAAATTCATTTAACATTCACTCATGTTATGTAGATTCCCTGCGTGGTTTTCTAGCTTCTCTTTTTTTTTTAAGAACAGGATTGAGATTAAGAAAAATATCCATGAAAATGTTTATTTCTTACCTACTTAGAAGTTTCGCCTCTCGGAATTAAACAGTACTCTGGGTTTCAATTTTTTTTTTTGATTAAAAACTCATTTAATCCCGCCTAGGGGTGAAAGCTAATCGATTTTTTTTTTTGTAAAACGAATATTTTTTGCCAAGTAACAGCAACAACCATTTTAATAATTATCAATTGATTGACACCAGTTGCTGAGGTATCATCCTTAATTATAGTAAAAAAGTTGATATTCTAAGTGCGGCCCTCGGGATGTTTAGTCGAACATTAAACGTGCCTTCGAATGTGATTATATTATTAGATTAATTTAATATAAAAATGATATGGGATTTTTGAAAGTATGGAAGAGGATCTGTTTTAATGGCTCTTAATTAAAAGTAAATCTTGATAGTGATGGAAATAGCGAAATGCATTCCGTGGGCGGTCATTGAACGGTGATGAGTCACCCACCCATCCAGATCCCAGATCCAATGCAACGGTTCACTTCTCTTGCAGATTAATTAATTTCCCAGGACTGAAATAAAATATATCCGTTTCGTTGTCCTTAGTAGTTGATTTCTAATTTAATAAGAGCGTTTTGGTCACCACCGGGGATTAAGTTTCCGACTAGTCAACACTTCATCTTCATCTTGTGCATTTCCAACAATTTACTAAAGATTTATTTCTTACTCTAAGTTATATATATATAATAAGATAATTTATATCAAATGAAATTATAATCTTTAATCTTACAAAGTGTTTTTTGTATTTGATATTTAATTTCAAATATTAAAACAAACAAAAATTTAGCAAACAAAATACTGTTATGTCAGTGCCTCCATAATGGCCATTCATTGCAAAACAATCTCGAGAACATTGCTTATTCTATTCATTTGGAATGCAGACTTAGAAATTGGGATCTTGTTATTTGATTAATTTCAATGCCAGCAAGACACAATGTTGTCTAATATCTAAGGCACGTTGGTAGGAGCTTCTGGATGTTTCCTTTGATTCTAACTTACTGAAATTTGATAATTTATCAATGTTAGGTCCCAGTCTGGTTATGAAGAATGGCTAAATGACGTCTGCAGTTCAATCTGCTTCGAGAAATTTTGGCTTTCTCTTCAGGTCTAGGCGCTATTTTATGCTCATTTCTTGCCCTATAAAAGCTCAAATTCACCCCTGTCTCGAATATGACTCTCATCTGTGGAGAGTGGTCTCCAAGCATGATTTTGTTACACAAAATTTAATTCAGAAGATGGCAATAAAACTAATAGAAGATCATGTCTTGTCAAGCTCACCCGTATACCTGGCTTCTAGAACCACCTCCACCCTTTCCCTGTATTATAAATACTACTATGGTGTTGTTTTTACTAGTTAACGCGTTAAAAGCGCTACTCAACACAGTTCACTGTCAAATTGGATAAGAATCAAACTGATGCAATCTTCATTTGGTTTATTCCTATGACTTCTTAGAGTATAGCATTCCAAAATTGGTGTCGCTTAGTAACATTAAGGCCCAGTTGTATGTCGGTTGGTAAAGTCTTTGTAAAAGTTGACAAAGGTCAAAACCTTAGAATTCACCTTGTGCCCGACGAGGTGGCCAATCAGATGACAGGATCTTTCATCTGATTGGCCATCCGGCCAGACTCAAGGTGAATTCTAAGGTTTTACCCTTTGTCAACTCTTACAATGACTTTACCAACCGACATACAACTGGCCCTTAGAGATTGAAACTTGTTCCTACCACCGTTGTTCCTGCAACCTACAACCTTTTTAGTGGATCATAGGTATCTATTTTAGAATACAACCCAGACTCTAAACTCTATTCTTCTCCTTCTTTTCACGATGGTAACTAGTATTTCTTTCTTTTAGGTTCATGACAGGTTTTATTTTCTAAACATCTTGAAATATATAATTTCTTTAATCGTTTTATTTTTTCAATATAGGTAGTTCGATTTCCATCTAATGATTTTTTATTTTCTAAAGAATGGTTGGCATCTTATTTTATCTGTTATGAAAAGATTATTCTTATCTTATATCTGATGGTTTCGCTTATTTACTAAGGTTAGGGTCAATAAGCTTGGTCAATTACTATAATTTTCGTTCCGTTTTAAGAAAGAAGCAGCAGAGGTCTATCGATCATTATCATATTCTTACATTATATACTATAAAGAAATTGTTATCTAAATGTCCGAACCACCAGAAAAATTAAGTAATTTTGTTTCATTTTATGATTATTAAATTGATGCTATTTTTACTTTACCATACATGGTATTTTGATTTATCAATGAATCATTGAGTATAATTAAATTGAATAAAAATGTTAATGTTTAAAATTATTCAGCTGTGATTTAACGAATAAATTTTGATTCTCTGAGCTTCTAACATCTAAATCAAACATATCAAACAATATTTTTTTTAAAGTAAATTTAATAATAATCCAAAATCCAATAGATAGTGCTGCTGGAATTTAGAAAAATGTTTTGTTATTCAAATTTGAAATAAATTCAGTTGTTTTTATGAATTATTTTTTAGTTTTTTCCAAATTTTTGAGAACCAGTATAACAATTTCGATAAAAATAATTTGAATCAAGAGAAGACTAGAAAATGTTTTTAGAGTTAAAATTATTTTTTCTCTCTTAATGTTAAGTACCTGTGGCACCGAGCGATGCTCGGTAACCCCTGACCCCCCCCCCCCCGAAACCATACACCTTCCCAACACTGCACCCCCCACTCAACCCCACCCCAACCGCCCCTCCCACCCATGGACCCCCCCAGAACTGCACACCACATCCATCCCCACCCCCGACCCAGTTTTTGCATTTCTATCTTTCTAATGGTCCACATATTATGTGTATATTTGTTTACTCGTACACCAATTTGCCCATATTCGTTCATATTGATAAACATTGTAAAAAATACATAAAATAATAAAAAAAATAATCGTATAGGATCTGAAATAAAAACATAAAATTATTTATTAAATACATAGCTATATATAATATATTCAATCATTTCCATACTTATAATAAAGTCTAATTCAAAAATATTCATTTTAGTAAAAGTAAAAAGCAAGGATTTTTAAAATAGTTCTGTGGTCCAATGCTAGAGTGCCGGCCCCATATGCAAGAGGTCCCAGGTTCTAATACGACTTCCGCCGAATCATTTTTTTTATTGAGATTTTCATCTATCAATAATTACTTTAATTAAGGAAAAATCAATTAAGATGAATTTTGATGAGGTCCAGACCTAGCCAGATCGTTTTTTCTACCTCAAAACTTGTTAATAGATTTTGTTTCATCAAAATCGGTAGGGCCGTTTACAAAATAGAACCAAGATACAAATATATAAATAAATAAATATATATATAAATAAATATACAATTTTTGCTCGTTTAATAAGAGTAGATTAGTTTTAAAGAAATCATCTTTGCTTATTATAATCGGCTTGCGTGAGGGAGCTGACGTGATTTTTTTTAATTTTAAAACCCACTAATATGTCATGATAAATAAAATGTATTAAAATTAGGAAAATTAAATTATATCTTAAAACTCACTAATAGTTCATGACAAATAAAATTTATTAAAATTGGGAAATTTTAATTATTATCTTAAAACCCAATACGCCACTACAGAGTTCAGGGAGTGAAGCAAGATATCCGCCGAAAGCGGGCTTCGCAGCTGGTTTATTATAATTTTCATAAGATAAATAGATTAAGATGATAGATCGTCCATAGTGGAAATTCGACTGTTGTTCGGGACCACCTTTTTATATTTTATTGATAGAAATAATACTCCAAAATAGTTATCGCTTAAAACAGTGGTTCTTTTTAAGCCGCTACTCAATTTTAGGAAATATGTTCACGCCACGACCCAATAAAGCCTTTTTTTCTTTACCTTTTTTTAGATCATAACTTAAACAATTTTGTTCAATTTAAAATGTTGACTTTTTTAAGTCTCATTTAATTTTTTTTTTTACAATTAAGGTAGTTGTTTCACCATATGGTTTTTTTTTAGGATTTTTTGAAATTTAGACAGATTATTATTTAAATACTTCTGCATCGATTGGTAGCAAAACGAAATTTGTGAACCATATAGTTCCGGAGATGTTCAATTCCAAAGATAGAGTTTTTCAGACTTATACATTGCACTATACGGGATATCGGAAAGTTTACATACATTTATAATTATAATTAAGAAACTCTTCTTACGATTGTTATAAAAAACTAAGCCAATATTAAACATTAACTAATACATTTTTTAAGAAAATTTTAATTCATGGTTGCCACACAGTTTCTGAGATAATAATGAATAAATAATGAAAAATTTACACTAAAAACAAACTGGCAACACCGCATGTATTTAAACTAAAAATTGTGTTAACTTTAGTGTCTTTTTTGACGTTTTTTCGCTTCAGCCATTGTCGCAACAGCTTTCAATTGAGTTTAGGGAAAGCGGTGTTGGTTTATAGTGAAACATATTAAACAAAGGAATTATTATTTAACGGGTTATAGTGGTGTTTCACAAAGAGGAAATAAAATTAAAAAAATTAAAAAATCTTTTAAATTATTTTGGAGATTTTT
>JALMQS010000786.1:424827-527516 GCA_024734495.1 Forficula auricularia
TAGGATTTTTGAAATTTAGACAGATTATTATTTAAATACTTCTGCATCGATTGGTAGCAAACGAAATTTGTAAACCATATAGTTCCGGAGATGTTCAATTCCAAAGATAGAGTTTTTCAGACTTAATTTTGTACTATACGTGATATCGGAAAGTTTTTACATACATTTATAATTATAATTAAGAAACTCTTTCTTACGATTGTTATAAAAACTAAGCCAATATTAAACATTAACTAATACATTTTTTTAAGAAAATTTTAATCTATAAAGTTACCACACAGTTTCTGAGATAATAATGGAATAAAGAATAGGCAAACAAGCAATGAAAAATTTACACTAAAAACAAACTGGCAACACCGCATGTATTTAAACTAAAAATTGTGTTAACTTTAGTATCTTTTTTGACGTTTTTTCGCTTCAGCCATTGTCGCAACAGCTTTCAATTGCTTATTAATAACTTTTTGTTTTATAAATCTCCCTTTATAATGTACTTTATCTGAAATTTCTATGATAAAATATAAACAAGCTCGGATGATGTTGGCAGATTTGTCAAACAAGCACGGGATTGGCTAGTAGTGGAACATAAACAGCAAAAAATGTTCTATATACTCTAGCATTAACTTTAAGAGTATATTGTCGCGAAACAACTACCTTAAAAAAAAAACAAAGATACTTTTCGATCCAAGGAAAATTTAATGAAAAAGAAGGTGTTTTGATATTTTTAATTTAATTAATATTGAATAAATAAAAATATATTTTTAAACTTATTGAAAATTAATGTAGTAAGAAATTTGGTTAACGACTCTCCTCGAGCCAAAGAATATGCTTTGCGACCCAATTTTGGGTCGCGACCAATAGGTTAAGAACCAGTGGCTTAAAACACCGGGTTGATTTATTTCATCAGAGAGCTTTCATAGAAAAATCTCTATAAAAAATATCACATTTTAAAAGGAAAGACTGATAGCTTTCTGCGAATAGAATGCTCTAAAAAATTAACTGCGAATGCTCATTTACTGCTACTTCCATCTCGTTTTTCCTTCAATCATTCTATCCCGTTCAGGTGAGACCCTTCATTATACTTTCGCTTAGTGTCAGGGGAAATAAAAAAACTTTTGCCCCCAGGACAAATTAATTTTTCCTCTTTAGGATTTAATTCTCACACGACTCCATGCCCTTTAACAAGAGTAAACATAATAGAGTTAAAGGGACAATTTTTTTGCCTTTTAACTTTACACTTGATTAATTATTCAAAATGATTTAGCCTACATTTGCCCCTCCCCCTAGTCCTCTCTCTATCTCCAGGTTCATTTCCATTTGGTAACCAATGAACTCGTAGAATACTACGAAATCATTCCTATTACAGCTCCTAAGGGAATCTACTATTTGCATGACCTTTAAATCTATGCCTGCCAATCGAGCTCTATCTCTATTACTCTTACTATCAATACATTATTTCCATCCCAGGGGAAGTTTAAAAGTTAAATAGTATAATAAAATATTAATCAAAAAGTACATTAGAAAAACTTTGTCAAATAGTAAATATAAATAAAACTATTACAAACTTGGTACGCTCTTTCACAGAATTTTTCGATAAATAAGCTGACGTGTTCTGATGTGCCCATCCACTTAACTTTACCATACAAACTAGCCCCTAAAATTATTTATAATCATGTTGGGAGCGGTTAGTTTTTGAATTTTTAGACTTCCGGAGGTCCACTGATTATGTATACAAAATTTGGTTGAGTTTGCTCAAATGGCCTAGATTTTTAATTTTTAACCCCCCTCCACCCCCCTTAATTTTGTGTCGATATGCACCAAAATCTAATCAGCTCTTAATCTCAATGGACCAAAATTACGTGTGAAATTTTATTTCAATTCAAACTAGTTTTTAAGCTAGATCGTCCACAAAAATTTGGTAACGCACAGACTAACTAACTAACAGACAACCAGACAACCAGACTAACTAACAGACATTTTGACAAAACAATTATTATCTCGAAAAATATAATTTTTTCGATGTTCACTTATTAGAGCTTTTTTGTAGAGCGAAATTCCATGGTTTTGCTCAATTTTTTTAATCAAAATAGTTTCACCCGTTTTTGAGACATTTTGAAAAAAAGAAGGAAAAAAACACTTTTTTCATGCACGATTAGAATACTTTACCATACCCTGTATGGTAAAGTAAAAACTGGTTAAGTCAGAAAACCACCCGCCTCACGGGTGGCTCTAGTATTGAATTAACCCAAATATGTTCAATTTTTTTAATGTGTTGGAAAAGTCTGGAATGTGGAGAAAAATCATTTTCAACCATGATTGTTTTCGGTCTTGTTTTCTGTCTATGTGTCTGGATTAAGATACCCACGATAATTTGATAACGAAAAGTCGTAGCAAGTTCGTTCCTGTGCTAAAATGTGGAGAACTGATTAGATTTGGGGCTCTCCAGTTCCAGATCTTCCGGTTAAAAAATGCAAAAATATAATTTTTTGAGAGTTTAATCATGTAGTAAGTAATAAGAAATAATAGCCAATCGAACAGATGTGTTTTGAATTAGGTACCATTTAATAAATTGTATACAAAAATAAATATTTTTTTGAATTAATTTAAATATAGGGGAGAATAAACGCTAGAAGCTAGTTTTAAAAAAATGTCATTGCACAAACTAATTCTTCTAAAAAAGGAAATATACTCAAAAATTATTCGAGTCTTGAAAAAGTTTCACTTTTCCTATAATTTATTAATACTTTGTGAATCAAATTTCAGCTCATTAGTTATAGCCATTTTAGCTAAGCTTTTGAAATATATATTAGCCTTGTAGGGACTGATTTGACAAAAGTACTTTTCTACAAATCTTAACAAAATATAATTATAAACTTTTCTTGAATCTAAAAGACTAATGCCGGTAGTATAGCTTTAAAATTACTATAGAAAATCAAGACGTCAACTAGTAGGTCATAGATGTTATGGGTTATTTTTATTATCTCAGAAGGACTGTCATTTCTTCGGGAATTGAACCCGAATGCCTAAAATGCAATCCAGGCACTTGGTTTGCCCACAGAGATGAACCACATCTGACATATAAAATATTTATTTTTTTAATGATGAAGATCGATTCTTTGAGGGAAATTTTCAAATGTGATATGTCGGTAGTTGTTGACCTCGGTGGGCAAGGCAAGTGCCTGGATTGAATTTTTTAGCATTCGCGTTCAATTACAAAAACACCCCTCGTAGCACAAAGCTGGTAACTATATAGAATCTATATTGGCTCTCGAGGTAAAACCGATGTAGAAAAACGGTATAAATTCTATGTCGGAGCTATATCGGTCACCAAGGTTTTCCCGTTATATGGTTTTCATGTTGGTTTTACCTAGTAAACCAACATTGGGTGTGTTTCGAAGGTTTAACGCAAAAAGGGCGGCGCTGCTGATGGAATTCATTTGAAAGAATCACATGATCTCTCTTTAACCTAATTTCGACTAGATGATATCTGAAAGTGCTTGATATAAAAAAAATATTTTATAACTTCTCGGATCTTGTAGCTGACCATCTCTTTTGATTTTCTATTGCCTGTTTATGACCAATTGTTATTTTCTTATGAGAACGACTAACTATTAATCCAACTACTTGGAATTCTTTGAATGTCGTCTTTCGTCGTTAAAACTTCATCTATTGCTCTTCTAAAACGAATTTAATTCAGTGTTTATTTCTTTGATTTTGTTGTTTCAATAAAAGTTAGAGCATATTTTCCCTCTTTATTAGATATTATTTTATTTGAATTTGAATCTACAAACTGTGGGTCAACTTGTCGATTCAAAATTCCTTGATAATACTACATATTATAAAGTTTTTATGAGTTGTTGAATTAGACCACTTTAATTTAAGTTCAATTGTAGATTTGAATCACCACTAGAAATGAATAGTATAAATACTTAAGAATGATGATAGGGAATAGATATAACTAGGTTAATGATGTTTAAAATATTTCATGAGATATTCAGTTGAATGCTCTGAGTGGTGGGGCTCAAGTAAAAGCAAGTTTCTAGTGCTTTTAACTCGAGTACTTTCCCAGCTAAACAACAAGGAAATAATCCCTCACCAGTAGACAAGTTTTATGTTAAACAATATCAACAAATAGAGAGGAACAGAATGCAAAGTTTTAACTTAATTTCAATTAGAAATCTTCTAAATAAAAATAAAAATAAAAAGTTTGTAGGAGTATTTTATAAGGGTAAAAATAAAACCTTTTGACTGAAATCGCTTTATAAAATGTCTGAATAGGCTCGACGCGTAACTCGTCACTCCATATTAATGACTGGTCTTTGGTTTTTAAAACTATAAACACTCATAAAAGTAAAGAAAAAATAGCTTTACTTTTTATCGAAACGTTTAGGATAGACTAGGATTTTATGGCGAAATTTGAGATTTTTACTTTATCCAATGCGAAGCATGGGGAAAGTATTGTAATCGGTCTCGCGGCAAGCACGACTTCAAAGGGTCCTCAGGTAAAGACTACGGAACCCATGGACTCAATTAAAGTCACAAATTGTAGTATTCAATTAGGCTGAATTTTAGCACGTGACGGTTTTGCCAAAAATTACATGGGGTCTCGTCGAGAGGCCAAAAAGTGCGATTTTTTCATTTAGTGCGTGTGGATGGATGGATGGATGGATGGATGTTATCGTTTTTTTGGCCCACTATTTTTTCCACACCGTTGCACCGATTGAAATGAAATTGAAAATCTACCATTCTTTTAACAAAATGAAGATCTGATTAGTTTTTGGTACATACCGGCTCACAAACATTAGTACTTTATTTCAGTACTATTTTAGTTTTTTCAAAATATCTTGAAAATGACTGAACCAATTTTGATGAAATTTAATATTCTAATTAAATACCTTGGGCACCACAAAAAAGGTCAAATAAAGTTTTTAGTAAAATTATATTTTAAAGTACTTTACTCTAGAGAAAGATACTACTTTTTTTAATTTTTTATTTTAAATTCTTTAAAATTTATTCATTTGATCGTTTTAATATAGCTCATTTAAACTTGCTAAAGTAAGAATGGATAGGCTTCTCTCTGTGAAATGCTAAAAATTTGGGAGGCAATTTTATAAGTAACCATAGCAACTTTTAAGTGGGAGATAAATTTACCGAATTTATCGCGTGGAGAATTTACCACTGCTCGAAGCCCCTAAAACCTTAGTAAATTGGATATTGAATTGTATCTAAGTTTCTGAGATTGGCTCGTGATCCCGGCTTCTTTTCCTTCTGCTCTGTTCTTTTCACGATGGAGGGGCCAGCCCATACAGGCCTTTAGGGGATCCACCTTCTGGTGTATCTCCTTCTCACATCAATATCATTAAAAAAAAAAAAAAAAAAAACTGCGTTGTTTTCTTATCCGTTACCTTTACTGAAGACATAGACCATAGAGGAATCGAGTTAAAACCAAAAATAACGATTGATTCTCATCTAGTACTTGAGGAATAACCATTCTATATTGGATTTTTGACGTTTCAGTTTTCATTGGTAACCATTGCGGAAGACATGGAGGAATCGACTTAAAATCAAAAATAACGATTGATTCCCGTCTAGTACTTGAACAGAGGAATAACCATTCTATATTGGATTTTTGACGTTTCGGTTTTCATTGGTCACCATTGCTGAAGACATGGAGGAATCGATTTAAAATCAAAAATAACTATTGATTCTCATCTAGTACTTGAGGAATAACCATTCTATATTGGATTTTTCAACTAAAGCTTGAGTCGTTTGCCATAAAAGAATTTAGTCTTTTTGATTTTAAGTCGATTCTTCACGTATTGTGCAAATGTATATTCATATTTCGAAAAAGGAAATGGGGTTGTCTAGAACAATCACAATTATTTGATAAATTCTCTCCTGGAATAAAACTTGTCAGGACTTGGCTTTTAGATCTTTGCACGTTCTAACATGCCAATAGATAATGGATAGCCAGGAATTATTATATCCGTGACCTTTTTAAAAAATAAATTATCATTCCTCATATCCTTCTTTAATCCCATTCGATACATATAAATCTCACTGTTTTAAGGAAGTTTATGATTTTATTTTGGGCCACACTCATTGCAGTGCTGGGCCGCATGCAGGTTGGACAGCCCTGTTTCATAATTTTCTTAAGATGAAATTAAAATTTCGATATTTCTTTTTCACAAGACTGTCGGAGATTTTATTTATGATAATGCCAATAACATTAAATCTAATGGATAATTTATTGAGTACTCATTTTTTCTCTCTTAAAAAGTTTCCCCGAGTTTTTCATAACATTTTAATTCTTTGTCATCCATCAAGCTGGTCAAATCATTTTTGAAAATGTAAAAAACGCTAGGAGTAAACAAATTAGTCTCTACTAAAGAAGTATGTTGTTAACAAACATGTTGGCCTGCTGTAATAAAATTGGATGGCCAACGAGTGAGTCTTCTATATATTAAATTTTATAACTAAATAGAAATAAAAAAAAAAACTGGTTAGAGGAGTGAATCGCATTATATTTTATTATTTTCTTGATTTTAAAGCATTATTTTTTGCTACTTTAGTTGTTGAAATTAATAAAAAATTTAAAAAATATAAAATAAATTAGAACTACCTGTAGCAAATAGAAATTATAGAGAGATTAAATATATATAATTAAAAAGAACTGAACGTGAAACCTTTCATTTTAAAAGCAAATTAACAGGCTTATTTATAACAAATTATTTTCAAGACTTACTTTTACATATATATTCTCTATATCCTGAAATGATATAGGATATAATGTGAAGTATTGGGAACGCCTGCCAGGGGCTTGACACTTTGAGGGCTTCTATCTCCAAGGTGAAAAAGGTTAATTTCTCTTTTGTTACTTATAGAAAGAAGGAATCGATGCCTTTAATAGTTTGACACTGAATTTAGAACATATAACCAGATATTGAGGTCTTCAGAGGCCAAAAAGAGATCAAAAATCCATTGGTCGTATGCATGTATGTAGGCAGCAATATTTTTAGCATTTAGTGTTAATTCTTGTTTTTTGTTTACTTTGTTATTTTATTTTATTGTAACACTATCATATTTATTTATTGTTTTTGTCGCTGACTCGGATATCGCTGGTTCGAGACCGAGTCTCGGCAGATAGATACTTGCAGTCGCCTCCTCTTGTAAAGTAATGGCAACCTACCAAGAGTATAATTGCCTAGTCACCTCTCCAAATTAGACGTTTGGAACCGGCGTTAAAAAGTAGGTCCCGTATATCTGTGTAAAAACAACTAAACACACTCAGCACAGGTATATGTTGAGAGGCGCCGACACCCGTTTCGGGTATTGCACTCGAAGAAGAAGAAGAATTGAAAAAGTTTTGCCCGGAAGTATATGCTGACCGGAAATACCTGTATTATAATATTTGACATTTATTAATTCTAGAAGCCATGAGCAATTAGAGTGGTCCTTATTTTGAGTATTTTTGAATTTTTTCGATGGCAGAGGAACATATGGTTCCAAATAAATAAAACCCCCACGTTTCAAGTCTTTATATCAATTTTTAACCTGTGCCGCACAGAGATGCTAGTGTCCCAATCAATTATTTATTCCGGCCAAAGCAATCGCTCAAATAATTTGAAACTCTGTAGACATTATCAATATGATAGTAGCCATCCTTCAGAATTTTTACAGATTTTTAACTATTATAATTTTGGAGTACAGTTAGATAAAATATTGCTATATCTTAGTGTTAATAAGTTATAGACTCCAAAATTACAATAGCTTAAAATCCGAGGTATAACTACTATAATAAGGATAAGGTCTACATAGTTTCAAATTTTTTGAACAATTACTTTGGCTGGAATAAAAAATTGTTTATTCAATGCCAAAAACCCCATGTTATATAGATGGGAATCTTGCATTGCTATGAGGCACAGGTTAAAATTGAGATAGAGACTTGAAACTTGGGGGATATTTTTTATTTATATATTTTGAACCATATTAGTCTCTGTCAGCGTAAAAATTCGAAAATAAAGACCACCCTAATTGAGCATCCTGCGCTACAAGATGGTTAACTTCGTGTTTTTTATGAGATCAAATGTCATTCCAATAATATATCTAAACGAATTCATAAAGAATTGAAATAGCCTGATTGTTGATTCAATTGTGAACGGAAAATCTGACGTCAAATCGACATTTCAATTCAATGGCTAATCGAGTTTCCGAATCCAAAGAAAAAGATCGAATTCAATTGAAGAACAAATAACAAAAGCGGTTTAAAGAAGTTAGAAATAATTTGTGTTGGGCGGATTCACTCTAATTGTGTTCCAGTTTTGTTCTTGAAGAAAAACATGCTGGCAAATTGTGCTTCGGAACTTAATTCAATTTTTTTTTTCCTCCGCGGTCGTTGGAGGTGGGTTAATGAGTGAGGTACGTACGTGATTGATTGGCCGCCGGGGGGCGGAGCCCCTTTAGCCACTCGTTTTTCACGTATCGACTTTCATTTAATTTCGTATCAAAACCTGGCAATTATAAACCCGAAATTTGACAACGCGTTTAATTCAATAATGAGGGGCGGGACGGGACGTGGAGAAAGAGGAAATTACACGTTTTCACCCGAGGTAAGTTAAATAGAAAATGAAACATTCAATCTTTTTAAAAATAAAAATGTCTGATTTGAAAGAGACTCTAATTTGTTCGCTTGCAAAATGAATTCTGACATAATTTGCCCGGAGGCGATCGCACTCAATCCTTTCTAATTGAAATTGAGGGATGATCCTTCACGAGAAGGCAGATGGGATTTTGTATTATTATTATATTTTATAATTATCTATATCTCTATGTAAAATAAATACCTAGAAATTCTTTTATAAAACAATCTAGAAACATTTATTAAAATTCCAAACAGTTTTGGGTTAAATTATCCTTTTATCAATGGAGTTGCATTAAAAAGGAATTTAAAAGCAACTATAAACAAATAAATGTTTTTATAATAGACAGTGATACAAATCGTCTTGGGGATAAAATTACATCTAATCAAAATACAAAATATATGTATATACTGGCAAAGTTTTTTGTAAACAAATTTTTGGTGTTACCAAATTATTGTTAAGGGAGTCCGGGACTGATTGACACAAGGGTTGGTTGTCTCAAGTTCTCAATCGCTGTTGCTTTTTGGTGGTCTAAACTCAAACCACAGTACGATCACAATATTCTGAGGGTGTATACGTGGCATTCCAGACCAAATCGGACGGTTTGAAAAATTTTAATTTTTGATTTCCTTCATTTTTTGACATTTTTTAGTACCGAAAAAATATGTAAAAAAAAAAAATTAAATTTGAACCATTTTTGAAGAAAATATGAGCAAAAAACCGAAATTCGATTTATTTTAAACCGGTGATCAAAAAAATTTCAAAATTTACCAGAAAGAGTTTTTTGATGGGTACCTACTAAAAAATGTCAAAAAATGAGGGAAATCAAAAACTAAAATTTTTCAAACCGCCTGATTTGGTGTGAAATGCCTTATACGCACTTTCTAGTTCTGGCAACACTTCTGGATATTGGTGTTTTTATGTTTTTGCAGCTGTAATTTTTTTTTTTTTTATTGATATAATTCACTCTCATATTCACTCTGTATTCAATGAAGTCTCTATTTCAACTTTTTTATATTATTTTATAAAAGTTGGACAATGTTATTCTGCATCAACATTGAGATTAGGTTCAATGTCTGTTTTTCCAGCTCGGTTTTTGTCTGAAATGTCTGTTAGGGGTTGTCTCAAAAATTACGGGGATGTTGTCACATGTAAATCTAAATGAAAATGAATCCAGTGTATAAATTGTAAGAATTGGGCTAATTAATTATGTACCCCTGGACCAAATAACTTGTCAAAATTGTGAGAGTGGACTCGAAAGGGACTAGGCTAATATAGGACATTTTCTTAAATATTAACTTAAATTAGTATTTTAGTGTCTAAAATGGTCTTAAATATGTAATTGTGCTTTATAAATATCATTGTTTGATTTTTCTATTTTCAATACACATTTTTTTATTTTTTCCCCATCTAAATAACCCGTGACTTCAAACCCGGAGTATGGCAGGTTGTCACAAAATTTCACTCCGGCATAACTTTTTTTTCTGAAGAGTCAAATGGTGGTATGGCCTCAAATTTGTGGGGAAAATATAGCCAAGGAAACATATTACGAGATACACTAATGATAGAAAGGGAAACTGTAAACATTGCTTCTTCAAAAATTAAAAACCATAAAATATGAAAACCAGTCCCGGGTCCCCTACTCTTTTTAACCCCCTCCTCCTTCCAAGAGACGCCTCTGAATTAGTGACCCAGGGGCTAGTATTAAAAAAGAATAATGAACCAAATTTGACCCACTTCTCAAAAAAATTAGCGATCACTGCTATAGACCCTGAAAAAGGAATCAATACTCCCCGAATTGTCGGTTCACAAGTGTAAAACGAAAAGTTTCCAATAAATATTGTTTTATTGAGAATCATTTATCCTTGGACTACCTTCCTCAGTTTTAATAAAAATAAAATTTATAATAATTATGAGAATGTAAATGAAAGTAGTATGATGTTTTTGTTTTTTATTTTCAAAATTATATCTTTAATGATACATTATAATTAATGATGAATAAAAATCCTTTGGCGATTCTCACCAATCGATTTCATCAGGAAATCTTATAGATTATAAATAACCTGATCAACTGATATCGGTCCACTCAATAAATAATTCCCCACTTGATTATTTTTAATGATAGATACAAGATGCAATAAATATCGAAGTTCGATATCCCTCACGCGCTAATGAATAACTCCGAAGGCGAAGCCTATCCAAATTTGTTGGACAACTGAAATAAACGTGAATATTAAAATGCAGATAAAATGGGGGAGGGGGGGGGGTATTAATTAAATCAGTGAGAGTGAGAGAGGAGGGGCAGTTCGAAAAGGCGAAGATCAAATGGGCGCCAAATTCTACCCACACATCCATTTAATCGTTTTATGAAGAAAAGAATTCTCCGAATTCGGGCTCAAAGAGCATTAAAAATGAAATACATATTAATTAAGAGAAACGCCTGAACGGGACACCTCGCCTCTGAATGGCTGACATCTCATTTGCGCCCACGAGGGCTTTTAAGTTGCTAATCGAAACGGCCACTTGGCAATTGCATCAACATCTTCCGGAGGTGCTAGGACAACTGTTCAAAATTGAATTTTAATAAGCTCTCTCTTTATATAATTTTTTATTAAGAAACTGAAAAAAGTATTGAATTATTTTGTCAATATTATTAATCAGAATCAAAAATTAGTATCCTCTCCATATTTTAATTAATATAAACCTTAAGCTAAGTAAATTCGACTCTCGATAATCCAAGGGACTACAAGAAAAATTCGAATTATCGAGACTTCGATTTATCAAGAGGAAAGAAAAAAAATTCGAATTATTAAGAGTTATTTTTTACATTTTTGAAAATATATGAGCTTACATAAATTTAATATATAGCCTCAAGTAAAAAAGTAAAAAAAAGTGTGTGTGTACTTATATACACGCGTTAGAAGTTATACTTCTTTGGCGTCTTAAAAAAAATTTCAAAAAACAAAACTGCAGTAAAGATCGAAGAAAAATATTAAAATTAATCAAAAAGGTTTTATTTCAGTAAAAATAGCTATACAGTCAAAATAAACAATCATTAATTATCATGTGAACGAATCAAATTAGTATTGCAGTACAATGCTAGATGTTATTTTCACTTAAATTCCGGGAAATTATCAAGGTAATCTATAATATAAAATATAAAGATATGTTTAGAATTAGATTTGACAAACAAAATGATTAAATATTTATTAAAAAATAATTAACTCTCCAGTAATAATTCTAGATATAATACTTACAGAACCTCTAATATTTGAAAACACTCTCAAAGTTTTTACACAGTTTTTGTAACTGACAAATTTATATAATAAATATATAATATATATATATATATATATATATATATATATATATATATTATTTCAAAATATAATATATTAATAAATAATATAATAAATAATAAAAAAAAAAAAAAAAAAATTTGTATTATATAATTCTCTATAAAAAAAAAAAATGTAAATAAATGTTTCATTTCAATTTTTAGAACTACTGAGGATGGTCGACCAGTGGTGACCGAAACTGTATAGTTATCAATTAAATAATTCTAATAGTTATTAAAATTATTGTTTTATTATATTTGTGACAAAACCAACCCTTCAATTTAATGAAAAATTTAAATCAAGTCACTTAAGTTCTGAAGAAATTTAATAAATAATATATTAATTATATAAATATATAATTATTAAGAATTGATTATTAATATAAATAATATAATTAAATGAATTTAACTTTAAAGGACATCATAGATATTAGAGAAATATTTTTACATTGCATATCAGAGAGGTTCGTCCTCTTAGGAATCGAACCCAAGCGCTAACTAAGCTTGCCGGGCCAGTAGCCAAACCTCTTAAGACAAATCACTCTCTGACTTGCAACATATATAAGTATTATAGCTAGACTTTTCACTCCCTTCAACTCAAAGGGAATTGTGAAAATTCCTGCTAAACTGAAAAAAGTTTTCAGTGACGGACCCATGGATTTTACAGTGAAAACAAAGATTTAAGTATCTTTTTGGGTGTCTTTTTTTGAAAAAAGATGGAAATTATTTCAAAAATCAACCCAGTATATAATATTATTAAATGAATTTAACTTTAAAGGACATCATAGATATTAGAGAAATATTTTTACATTGCATATCAGAGAGGTTCGTCCCCTTAGGAATCGAATATTATATACTGGGTTGATTTTTGAAATAATTTCCATCTTTTTTCAAAAAAAGACACCCAAAAAGATACTTAAATCTTTTTTTTCACTGTAAAATCCATGGGTCCGTCACTGAAAACTTTTTTCAGTTTAGCAGGAATTTTCACTATTCCCTTTGAGTTGAAGGGAGTGAAAAGTCTAGCTATAATACTTATATATGTTGCAAGTCAGAGAGTGATTTGTCTTAATTTGTCGCGGAATTTTTAAATTACTTTTTGTCTTTTGATGGAAATATATGGTCATGTTATTTGTTAATGAGCATACATTTCTAATTTTTTTTTTTTCTTTTCTTTTTTTTTTTTACTTGTTTATTATTTGTTAAATTGTTGTAATTAATTTGTATTGATGTTTATTAATGTAATGTTGTAGCTAGATTGTATTGATGTTTGGAGGACCTAGCCACCGAGGACTTGTGCCTCTAAGCAGGTCGAGAAATAAAGATTTATTTATTTATTTATTTATTTATTTATTTATTTAAGGGTTTGGCTACTGGCCCGGCAAGCTTAGTTAGCGCTTGGGTTCGATTCCTAAGGGGACGAACCTCTCTGATATGCAATGTAAAAATATTTCTCTAATATCTATGATGTCCTTTAAAGTTAAATTCATTTAATAATATTATATACTGGGTTGATTTTTGAAATAATTTCCATCTTTTTTCAAAAAAGACATCCAAAAAGATACTTAAATCTTTGTTTTCACTATAAATAATATATTTCACATCCACATCAACTGGCTTATTGAATTTGAAAATAACAACACGTTTTGTTAAATTCCTTGCAGTTTAAAGGAATATATTATTTATTCTATTCTGTAGTCAACTTCATCATGTTAATTTTTGGGACATCTGCGCGCGCAGGTCACAAATTCACTCTCATCCAAAAGAAGTATAACTTCAAAAAATAATGAAAATGACAAAAAAGAACAAAAAATAAAATATGTATTAACATTGCAATAGATAATAACATACCTAGTTAAAAAAAATTAAGAATAAATGAGGAGTAAACATTGCTAGGAAAAATTCCAATTATAAAAAAGGAAAGTGGCCTAGTTCGAATTATAGAACATTCTTTCCCCCTCTTGTTACGAAAAGGATTTCTAGTTATCGTGCATACCAAAATAAACGGCATTTTTTAATTTGCCTAAGTTAACAGCTGAAGAGTTCGAATTATCGAGAGTCGACTGTACATATACACCTATTCGCGCAACATTGTCCCTAGACTATCGCTATAATAATAATAATAATATTAATTGTTTATTAGCTATTTTGCTATACATTATACAATCAAACAAATAGTCTCCGAAACGTCGGTTTATGAATAAAAGGATAATATAAATTATCTTCTTTTCTTTGGACTGCCTCATCGATATCCACTCAAACAAATATATATGGAATTTGTTTCAAAAATACATTCAATTATAAAATACAAGAAGATGAGCATTAATACAGTTAACAATATAATATAATAACAATCTATATTTTTCTACAATACAAACATGATGATCAACAATACACATGGCATACCATGACATATACTTACAAACCTACATATGAGACATTCTACGCCAAATCGTACGGTTTGAAAAATTTTAATTTCCTTCATCTTTTGACATTTTTTTAGTACCCATCAAAAAACTCGTCCTGGTAAATTTTGAAATTTTTTTGATCACCTGCTTAAAAGATATCGGGTTTCGGTTTTTCGCTTATAACTTTTTCAAAAATGATCCAAATTCAAAAAAAAATGACATACTTACTTTTTAGAAAAAATATAACAAACAATTATTTAAAGTGTTTTTATATGCGAGAAAATTTTTATCTTGTTTTTGAAACTGTATGTACTCTTCGATTTTTTTGATAATTTTTTATTTTAAACTTCTATTCATTTTACGGGTACTAAAAAATGGCCAAAAATGAAGGAATTCAAAAATTGAAATTTTTCAAACCGTCTGATTGGGCGTGGATTTGGCGTGTCCCACTATTGTTGTGACAATAGAACAGTCTCTCATCTCTCCAACGTATTTAGGGTCTTAAGTTTTTTTATATATTCAGGCAGGTTATTATATGCTCTTAAACCCTTATAAAATAGGTTGTTATTTGTACTTATTTTCTTTACCCTATTCAAGTAGAAAACAATGTCGTACGTCAACAATTACCGATCCATTTGCGCTACAGAAATTAGATGAGAACACGATGTCCCAAGAAGTTGCATATGCTTAAATAATTTAAAGGCACGGAAAGGTAAAAACCTGAAACCTAAACAGTATTTGAGGACGAATCTATTTCCTGGGGATCTTTTCTAAAAATTAGAAGATACATGGGTCTCAGAAATTTTTGAAGAATGGCCCCTGCTGATTTCGAAACCCTTTCAAATGCGCGAGAAAATGTTGTGTACTTTTGGTTTATATATGTATATGTCTATTTGCATCAAGCAGAGAATAATAAATTAAATTGAAAGTTTTTTTTGTTGAGAGTAGCAGAATTTTTATAAATTAAAGTAGACAATAATAGAGTAAATGTCTTTTACTGGAAAAATAAATTTTTAAATTTATTTACAACCGGAGAATAGTTTCGAGGGCTTTGTCTGATGACTTACGAAGAGGGCAAAGCTCTCGAAACTATAGTCTCGTTATAAATAAATTTAAAAAGCAGAAGACACTCTTTTATTGTCTCAGAGAATAATGATTTCATGGATTTCTCTTTATGAAAAGGCCTATTCTTTAATTCTCAATGATTTTCCTGAGTTAACCGTAAAAGATAAATGCATTTCTTCTCGAGCGAGACATTCTGACTGTTCACAGAGACACGAAATGAGAAACAGTGCAGTGAAACCACAGTACTGGATGAAAATATGTAAACAAGGATAATTTATTAATCGAATGTTTTCTACATTTGATTCAATCGCGAATCAAATGTAGGAAATTTTTGTCAAATATTGAGTGAAAATAATATCTGAACTTATATATTTCTAACTTGAAATAATGATGTTAAATAAATTTTATAATTTTTCTCATAAGTATCGTATATCATAGGATATACTAACGAGAATTGTTTTGACCGCGCTTTTTTGAAAAAGATATATATATCGCGAGACTACTGCGGATGACGCTATTGGAGTCTGCGGAGTCTTAAGTCTGGACCAAGAGAGAAAAAGATGTGATCCATTTAGCTACAAACCAACGTCATTTCGCGTATAGCCCGCATTACATTCAGATGGATCACCAAATGAATTTTAAATCTAAGAAGTTATATATACAATCTCCCAGTCCAGAGCCCTTGATCTATTAGCATGTATGTTAGATGCTTGCCATTAATTAATCGAATGTTTTCTACATTTGATTCTATCGCGAATCAAATGTAGGAAATTTTTGTCAAATATTGAGTGAAATTGAAGGGAGATTCAATATATAACATCTTAGATTTCAAATTCATTTGGTGATCCATCCGAATGTCATGCGGGCTATACGCGAAATGACGTTGGATTGTAGCTAAATGGATCAAATCTTTTTCTCTATTGGTCCAGACTTAAGACTCCGCAGACTCCAATATCGTCATCCGTAGTAGTCTCGCGATATATACTACTGTGTGCAATAAATAGTAAGACTTTTTAATTTAAATTTCGCGCGGAAACCCATTCGTCGAAATATATTTTTTCTAGGTTGGTATGACTGTCAGTGACATCTTTGCCAAATGTCACATCAAAATAATCATTGGTGTTTAGTATACGCTTGTCTTTCTGAAGTACAACAAGTGCATTAGGCGATTTTTACAATGAGTGAAATTATTCAACAAAGAAGTTCCATTAAATTTTGTGTGCGGAATCAAATTTCTGGTGCCGAAACGTTCAGAATGTTGCAAAAGGCCTTCGGTGATAATTGTATGTCGCGAGCAAGTGTTTTTGATTGGTACAAACTGTTCAAAGATGGTCGAGAACACGTTGACGACGAACAAGTCAAAAATCAAGGTCCTGTTGACAATTTTCTTCGATTATCGAGGTGTGGTGCACTCCGAATTCCTTCCGACTGGCCAAACTGTCAACAAGGAATACTATTTGAGTGTTATGCGTCGTTTGCGCGAAGCTATTAGTAAAAAGAGGCCGGAATTATGTGTCTAAAACTCTTTGTTTTTGCACCACGATAATGCACCTTCGCATACTGCATTGATTATTCGTGCGTTTTTCGCCAAAAATTCAATCAATATGGTTCCACAACCACCGTATTCGCCTGATTTAGCTCCTTGTGATTTCTGGCTGTTCAGCAAACTCAAACGACCGCTCTGGGGAAACCGTTTTGAGTCAATTGAAGATATTAAACGCGAATCGCTACTCGGATTGGAAAAAACGTTTGCGCAAGTGTATTGAGGCTGGGGGGGATTACTTTGAGGGGAACGAAATAGATTTGGAAGAATAAATAAAGAATTTTAAAATTAAGAACAAAGTCTTACTATTTATTGCCCACAGTTATATCCTTTTCAAAAAAGCGCGGTCAAAACAATTCTCGTTAGTATATAAATTATCATTTGATATACTAATGAGAAAAATTATAAAAATGATAATTTACTTTGTATGTATACCAAAAATGATATAGTGTAAATCAGCCTTTAGAATTATTTAGATTAAAATTTTGCTTATAATTTTAATAAGTTTTATTTAAAAAATAGTATATACATATATAATTTCATTTAAATGCCAGATACCATAGGCGTTGTGGCGACACCCCTTGTTGTTCCATAATCTGCAACCGGGTGAACGCGCTTGATGGCTTCGAGCTCCGCCCCAGGATATGTACATTTGTACATAGATTATAAAACCAAATTATTAACGCTCAAGATTCATAATAATGTAATGTTACGATTTTTATCATTTTTATATCAATTTAATAATCTAATCATAAACATGTATTTAGCTCAAGGAAATTTTTTAATGGTTTAGTTTAGAGAGACGTTAAAAAAGTGTTATTAAATAATTATTGTAATATAATTTTTATGTTCTTTTTTAATAATATACATTTAAACTTATAATTCTGGAATTCTGCCACATTACACTTGTAATAGAATTTTGTGGGTTATTTAATTCAAATTGGACAGCTTTTACGGATAGTGATATTAAAAGTCATAAATTTTGTGAATTTTATTTCCATCCATTTAATAGAGTAGAATCTTCTTCCCGTTTTAGTTTTTAAAGAAACTTGAAACTCAATCTTTCAAGATAATTCAAATATCTTCACTAGTTTTATTAGTTTTACACTTAAAACTTTTTAAAATTTTTTTAAAATAATAAAAAAATATATATACACTCTGACAGTTTACACATACGACACGAATTCACTCCTAGACGAACGAATCCCGGGCAAACTATTCCTTCAAACTTAGAAATTGAATAATGAAGGAAAACACAATTTTCAACTTGGAAAAATTTAATCGAAATATATCTACATCTAAAAAGAAAATTCGAGAGTAAAATGTTAGGTACTAATGTATGTCCTTAAATATTTAAAAAAAATTGCTAATCTTCTTTCGGCTAACGAGGACTAAGTATTTTTAAATTTGGTTATTTTCTGATTCCCCCTGTGGACCAGAGGCTAGATTTGGTCCACGGTATCCCCTGCTTGTCGTAAGAGGCGACTAAAAGGGGTTGAGCGTGGGGGCGTGATTCCCCCATCTCGTAAAAAACCCCATCTATTATATATAATCGAAACTAAAATAATACTAGATGAAATTAAGAAAAATATATCGCCATCTATTAGAAGTAAGTTCAACTACAATAATTTAAAAATATATACTACAAAAATATTTAAAGAAGATGATACAATTTTGATGGCTGTATATGTATATAATTAAGTAATGGAGAGGGATTCAGCCAATGGGTAGCCTCTGCTGAATAAAAAACTCCCAATTATGGAAAACTTTATAACCATCGAGGAATATCATCATGCTCAGACACCTTATACACAAATATGGCGTTCGTCTTCAAGGACTCATCAACTCTTAGGAACTGATGATGGCATTATTTAATTAAAGCCGAAAAGTTTTCCATAATTGGGAGTTTTTTATTCAGTAGAGGCTAACTATTGGCTGAATCCCTCTCCATTACTTAATTACATACATATACAGCCATCAAAATTGTATCAACTTTATAACGATCGAGGAATATCATCATGCTCGGACACCTTATACACAAATATGGCGCTCGTCTTCAAGGACTCATCAACTCTTAGGAACTGATGAAGGCATTATTTAATTAAAGCCGAAACGTTTTCCATAATTGGCAGTTTTTTATTCAGCAGAGGCTACCCATTGGCTGAATCCCTCCCCATTACTTAATTATATTTAAAGAAGATTATATTAATAATACTATACTATGATTATTCTAATGAATTAAATGAAAAAAAACTAATTCAAGAACTGAAGCTTCTCTTTAAGAATCTTCTATATATAATGTTTCTATATATATATATAAACGTTCCGCTCATTCAACGACTAGCAAAACGCCTTGTTTTCCTTATGATCGAGCTTCTCCTTGACTCCCTAGACTTTCGTCTTAATAATATAAATTTGAAACTTCTATATATACCATTCGTTCAAATTTCAAGATCGCCATTAGGGAATCGATTTTTCAATCCTTCGTAAACATTTATTCAAGAATTAGATTAAAAATCATCTAAAGAAATCAAACACTGGAATTTTCGGCATAATTCTAGTTTATTTATCATCATCATCATGGAATATACATTCCTAAGACTGGTTTGACGTAACCATCTCTACTAAACTGGATCTCATTTCAAATCTTTCACTTTTCTAAAAGCCCTACATCTAATACTTTGTATTATCTGGGATATCCAATCTCTTTCTCTTTTTTCCTCATTTCGCCCTCTAAAATTCTTCCGGCACTGTTTTGGGAACATATATTTCCAAAATTTTACGTGGGTGGACCGTTTTGAGACTAGCAGGATTTTTATAAATTAAAGGAGTGTGACTTCTGCTGGAAAAATAATTTTTGTAATTTATTTAAAACGAGACTATAGTTTAGAGGGATTTCTCCTCTTCATTAGTCTATATTACAATTAATTCACAGGAATTGATGTGTGAAACTAAAGTCCTTTTATAAATAAATTTAAAAATTTATTTTTTCACTTATAATTACACGAGAGCTTTTTTTTGCCGAAGTAAACTTGACATTTTAATGAGAATTTTGTTGCCTGGCAATTAAACGAAAAAAACTACCTGTGAAAAAATTACGAGTCCGTAGGACGAGTAATTTTTTCTGGTAGTTTTTTGAGTTAAATTGCCCAAAAGCAACAAAACTCGAATTATAAAATATCAAGTTTACTTCGACCCAAAAAAAGCTTGAGTGTAATTCGGTAAGACAATTTAATGAATCAATACGTAAATCACAAAATTAACAAAATTAAGACATAAATTAGTTTATTTAATTTAGAGGAAAAGTACAATTGTTAAAAATACAATTCTTATAAACAACTTGATTTTCAGAACTTCTACGTCTCCATATTGATGTAGTTGAATTCACAGTATTCTGAGGCATATTTTTGTTGATAGCTTTTTCAATTTCTCCAGTCGAAGACTCTCCAAATCTCGACATTTTCATACAATGCAAGTTTGACATAAAATTGTTTACAATGTTGGTTGTCATGTCAGTGTTGCTAGACACCGATGATGCAGGCCTACTAAAATCTTAAAACTAGGTTCAGTTTTGTCGCTGGAAAAGTTAGGGTAAACTTTTTTCGCTGTCATAGTGACAAAAACACCGTTGCTTATGGGACTTTTAGTGTATGAATTAAATTGTCAGCAGAAAACACACTATTTTATTGTTTTCTTTAATTGATCCTTTAATAATAAATGTAGTAATAGTAGTACTAGAAAAATGAACAGATTTTAAAAATATTTTAGTCTATATTATGAAAATTATAATCTCTTTTGTGAAATTATTTTGATAATATTTTTTGATCCAATGCCCATTATAATTATCGGTGGTCGGAGTTAATGTTCAAAGCAGATAATCAATCAAGAGCTGGTATAAAAAATAAAAATAAAACACACCAATAGAATGCTGAACAAACTCCATCAGGTATTGGATGCCGCCTACAATTATGCAAATTATGTGTCATGTCAGATTGCGTAGCCCTTTTGACATCATGTCAAGCTGCCTTTATCAATCGCTTGCAAACCGACCCCCTCCACCCACCACAGGCTCAATATTCGTTTATCCACAGTTGAAAATGATATGCCCCCCTGATGGCATAAAGATCCTGACAGGTTTAGCTAGCGAACGGACGGATGGACGGACGGACACCTATAAGCTCCAAACTTTCTATAGAATACAACTCCCGAATCTGTTGAGGATAAATCAGCTAGTAGATTGTTATCTGCTCAACCCAGATTTGTTCTAACATATTATGACAAGATTACACCTTTTTGGTGAATGTTAAACAGCCAAAGGAACACTTGACAAGGGAAATGGATCACTAGCCTCTGCGTTAGTATCGGAAATGTTAATTACTTTTTAATGGTCAACTTCATGTTCATTGGCAGGTGACAATTGGTCACCCAGAAGAGATGGATAAACTTCTTGTCATTGCAAATTAATTGGCTGAATTATTAAAATGGACACTTGTTGAATCACATTAATATATTGTAATGGTAAATCAGAGATGGATACATTTTAATAAAATATGTTTTACTTCACTATTGCGAACAAAAGACTAAATTTAATAATAAAAAAATAAAACCGACTTCAATAAAATTAAATGCAACAAATAAAATAATAATAACTTAAAAATAAAATAAAATACACTAAAAGGTATAAAATAATTATCTTATTTAGTTACAACTTCGCCTTCGGCGAGCATCTTACTTCTTGATTTTTTGACTTTGAACATTCGGGGGTTTTAAAATAATAATTTAAATTTTCTAATTTTAATAAATTTAACATAAACTGTTTGTGGGTTTTAAATGGAGTGGCTCGCGGCGGACAGCATAAGCGCTTTATAATAGAAGATATTTGACTGATTAGAGACTGATTACTGAATTATATTTCTATTATTTCATTAGCCCTACCCTTAAAAGTTAGTTAAATACATCTCTTCTACTCCGACTCCGGCTCTGGCTCCGACTTCGACTTCGATAAATCAAATTTAAAATCTCCTGTTTCGACTCCGGTTCCGGTAAACCCACCTCCATTACATCCCTAGTATAAATTCTAGTACTTTACATGCCACATATCATAAAAATTCAATTAAATATGTAAAAATTCAATATTGTATAAGCTCTAAGGTACTTTTTAAATAATGGAAAAATAAATAAATTTTGTAAGATTGATTTGTGTAAATAAATTTTTGAAGTTATACTTCTTTTGGCGCGTTTAGATGAGAGTGAATTTGTGACCTGCGCGCGCAGATGTCCCAAAAATTAACATGATGAAGTTGGCTACAGAATAGAATAAATAATATATTCCTTTAAATGACTGCAAGGAATCTAACAAAACGTGTTGTTATTTTCAAATTCAATAAGCCAGTTGATGTGGATGTGAAATATATTATTTATATTAATAATCAATTCTTAATAATTATATATTATATTTTTAAATAATATATATATTTATTATATAAATTTGTCAGTTACAAAAACTGTGTAAAAACTTTGAGAGTGTTTTCAAATATTAGAGGTTAATTCTGTAAGTATTATATCTAGAATTATTACTGGAGAGTTAATTATTACCAGAAGAACCTATGGATATAGCTTAGAATATTTTAAATATTTAAAAAATATATTTGACTCGTTCACATGATAATTAATGGTTGTTTATTTTGACTGTATAGCTATTTTTACTGAAATAAAACCTTTTTGATTAATTTTAATATTTTTCTTCGATCTTTACTGCAGTTTTGTTTTTTGAAATTTTTTTTCAGACGCCAAAGAAGTATAACTTCTAACGCGTGTACATAAGTACACACACACTTTTTTTAAGGCACTCATTTAAGTGTTCGATACGTCCCTATATGACAATATTATTATTATTTTTTAATGTAGCCTGAGTTGTTATATTCAATAAACTGAAAAATAAAAACAATTTCTAGAGAATAAAAACATCCTCGAAAAATTCCTTAAAAATAAATTTACAATCGACCAATACACCCCCCCCCCCACACACACACACACACACGTACACTTGTGTGTTTGATATAACTATTTCAGACTAAAATTTTGCAAATAATTTGAAAGATTCATCAACAATCAAGTGACTTCATATTTCGTATTATCGTAAATGGGCTTCTGACTATGATAGTAAAATAACTGTTACTACGACCGTTATCTTGGAAAATTGAGTCAAAACATTGTGTTGTTAAAATTAACTACAAAGAAGAACGAATTTGATATCGCAGCAATTTTGCAATTTAGAAGGTACGGAATCCTCCGTATGGACTCCAACTTACACTTGCCCGGTTTATTTCGTATTTTAGAAAAAGTTCGGCTTATAAGTGTTGAATTTCCAGTTATCAATTTTACCCGGTAGCCCTCAGGGCTTACAAAAAACTTAGGGCTTAAATTTTTATTCAAATCACACATAATTAATTGTTTATTTATTGATCACAAAAACAAATAATACAATATAACCACGATAGATATTATTTCGTCTTAATTATATTGGGTTATTTATTATTGCTTGGATTATTAAACGTTTATAAATATTTATTTCTTTATTTTACAATAAATACGAACATAGGACCTTGGGTTCCACCTAGTGTTTGTACTACCCTTTAGTTACAATAATTTACAAAATTGGTAAAAGAGTTAATAGTAATATTTAGAAGGCTAAAAAATTAAAGATAGATTAAAAGACATAAAGGAAATAAGAGTAATTTAATTACATATCATTTAAGTAAAATTTTAGCTTCTAATAAATTCACACTCACAAAAATAAAAGCTTCAACATATGTAATACACTATAAGCTTATACAATAAGATCTTTGTAATTTTATGTATTTTTTTTATTTCAAATTAATAAATGTATCATTAAACTACAATTCTCTTTTTAAGCTAAGAAATGTAGAATTGGTTGGAGGTATTAGGACTACAAAATGTACTTCTCTTTTGAAATTATATCAACACAAAATATATATTTTTTTCAATTCAATTTAAATATGAAAATTTTCGCTGATGTCTTTAAATATAAAATTATACATTACGTTGTCGGAATATATTTCCCATGATATAAATTTATACATCTATTTTAAAAAATGTGGGAATGATGTGTCAAGTATCCTTGAATGTTCAAGTGACATATATAAAATAGAGTATTTCCCTGGGAGATAGAGATAGTCTGCTTTGAAAGTGAGTGTTGTGGTGTTGATGGCATACAAAGATAGCTTCTTGCTTCTTGAGACTGGGCTGGGGGAGAAGAAGGCGAAACTTTCCGCGCCGCTGAATCCTCCGTGTCTTTCTAGAGAAGATGTTCCCGGACCTTGCTTCTCTTGGGCATGATTTGATTCTATCACCTGGTTCAATTCTAGACATCCAAGGAGAATGTTCCGAAAAAACTAATAATAAATCACAGGTCGAAATATCCAGGTTGAATAGTTGAGATAGATGTTAAGTCTAATTACAGCTAGAGGAACTTTCTGCATTATGAATCTAAGTTTTTTGATAAAATATTCTATCTTTTTTTCTTGGGGACTTATGAATCTAAAACTGATGATTGAATAGAAGGCAGTCCAAGAATAAATAAAAAATTGATCTTTTTTTGTTAAAGGGAGAATGGTGTAGGTTCTAGGTGAAAAATGTTATAAAGGTAAAAAAAGAAAATTTAAAATACTAGGTAGGTTTCCCAAAATAAAAGACAAAATGCTTATTTGGAATGGCATATGAGTCTATATCTTCAGGAGTTCAGAAATGAAAAAAGTTGATCCACAATAAAAAAAGATTTTAGTGAACCGTGAAGGAAGAGGGAAGTATCTCCGAAATGTCAATTCAACCGTGTAAAAAAAGTTTCCAATACATTTTCTTTTAAGTAGGTTACATTGAAAGACAGTCCATAAATTATTAACTTTTATTCAATTTCCGACGTTTCGGAGACTTTTTCTCTCCTTCTTCGTGGTATTGAATAGTTATTGATGGGTGAGTACAACTCGGTTCCCATTTGTCTCCTTTCAGTGATAGCAACAATATTACAATGGGATCCGAGTTGTACTATACAATGTTGTAAAATATTGTTGCTATCACTGAAAGGAGAGACAAATGGGATCCGAGTTATACTATAATAATAACGTTGTAAAATATTGTTGCTATCACTGAAAGGAGAGACAAATGGTAACCGAGTTGTACTCACCCATCAATACCTATTGAATACCCTGAAGAAGGAGAGAAAAATGTCTCCGAAAAGTAAATCATTCATGGACTGCCTTTCATTATAACATACTTATTTCGCATACCAGTTCGTCTTTCTAAGAAAATAAATAAAATTACATTTTCTTTTATTGGAAATCATCTTTTTATTTATCCTTAGACTGTCTTCAATTCAATTTTTGATATTTTTTGGAATAAGTGTTTCAATAAAGGGAAGTGTACATGTTTTGATTTTTTTTAATGATTGCTGCCATAGTCATTCAAAATAAGAAGGTACAAGAGTTGGCAACTCATCGTGAAAAGAAAGAAAAGATAAAGCGATTTTAGGGCTCGGAGTCAAAGGTACCTGTAGAAGAGAATCTGCCTCAAGGTAGCCTGGAAATATGATGGCAGAAAGCAAGTTTCACTCTCTAGAGCAGTGGTTTATAATCTAGGTGTAATTACCTCCATGGGGTATAATAAATATTTGAATGCAATCATCAGATTAATTAATATAGTAGCACAAAAACATGTTATAGTCCTCAAAGTATATTTGTGTTTATTGACATACTTAGGTTAGCTAATTTTCATATTTAAATACTAAATACACCATATCTGTAACTTGAAACTGAAAGAACATTGGGAATTTTTAGTAGAAAAACAAATGGTGAACAGTCAATAATCCTAACAATTTTTTAGTTTTAGTCGTTTTTTTTAACAAAGATTCATGGCTTGCTTGGTCATAGGGGCGACAAAACTGAAAAGGTTAGAAAATACTGCTCTATAGGTAATAGGGATAAACATATTGGTTAATGAGCTGGTTGGATTCTTATCCAATTTGACAGTGAAGGGTTCTTGAAAGTTGGAAAATCGCGTGTTTCTTACAAATCAGGCTTTAAACTAGATTATTGACTTTAACTCGACATAGAACGAACACCATGGTAGTATCCATGGTAGTATCTACCATAAACTACCGTAATAATACAAGGAAAGAACATAGTAAGTTCTGTGTTCTGTCAAAGAAATTGAACAATTCTTACTTTTATTTTCATAACCAAATTTTATTTGAAAATAGGACCACAAAATATTTGATCTAAAGTGAAATAAAGTATATTAAATTTACATCTATGGCTGTATTATACTTTGTGCTCCCATTTATTGTTGTATTACTTACGCGTACATAGTCATAAAAAAGGATTTTCTCTGGAATATATTAGAACACCGAGATTTGATTACAGCATTTATTTTAGCTATACCGAGAAATTCCATTCTTTTTATCAATCATTTAGGGAAAAACTCTGAGCGTACTGAGTCTTAAAAAAAATATTCACTTTTCCCATCTATTTCTAAAATACAAAGCAAGGCTTGACTTATCGATATTCTTTAAGATGGACTGAAAAAAAATATTCTATTTTTTTTTAATTTATTTGAGATGATTGAAGAATCTGTTGACAATTGACAAAATATTAAACTTTTCAAAGTATT
The DNA here is from genome assembly GCA_024734495.1 of Forficula auricularia. Taxonomy (NCBI): domain Eukaryota; kingdom Metazoa; phylum Arthropoda; class Insecta; order Dermaptera; family Forficulidae; genus Forficula; species Forficula auricularia. Next base: position 451,501 of record JALMQS010000786.1, read on the forward strand.
CTTATGATTAATAGATTGAACATTGAATCCAAAAAAAAAAAAGAAAAAGAAACAGATAAAGCAATTTGTTTAATAAAAAACTTTTTTTTTGCAATTTAATAATAAAATATATCATACATTTGAAACTTGTTGACTATTGGATGTCAAGTAAAAAGGTTATAAATTATTCACTCGATCTCACCAGCACGAAAGTAGCTGACAGTGAAAGGCGAAGAATCTCCATAAAAACAAGACAAACGCTTTTGGCTGGTTTTGCCCCCTGGAAACCCCCTTTTGCACAATCAACGAGAACCCTCTTTTCATCCCCTTTCCATAAATGATGTTGCTATTGTTTTAGTAATTCACCCCTAATGCATATAAAAGCTTTTGGGGAAACAAAAATCTGACAGCGCTTTTAAAACGCATACGAAAATGAAATGAACAAATCGGTTTCAATATCCCAATAAAGCATGGCCCTCAATTTGTCTTTTCGCTTAAAACATAGACACAATTAAAATGAATAATTCCTGTAGACGCGTGCATTTCTCACCCCTCAACAACACACGCGCAAATTTAATATTCAATATTCATCATTTTGATTAAATATTTTAACAGGTTCAAGGGCTTCTCAACCCTCGAAGTTCAACAGCCCCCATATGAGTCAATTATATCAGAAATATTACATAATTTTTGTTTGAATAATTAAGTAATAATTAATCAACGGCCTTTGCTTGGTGAAAAGATTCAAACCTAATCATATTTTACCATTTGACAGGTATTGAAGATTGTTCTGAAAAATACTTGTGAGAGCCTGAAATCAAAAAGCATTTTAAAATTTAATTGAAATGATTTTGTTTGCCAAGAGTAACAGTTGATTCATAAGGAGAAATCAATGTTGATATTCTCTGCTTTATATACCAAATAAACGGGTGACACCCAAAATCCCGAATATCAAAATCTCGACACGCCAAAATCCCGAAAAGTCAAAATACCGACCAACATGAAAAAATATTAAACAATATTTATGCTTTGACTAATGATGCCTCGTCGTCAATGAATTCATTTTTAAGTCAATGAATACATGTTGGAATTTTGGGGTTTGGGATTTTGGGGTTTGGGATTTTGGGGTTCGGGATTTTGGGGTTAGGGATTTTAGGGTTCGGGATTTTGTGGTTCATGATTTTGTGGATCGGGATTTCGTAGTAAAGGATTTTGTGGTTCACTATTTTATGGTTCGGGATTTTCGGGTTCGGGATTTTGCCATTCGGGAATTTGGGGTGATCTCCAAATAAATATACCCCTAAATATATAGGGTCAATGAAACTGGACTGTACTTGAAGTCTATATAAAGTTGGACAGCACGTGACCATTTCAGTTAACATAAAATCGGAGTAGGTGCTCATACATGAATACGATCGCAGAATAAGTCGATCAAAACGTCGTAGTTTTTTGCATTATTTATTCTTGTTCAAAAATAATTATAATTAATTATGTGTGATTTTAATAAAATTTAAACTTTTAATAAAATTAATCACAAAAATAAAAGCTTCAACAGTTTCATTACTGATAAATACTATATCTAGTTTATGTTAGATCTTGCCATTATTTCAACATAAATTTAAAATTAAACACTTTTTTCTATTTTACATTGGTCAAGTCAATTTTTTCTGAACAAATTATTTTAATGTTAACTAATTTGAGTTGCAGTGTTTATAGGTTTTAATTTGATGATGTGGTTGTTCATTAGAGTGTATAAAATATTCTGACCAATATTAATATTTTTTCAGCAAGCAGCAGTAAAAATTTTTCTTGGTTCTTAATTTTTTTTTAATTAATCAATTTACTATTTTTATTAATGAAAGTGTTTTTTTCTGTTTCAGGTAAAATCTTCAGATGCATTTATGATTTCTTAAAACTATAAGTACTCAGACACTCTTAAGCGGCAGGGTTAGCCAACTACTGGTGGGTCGGTAAGCAACAAAATTTGATTATATTACTTATTAATCTGTAGTATAATATTTGTGCTGCAGATACTGGTTTCTGCCCGATACAACTTTCTCAATATTCACAAGAAATACTTAGAAAACTCCAAAAATTCAGGCCTAACACCCTAGCTAAATGCTTATAAAATGTTGCTTGGTTTTTAAATTTTTGTCTTGATCCTGGTTGCAATGAAATAGATATGATTTAGAAATTATTTCATAAATCTTAGCGTTAGTCCAATATGCTGTTGATTTTTTACATAGGTTGACATATTTTTATATTGATATTTCGAGGATTCCTTAATCTAATAAAGCTATTTTTCGTTATAGTCTATGCGTGGTGTGTGGTCTAAAAAATGAAGTAGGTACCCAACAAGGTATTGGCTTAAATGGACCACACTTGGTTTTATCGATAAGCTCGACGAGTAAAGTATTTCATTTTCATTTTATGAATTAATTATGTTAGCAGATATTTGGACGGGAAAGTAGAAAAATAAACAATTCTCAGCGATTTACGCAATGTTTCGCCAATTTTATTTCGGCTTCATCAGGCGTCTCAATGATTATAATTTATAATTTAATTATAAGATATAAACAGATGCACATATCATATTTCTGAATTACGGCGATTGTCCCTGATTCTTTTTACAGTATATTTTGACTAATTATTTTGTCTTTGGATTTCTATATATAGCCTGAATAATTATTTAATTTATATAAAAAACTTTTGAATGACTAGATTACTATTAATATTTATTGGATGGAGTTTAATAATTTTAATTTTATTTTCGTCAATCCGAAATAATAAGCTCAAAGAAAGTTGATTTTCGTTTCAAAATTTAATCCTAATGTGTTTTTTATTGGTCAGTTAGTGAGTTGAAATTAAAAAAAACTACACCTTTGTGCCAAGTTTCATCTCTCTAGACCAGAGGTGTCCAACCTCTTAGCTTCCTTGGGCCACATTGAAAGAATTTGAGCTTATTTGGGCCACACATAAAATACACTAACGCTAATAGCAGGAAAACGTAGAATATGTACTTAATAAATTTAAGTAATTAAGCTTTGTTAGTTTATAAATATTTTATTATAAAAGTAAAAGAAAAATCAGGAACATAAAATTATAGTGAGAAGTTTGTCATTGTTTTGGGACATTAATTCGTCGATATTTATCTCAAAGTAATTCTCAGTGAAATCAAATATTTTGGGTCTAGCTTCATTTTTTGTGTCTTTCATACTTGAAAATAGATCCTTGAATAAATAAAATTATTTAAGAATTACATCATGAATATCCCATTGCAAAATAACGTGATAAATTCAAAAATTCATTACTCATAAATTAATAGGCTTAATAGTTAAAATTATTGTATTTTTAGTAATATCACTAGGATTTTTAGTCACAATCTCATAAAGTTTGTAAGTTTGCCATTTTTTTCCGAGCCACATTGATAGCCATCTTGGGCCGGAGTTTGGACAAGCCTGATCTAGACCAAACCGACAAAAAATTACCAAATCACCGAAAAGATCGTACCGAGTCTTAAACATTTTATACACTTTTTTTCCAAATTAAAATCCAAATTTCATGTTTTAAATTTTTTAAATATTACACAATTTAACAAAAAATAAATACTTAAATAATAATAAATTATGATTAGAGACTGGATTCCTATGTAATTGCATATTTTGTTTGCTGCCATATACGACCCATCAGGGGTTCAGTTATCTTTCCGAATCATGCATCTAGAATACTGTGGGGTAAATTTTATACTGCATATTTTTGCATATTTGAGTAATATTGCATAAAATTGCATATTTGAAGGATTTTTTGTCAAATATTGCCTATCTCGTGCTATTTTTTAAAAGTAAATTTTCGGAGAAAGAATGAAAAAAATGAAGAAATCAATCAGGAGGACACTAATTTAAATTTGAAGAAAACTGAAATAGGCCTCAACGACAAGAGTGTAATGTTGGACTACGAAGGAATTACAAATAATGTAAACGTAGCTACAAAACAACAACCCACTGATTTTTCTTTTTATTCAGTTGTGCTTTGATTTGACTAGATACTTTACACGAAAATGACGAAAAGTTTTCAATCTTTTTCTTCCAAAGTAAAAATGTGGGTATTAAGCTACTTTAAATTTGCCCCCATTACGTATGAGGATGTAGAGAGCTCCTTTTCATAGTTTAAATCAATTTTAAGTGACCTTAGACATAATAACCTGAAGATAATTGATAAAAATACTTGTAAACATACAATCAAATTTTATTTTTTTGAGATCCTTTTTTAATTCTTTTTTTTTTAACGGCCATCGGGACATTTTGGACATTAAGTGTTCGTTTGTCTGTGTGTAAAGATTAGTGTATGGATCGGATTATAGCCGATCAAATATTTGCAAATAAAAACAATACAATACAATCGTGTTTGTTAAATAAAATTACCTCCCCCTCCCCTTCCCTGTATTTTTTCGATCATATTTTGTCTTAAATTTTAATTTTTTAGTGGATAAAAAAATTATTTTGCCATCTTTTACTGCATATATTTGCATATTTCAACGTATACTGCATATTACTTGCTAATTTCAACATTTTTAACTGCATATTTTATGGGATATTTTGGCACTTTTTACTGCATAAAAATCCGGTCTCTAATTATGATCTCTATATTAATTTTTGTACCATTGAATTTGTTTCTCATTTCATTCATAAAGAAGCATACCTAATTAAAGTATCTTAATTTATTCATTTTTCAATTGTATCGAATTTCTTAGAAGATTAATCTCTGTCCTCGAGAAATGTATAAAACAACAATCAATCATTCTTCTCATGAGGAAAATTTATTTTCCAGAAAACTTACTCAAGAAAAAAAAATGAAACATTTTCTCAGATTAAAGAAGAAATGAAATGAATCTCAGATTATAAAATTCACATTTGTCATTTCAAATTATATTTCTATTTATTTATATATAATTTATTTTTTTCTTCTCAAATGATAATTAAAAGTTATATCTTGAAGTGATAATTATTTAATTGGATAATCCAATTTGAAAGGTTCAGTTGGCTTTATAAATCAGAAACCTTTTAACGGTTGCAGAACGATCGCTTTTTTCCTCCCTAACTTCATATGCAAAAGTAGAGTAATAAATTGCTCGCTTTTGCTTTGTCCCTAGTTGAGTGTTTTCTCTCGATGAAATGTAGGATTCGTGTCTCAAGCTCAAGAAAATAAAATAACCTGCAGTTTGAATGTATAAATGTAACGAATTATGATCTGTCGATGATTTCAGGTTTTAAATAATAATAAATATTTTTTTTTTATTGTTAAGGATAAATAAATTGAATTTGCTTCTTTCCAGTAATTTATTTTGTTATTCAAATGGTTAATCCAAATATTTCGAGAGCGTTCTCAGCATCTCTTCCTCAGTGGAACTGTGGGACCACACAATAGGCAAGTCAGTGAGTTATTATAATTACAGGTGTCAAAAAAGTACTCACCCACTCCCACACCAATGTGCCGACCCCATCAGTTTGTATAGAACAGTGATAAAAGCTCGATCACACAACACACACACACACACATATATTTATATACAAATTCAAAATGAGATAACATACGAATATATACAATTATTTACATCTCTTTATAATGAAGTCCAATGAAATTTAAAAAAACGAAAAATAATCAGTACCCGAGCTGGTTTAAATTTAACTAACTAATTACTGTTAATGACCAGTCAAGGGAAGGTCAACGACGACAAATTTGTCTACGTTTTCTGGCATGCGCAATTAATTAATAAAAAAGCATAAATGTTTATTTATTTGTCATTTCTATTAAAATTTTGTATTCCCTCATTAAAAAGCCCGTGTCTACCTTGTAATTTACTGTGTTTTTTTTGTGTTTTTCAGGCTTTGTTGGATGAAACACGATTCCTTGAAAAAACGTTTTGTTTTATTTTTTTTCATAGTCAATTATATTAAAATTTTCAAAATCAAAATTATGACCCTCATTAACAGTAATTAGTTAGTTAAATTTAAACCAGATCGGGTACTGATTATTTTTCGATTTTTTAAATTTCATTGGACTTCATAATACTAACAAGCATCTTGTCTTTTATTTTTGTGAAACCTACCTAGAATTTTATATTTTTTAATTTTTCTTTATTTTATTTAAATATGTTTCACCAAGATCCTACACCATCTCCCTTAACAAAAAATAAATAAAAAATGTCAAATCTTATGAGCAACACGTTTTAAACAACCAATAAGACATTACAAATTCAACAATAATTGAGTTATTAATTACCGAAATTTAATATAATAAAAGTATACATCATAAGAATTCAAATGAAAGTTTTTGCCGAGAGTGCAGAATTTTTATATATTGAAGGAGATAATAAAAGAGTGTGTCTTCTGCTGGAATTATAAATTTTATTTATTTATAACGAGACTATAGTTTCGAGGGCTTTGCCCTCTTCATCAGTCTATTACAATGGATTCACAGGAATTAATTTATGAATGAAAGGTTAAAATCTTTCATGTCTCGTTATAAGTAAATAAAATTTATAATTCCAGCAGAAGACACACTCTTTTATTGTCTCCTTCAATCATAAGAATTTGTAAATAAACCCTAATGCACTCCAATATTTCTATTTAAACGGTTTGGATCTTTAATTTTTAATCCGGCCTCTCGTTCAATAACCTCCTCTGAATTATTCTTTAGAATTTAAATAACTTCTTCTCTCAGCTGATGGTGTTTGTAGTCAATTTTTTGATGATATTTGATTTTGGAACTACCGGTTTTTCCTTAAAGCAATAATTTCTGTTTACATTTTTACTTTATCCAATGCGAAGCATGGGGGAAAGTATTGTAATTGGTCTCGCGGCAAGCGCGACTTCAAAGGGTCCTCCGTTAAAGACTACGGAACCCATGATCTCAATTAAGATCACAAATTGTAGTATTCAATTAGGTTGAATTTTAACACGTGATGGTTTTGCCAAAAATTACATGGGGTCTCGTCGAGAGGCCAAAATTGCCATTTTTTTTGTAAGTGTGTGGGGATGGATGTATGTATGTTATCGTTTATTTCGTCCACGATTTTTTCCACACCGTTTCAACGAATGAATTGAAATTGAAAACCTACCATTATTTTAACAAAACGAAGCGCTGATTAGTTTTTGGTACATATCGGCCCACAAACAGTAGTACTTTATTTCGGTACTTTTTTAGTTTTTTCTAAATATCTTGAAAATGACTTAACCAATTTTGATGAAATTTAATATCCTAATTAAGTACCTTGGGGACCACAAAAAAGGTTAAATAAAGTTTTTAGTAAAAGTATATTTTAAAGTACTTTAATCTAGAGTAAGATAGTACTTTTTTTTAATTCCTTATTTTACCAAAAATTCTTTAAAATTTATTCATTTGATCGGTAATATAGCTCATTTAAACTTGCTTAAGTAAGAATGGATAAGCTTCTCGCTGTGAAATGATAAAAATTTGGGAGGAAATTTTATAAGTAACCATAGCAACTGCGTTGTTTTTTTATCCGTTACCTTTGAAGACATGGAGTCGAGTTAAAATCAAAAATAGCGATTGAATCTCATCTATTACTTGAGAAATAACCACTCTAGGCTTATATTGGATTTTTGACGTTTCGGTTTATATTGGTAACCATTGCTGAAGACATAGAGAAATCGAGTTAAAATCAAAAATAGCGATTGAATCTCATCTAGAACTTGAGGAATAACCATTCTATATTGGATTTTTGACGTTTCGGTTTTATTGGTAGCCATTGCTGAAGACATGGAGGAATCGACTTAAAATCAAAAATAACGATCGATTCTTATTTAATACTAGCGGACCTTATTGCACACCATTTTTGATGTTTTGACTATTAATGGGAACCTCTACTGAAAACGTGGAAGAATCGACTTAAAATTAAAAGACTAAATTCTTTGTTCGTAAAGAACTCAAGCTTGAGTTGTTTGCCATAAAAGAATTTAGTCTTTTTGATTTTAAGTCGATTCTTCCACGTTATCAGTAGAGGTTGCCATTAATAGTCAAAACATAAAAATGGGATGCAATAAGGTTATTCCTCTAGTATTAGATAAGAATCGATCGTTATTTTTTATTTTAAGTCGATTCCTCCATGTCTTCAGCAATGGTTACCAATAATAATCGAAGGGTCAAAAATCTAATGTAGAATTATTATTCCTCAAGTATTAGATGAGAATCGATCGCTATTTTTGATTTTAAGTCGATTCCTCCATGTCTTTACCAATGGTTACCAATAATAACCGAAATGTCAAAAATCGAATGTAGAATGGTTATTCCACGACTGTTAAATAAGAATCGATCATTATTTTTGAATTAAAGTCAAATGAACTGCAAATTGCAAGTAATATCTGATTAATAATAAAGGAATTAACATATTAATATTTCAAATGAATTTTGATAAAGTTTAGCAACGATCCGTTGCATTTTATTTTAAAATGTATCGGCTAATTCGTCTATGGTCACTGAAAATTCGTGACCATAAACACAGTGAAAAAACTCGAAAACTGACAATTTTGAAAATATAGTATATACACTATTAATTATATAAAGTCAAAATATTCATGAAAATCTTACCTCAAGATGTATAAAAGGATTCTTGACCATGTGAGTGCGATGATCCTGTTGTAAACTTTGCACTCTGGTTAACCTTGGGACAAGAAATTTATAGATGAAAGAAAAATCCCTGTTTTATGACATTTTTTTTAACTTCCAACTTTTTCATTATAAGATTCTCACTAATAGGAAAACTTCCTAAAAACAGACTATTGAAAAAAAATCCAAAGAAAAATCAAAGGAAAGAGACCAAATTTAAGATTTTTTCTTCAGTCGGCTATAATCACCCCAATGACCATAGTTATTTATCCCAGGTGACGGTATATAAGATATCAACCAACTCAATAGAATGAAGAAGAAAGAAGGAAAACAGGTTATTCAAAGTGGAAAATCTTTATAATAGTAAAAATAAGGGCTTGAAACTAATATAACATAAAACTCCTAAATAGTGAAATTCTGTATGAATTTCATATATTTTAAATTGTCTTGTAGTCATCAGCAAAATAAAAAATACTTTTTTATCATCTGAGTTGTGACGAAGGCGGGTAGATATTTTGTTCGGAGGGGCTCCAAATGATCACTATAGGTTCTATTTTTTTTTTTTTTACATAAGACATAGATATTGCAGCCCCATGAATATCGTGTCGTAACAATCGATTCCAGGCCCCAAATAGGGCCGATATAGGTTAGTAATTAGCCAATCGCACTCTGTGTTTCTTGACGATCAGCCACCCAAAACGATACATGTTACTAAACTTACGAGACCTATGAGTTCACATATCAATGCCAATGGCACGGTTGTACATTTACAGTGACTTGATAATATATTTAATGGTAAAATTGATTATTCTGTCAATTAGAATATCATTAAACTGACTCTAAGCAATAAAGCAATTTCCACTCATTAAAGAAATTGTAATTGATTTATTCAAGTCTAATTATTTAAATTGCAATGAATATACCATATATAAAAAAACAACCTAACACCTTTTGGATTTTTAATTTACCTGGTGATTCAAATGAAGTGGATATAAATTGAAAGTTTTTTACCGGGGGTAGCAGAATTTTTATATATTGAAGGAGACAATAAAAGAGTGTGTCTTCTGCTGGAATTATAAATTTTATTTATAACGAGACTATAGTTTCGATGGCTTTTTCTTCTTCATCAGTCTTTTACAATTGATTCATAGGAATAGAAAGTGAGATTTACACGTGAATTGGACAAATTATGATTTTCCGTTTATACTTGTTTCATTTTTTGGCTGTAGGTGGCGTTAATGAGATTTTTATTTGCGCAGCTATTTTTAAGATACGGCTTTCCGAAATTTCTAATTTCCGATTTAAGAATTTTTCTGGTGAGTATGATTTTAAAATTTCTAACGATTCAAAGATACTAATTTTTAGGGGATCATGTTCTGATCTAATTAATATAACATTTGATTCGTCAGGAAAACAATGTTTCTCGGAGATTAAATGGTCTGCAATTGCACAATGACCTGAACCTCATTTAAAAATTCTTTTGTCTTCCGAAATGCGTGTGTTTAAATTTCGTTCTGTTTTTCCTATATAAGTGGATGTGACTTTAGGGTTTAATTATTTTCACTTTTCAATTATTATTGAACCAAGGTGTGAGTGAGTACAAAAAAATTTAAATTTGAGAATTTTAATCTCAGTGGATTATCTAATTTATCTCATTATAAATAAAATTAAAAAATCTTGGTTACTTAGTAAATAATTTTGAAATTCAAAATGACAGTAAAAAACTAATAATAATATTTTTTTAATTATTAAACTTGATCAGGAGGCCTGCCCTTAATGCCGAGGTGCAAAAGGGAGCCACTTGACATTGGTTAAAAATATTTCCTACATATTTTTTTATTAGAATTTTTTTTTAAATATATACCTATATATTTTTAAGATTTTCCAAAAAAATTATAATTTTAGTAGAGAAGTGAAATAAAAATCAATTTTTATTTACTTTTTTTATTTCGTCGATCAAATGATCCTTATCTAAAAGTTGTCAAAGAACGTTTTAGGGACAGAGGAGAATTTATTGGACCTGAAATCAAATTTACATTCTAATCGTTGACCCGAATGGTTCATTCAGAGGAGCATTCAAGCGATTAAAAGAAGAGAGAAGAGAAAAAAAACGAAAGGAAAATATTAACGATTTCAATCACAAAATGGAAATTTTTTCTACCCTAAAAATGCAGTCAAGTTGAAAATGTCAGAAGTTAGATTTGATCTATTTATTTCAAGAAATTCAAATCAATGTTCAATTCAAATAAAAATACAGGATTTCTGTTTGCTTTTTTTTCAATTGTCAATCTCGATAATATCTTGTGAGAATTTAGCAAATGAACTAGGGCACTAGCGCAACAAGCCTTTCGCGTTTCCTAGGAACGATCGCAAAATTCGTGACTTTAACCTTGGAAAGTATTTTTGTGTACCTACTGTCTGATAGAATTCACTGGAGATTTGAGGCAGAGTTAGAAATTCCAAATAAAATAATTTATTGGAACGTCATTATAGCTCTTCTAAAAACCGACGTTTCGAAACATTTACCCTCCTTTATAAGGGCTTAAAAATATCAACGAAGGAAGCTTGTAAACAGCTCATTCTTGACTTTTTTAACATTGCTTATTTAATGTTATGTTTTAAATTCTATTTTTATATTTATAACACGTTTCACCTAGAACCTAGAACATTCTCCTTTAACAAAAGTTATAGTTTGCTATTAACATTAAAAAAAAAAAAAATCGTATGTATGTGGCCAGCTTTTTATAACAACAAAACAAATTTATTTATATCCAATCGGGTATTTGAATCCATTTTTAATTAAAACGACTGATGATATAGGTCAAACCTTCGAAACTATTGTCTCTACAGATAATACATATTTATATTCGTTATAATCTTATAATATATATGCAGGTATATGTTTATTTGCATCAAGCAGAAGACACCCTTATAGATTTCACTTTATTAACCAACAAGTATGATACTCTCACCAAATCAAAATTCTTTCAATTAAAAGAAATTCTCTCCGTTTAGTATATTAATATTAATTTATATTAAAAATACATGTTTTTTTTTATAATTATTATTTGATCAGCTTCTGCCTTTATTGACAATGTTATATACTTTTAATGAGTATAATAGATCTCGCTTTTCTAAGGAAGATAGAGATGCAACTCCTATTATCTAACTTTACGATACGATGTGTTTCGAATATATAAAACATGTATCAGACCATTCCTAAACTACACCTCAGAAACAAGACTTGAGACAAAGAAGACCAACAACCACTTTCAAGTAACAGAAATAAGAATCCTTAAATTTTGGATCTTGGTATACCAAATAGATAATAAATTAAAGAGACAATTCAACAACGTGAGATTTCTGATATATGCAGTGCACAAAGGTACGAGATATTGGTAGGTATTAATATATCTTGAGATTAGGCGTCAAGAGTCTAGCGAAGCAATCTCTTTAACCGACGTTTTCAAACAAAGCCTTCAACAAAAGACCTGATTTAAATTGCCCACTAAAAAATGGGTTAATAGCTCTAGAGTAAAATAACGAGAATTCTTCAGAAAAGAACAAGTATAAATTTGGATTTTGCTAAACTAAATCCTAAGCCGGCTTAAGAACATTAATAATTATACAATAAGAAAGTTTATGCAATTGATCTATTCTAGTTTAAAAGTGAATAATTATAATGATAATAAAGTTTGATTGGAGATTTTATTGCTAGTGTTTGGCATGGCATTGCTTCCTGGTGGTGGAATTCTGAGTACCAATGGTTTTTATAGCTAGACAAGATCCAGCGTTCTGTAAATGAGCATTTGTTAATAAAATTACGGATTATCTTGGTTTTAATTTATGGCTTGGTCGTATTGCTCTCTCTCAACATATTTATCTGTATTATATCTTAATAATTCTATTCAAATAGCAATTTAATTTAATAAATTTATCATAAACAAAGTGACTACACATAAGATCCATCCCCGCGTCTGGTTAATTCAATTTTCATAACAGTGACTTATATATCTTTTTAACCTTATTTGGGATATCCGGTGTCAGGGTTTTACAATTAATTGGATGGAAACGATGGGACGAGGGGGATCTAATTACTTGATTTGAGTTTGGTTGTTTTTTAAGATAAATTACCAATGTAATTAGGGTGTTAATTAAATTGTTTGAAGGAGATGGAACCAAGGTTAACTCCAAAAGATCGTAAAGTAATATAGTGACCGCCTGGTCACAACTAATGTAAAACATTCTAGTATACATTTAGGTCGATAACTCCGAGCCTCTTCGAGAGCGCAAAATGTATGATTTTTTTATTTAGTCAGTTCGGATAGAAATATATTGTATGTACATTGTACATAATGGTTAAGGTGAGATGGTTAGATGGACTCAATTTTTCCGTGACAATAGCTTTCAGGAATTAAGAACTTAGCATTATTTTGAAGCAGTGATTAGTTTTTGGCGCAAATCGGTCCACAAACATTAGTACTTTATATATTATAGATTTTTTTTTCTTCAGCCCTGGACTCACTCTTCCCCTTCTTCAATCACTCTCCACCCCGCCAAACCTCCACCAGCCCCTCCGGATCCTCTGAAGACACCTATTTTTTTTTTTTAATGCAATCGAATGCAAGAAGGGGTGCACCAGTAAAGATGTAGCCCCTATGGATCTCGAAAGACCCTTGCATTACCGAAGAGAAGGGAAAGTTGATTAAGAGAGAGGGTGTAGACGTAGGTGTCTATGCACCCTGGTTTTGAAGGTTTGAAGATCATAGGTGCTGGGAAAGATAGAGGCTGGGAGAGAGTTCCAGTTCCTTGAAGTCATGGGGATATATGTATTCGCGAATGAAGTGGTCCGGCACTTTTCCAATTTGACCGCGAAAGAGTGTTGGGAGTCGGCAAAACGTGTGCTGCGTGCAAAGCATGCTTTGGGGGGAATTATTGATTTTATCTCATCAGAGCACCTGCTGTGATAGTATCTATAGAAAAGGGAAAGGGCAGAGACATCTCTTCGATGAGCTAGCGAGTCGAGGGAGTCGGTGAGGGTAGAATCGTCAATTAGTCTGACGGCTCGTTTCTGAATTGCATCAAGGGTAGCAAGAGAATATTTTGAGGCTCCTCTCCACAGATGAGAGCCGTATTCGAGACAGGGGCGGATTTGGGCCTTGTAGATGGTGAGAAGTTGTGGGGGTTTGTAAAATCGCTTGGACCTGAATAAGAAGCCAATCTTCCTTGCTGCAGATTTCGCCACAGAGGAGATGTGTTCATTCCAAGACAGGTCAGATGCGACTGAGACGCCCAACATAGATAGGCTGTCACACATTTTCAGGGTATTCGAATCGAAGTGAATATCAGGGAAATCTCTATTTTCGCGCCTAGAAATTAGACAACATTGAGTCTTATTTGAATTAAAGTTAACTAAATTTTGAGAGCCCCATTTATTCAGTTTGTCTAGGTCGAGAGTAATTGAGGAGGCAATATTGATTCGATTATTCGGGAGAGAGGGTTTGCCGTGTAGAGTGCTATCGTCGGCGTAACAATGAGTGGGGTTTGCCGTTTGATCAATAAGGTCGTTTATATAAATAAGGAAGAGTGTGGAGGAGATTACAGAGCCTTGGGGAACACCAGAGTTTGTGGAGAACGATTCAGATGATGTTCCATCCACCACAACTTTTATACTTCGGTTTGTCAGAAAGCTTTCTATCCATTTGCGAAGTGTTGGTGTGAATCCAAAGGCTGGCAGTTTGGCAAGAAGATTTTTGTGCCAAACCTGGTCAAAAGCTTTGGAGATATCAAGGGCTACAGCGAGGGTTTCTTTTCCGGCCTCTAGAGTATTGTTCAAGGTGTGGGTGACATAGGTTAAGATGTCGCCTGTGGAACGATTTTGTCTGAATCCATATTGTCTATCGTGAATTAATTTATTGTTTTCTAAGTGATGAAGGACGTGTTGGTTTATGACTAATTCCATTAATTTGGAAAGAACAGAGGTGATCGAGATAGGCCTGTAATTAGAGATTTGTGATGTGTCTCCTTTTTTAGGAATAGGTTTGACTCTGGCTATTTTCCAGCTTTTGGGGAATATGCCCGATTCGTAAGAGAGTTGGAATAGCTTGGATAAGATAGGGGCAAGTTCAGGGGCGCATTTTTTAATGAGAATTGGTGGGATGTTATCTGGGCCAGCGGCGGATTTGGAATTTAATTTATTAATGGCTTTTATGATTATTTGGGGCCTGAAAATTATTTTGCCCATGAGGTTGGTTTGGGGGGTATAAGTGGGCGGGTTAAGCCCTTTGTCATCTAAAGTGGAGTTAGTTGCGAAATAGGATGCTAGTGATTCGGCTTTTTCACCGGGGGTCGTGGCTACTGAGTCATTTGGGTGAAAGAGGGGCGGAAGTGAGGGGGACGCGAAATTTCTATTTATTGCCTTGTGTAACGAGAAAAAGGCCCGTTTTCCATTGGGGCAAGATGCGAGACGGTCAGCTATCCTCTGGTCGAATGATTTCTTTGCCTCAGAGATGATTTTTTTGCATGAGCTTCGCTCAAATGTGAGCTCAAAAACTTGAAAAACATAGAAGATACGAAGCCTTTGGTGTTTAAAACCCTAAAATCAAAAATTTCCCATTTTTCGGTTCAAGGGTCAAATTTTGAAAAAATGAAAAAACTTCCCGAGATATTGAATTAATAATCCTATGAACCAAATTTGAATGCTAAAAATTAAAAACTCGAGGCGATAGAGCTCTTTAAAAATTTACCCCAAAATGACTATATCTGCCTTTCAGGGACAACTAAAGAAAAATACTCAAAGATTTTTTTGTATTTTAATGCTTCACTTTTAAGACTATATCGTTATCTTTTCTGGTTTAAGAGATCTTGAAAAACTCTGAAATCACATTTTGGGGCCCTTTCCTCCATTTAGGGTTCGAATTTCAAAAAATCCCTTCTTTGCACACCCATAAATCGTAGAAAGAATATACACTTCAAATTTCATCTTAGTAGATCCAGGGGTTTGGGTTGTATGTGAATGATGAATGAAACATCATTTTCTCTTTTTATATAAGTATATTTAGATTAAGCATGAAATACCATCTTTGATTTATTCTTTTATACATAAATAAATTAAGCAAAAGAAAAATATCCGTTCAGAATATCGATTCGACCAGCAAATCGACTGTAAAATAAATTCTAATCATTCACTATAGATTGTGAAAAAACACTTGTCACTGGTTGATATATGAAATACTTTTTATTGTGCTATTTCATATAGATATAAGTTAATTTCTTTCGCGTAATTGATTCAATACATTTTGTTAATTGATCGATCGTTCATCAGAAGTTAATTTTCCTTTTTTCAATTGACGGCTTTCAAATAGAACACATTCATAAATAAAATAAATGTGACATTATTTATTAGTTCCATTTAATTAAGTCACTGGCTTAAATTGAATACTCAAACTACCTTGATACATTTTTTTAAAGATGTCAAAGTTCATTAAAAAGAGGACACGCGGGTGTGTAATTATTGGCTCACGAAATTCGGATAAGTATAACTCTGTTGGGTGGGGGAACAATAAACTGTAATAAAAAAGAGAAAAGGTCTTCTAAAATTGCTAATTAAAAATTGAAGAGAAAAGTGAAAGGATAATCAATTTATAGAAAAGGTTATCTATTTTTAAAAGGTGGTCCTTATCAAAGAACCGACGAATTTCTATCGAGAATGCATTTTGGACAATTTATCATATCTTATTTTCTGCATTTTGGGAAAGGCCATGTCTGGAGGTCTTAATATCAGGGGAACCAACCAATTTCCAAACCCCCATCATAATTGGTATAACCATAAAAAAATTATTACAAATGCATGAGCTGTAACAATTACTTATAGATTTGATCATCACCAATTAGAGCCCCTGGTTGGCCCAATTCGGCTCGAATTAACAATCTCAACGACGCTCATAGGGGTATTATGCCTATTTAGCGGGCCAAAAGTCAATTTGGCAAAATCGCTCATATCAAAAAACTATTTACTACCTGTAACACTTGAATAGTGGCCAGATAAAGAGTCAGCCATTTTTCTGTCCCCTAGTGCCATCTGGAATTAGTTATCTCAGTCTGAATTTCAATATTTTTTCCTAAGCATCTGCATTCATTTTCGTCAACGTTCATACTGAACGTTTCGAAGTGATTTTCTAAGTTTTTGTGAATCATCAAAAAAATTTTAGCATGGATATTTCTGAAGCAAGTATGTACTAATTATTTAAGTGTTTTTAATAGTGATAAATCATGATTTTACATTGGAAATGTCGTTTTGAAATACATAGTTTTAAAATCATTTTGCCGTTAAAATTTTCTTAAACTTTAGTGTTTTTGTTTGGGGGCGATTGATTGCGGGTGGTTGATTTTATATGATAATTGTTGAACCAAGTCTCCTTTAATATTCCAAATAAATAACTTTTACGAATGCTTACGAATCTTTAACTTACTTAAAAAAAGAAGAAGAAGAAGAAGAAAAAGTAAGAATTTCTCAAATCGTCTGATTTTTTTTTAGGAATAGTGGGAACGTCGCGTCGCGACGTTCCCACTATTCCTGATCAAGCCTCAAATACAAAATACAAGGTCCCAATGTCCCTATGATTCGTTGAAAATAATCATTTTTGCAGTAGAGGAATGGCCGATAAACGCGATAGGATGTAAATCTATTTATGGGATCCATACTCCCTTCCTCTATGGACTGTCTTTGTATTCAAAACAATGATTTTAAATTGCAAATTTAAAGGTGGTGCTTGAAACCCTAAGGCTTACAAATTCAATTTGTATCCCAAGCTTTGAAGGCCAAAAGTTTCTCCTTAACTTAAAGCCTAAAATTAATATAAATTTTACAAAAAATAATTAGCAACTTCTGAGATGTACTATAATTAAGCACATTCAACAACATCCTTCATATGTAATTTGCTCTTTAAATTTTTATTTTCATTGGGATTATTTGAGCTCTTTTTCAAAATTTTTCAAAATCTAATAAAATACCTACTCAATAAAGGGTTTACTGTAAAAAAAAAATTGTGTAAGCCTCATCCATATAAGCTCTCGGGAAAAGTGAAACTTCTTTAGTCGTAGATGTTATTTGTTTATATAACGGCCAAAAAGTTTATACCCCTTAAAAAATCACACTCTAGAAACCACTTAGGCTTGAAATTATTTTTATGTAGACTTTAATTATTTTTTGGAGGGTTTAGATATATACTTATGTTATGTTATTTTTAAATATATATATATATATATATATATATATATATATATATATATATATATATATATATATATATATATATGTATTATTATTATTATTATATTTAATTAATTTTATTTATTTATTTATTTTATTTTGTTTTTATTCAGGATTTTGGACTTTTATTTTTCGATGGCTTTAGGCGAGGGGTGAACCGCGACCTAAAATCGTGTACATCTACTACCACTTTCATTTCCAAGTGGAAGACAATAGATGACAATAGATTATATCTAATGAATTCCAAAGTAATTCCAAATAATTCCAAAGACGGTATACACCTAATTCCAATCGCGGTTCACCCTTCGGCTTTACTTGCTAGATAACCAACACATGCTTTCTTTCACGAAATCAAAGCTTCTTATTTCCCCTATATTGAGTCATTTTCCCTTTATTGTAACAAAAAATTCAAACAGATAACGTCGCTAAAAAAGTTTCACTTCAACAATGTAAATACAGTAAAATCTCGATTATCCCGACTAACTAGGACCAAAGGCAAGTCGGATAATCCGGATATATGGCTAATAAAAACAAAACAAATCCTCAAATAAGCGAATTTGAATTTATTACAATAAAAAAAAATGTTTATATCAAAATTAAATAGAATTGTTTAAAAAAATATAATTATAATTACATTCTTGCTATCAGAGTTAAAAATTATTCTATTGTGAACATTTATTAAAATGAAAATGTCTATAATCTGGAGGGACGGATAAACGAGATTTTACTGTACTGAAAAATCTCAAAAACTAGTCGAAAAAAATATTTTATAAAAAATTGGATGACTCTCAGAAAAACTACCAAGTTGAATAAATTTATAAGTATTTGATTTATCTTACTTGTTCATTATTTTCAAAAAGAGAGTCGAATTATTCCACGAAAACAAGATTTTCATTATTGCATATAGAACCCAAGTTCGGTATATTAATGAAAATAATATAAATAAAGGGGGAAATGAGGAACAATTTGTGGACAAGATTATATATATTAAAAATAAGCTAGAAGGAATTAAAGGACCCAAAACGATGAACTGAATTAATGGAAATTAAAAATAAAATAACTCAAGTTAATTATAAGACTAATGGAATTTGGCATCTGAAATATACAATCCAGGTCTAAAGTGAATAAATTGAGTGTATAATCCTTGTTATCTTGTATTTCGGCAAGTTTCGCAGCCCCGAGGGGTCGCGTCGTCGAGACTTGCATAATTCGAGGTTCAGTCGTTACGCTTGCCTTTGATTATAATTGATTAATCGTATGGCGCAACGATGGTAGCAACACACACACACACACATATATGCAATAGAAATAAGATCCTTGAAGCGCCTCGATTTGAACTCATTTAAATATATGAGCTGCGGCCCTTGCCATTTCTATGATAAATAATTGGTCTTGGAGTTTTCGGATGCAAGGAAGGTATAAAACTGTGAATGTTTCCGGGGAGATAACAAGAAGACTAGGAAAAAAGGGCATTGCCAAGCGTTGAAAATTATGATATCCCGCAGTGGTAATAGGATTTGGTGTGAGGCGCATTTATAATCTGCTCCGATTTTAGCATGGTCGATAATTATTTAAAAGATTTCTGTTTTATTGCCAGTAATGAATATAAAACATTTCAAAATCACAAAATCTTTGGAAACCGATGGTCTGGTTGATGGTGGAGGCTCATCGGCCAATCAGATTGTAGTAAAAGTGAAGAAAGAATTTTTACTTTATCCATAGCGTAGCATGGATAAAGTATTGTAATCGGTCTCGCGGCAAGCGCAACTTCAATGAGTCCTCAGGTAAAGACTACGCAACCCATGGCCTCAACCTAAGTCACAAATTGTAGTATTCATTTAGGTTGAATTTTAGCACGTGATGGTTTTGCCAAAAAGTACATGGGGTCTCTCCCAGTTGGATGTTATCGTTTTTATCGTCCACGATTTTTCCACACCGTTGAACCGATTGAAATTAAATTGAAAACCTACCATTACTTTAACAAAATGAAGCGCTGGTTAGTTTTTGGTACATATCGATCGACAAACATTAGTACTTTATTGCAGTACTCTTTTAGTTTTTTCTAAATATCTTGAAAAAGACTTAACCATTTTTTTTATTTGTTCCGATATTGTTACTTTGATAAACTTAGTTCATTTTGTGAGTATTCAATTTAATAATAGTCAATCATTTAGGGGAGTTGACCCCTAAACGATTACAATAAGATTTTTTTTAACTTTGGAAATTGATAAATATTTATGAAAAAAATATCCTTGCAAAATTTCATTAAATTTTTGTCAAATGTTGAGTGAAAATAATATTTCAAGTTAGAAATATATAAGTTCAAATATTATTTTCACTCAATATTTGACAAAAATTCTCTACATTTGATTCAAGGGCGGATCCAGAAATTTTTTATGGGGGGGGGGGGGGGAATACGGAATGTAAATAAGGTGCCCGATGTATATAAGATCTACTTTTTATCTCGAAAGTGTGTCGCGAACGAATTGTTCAAGCGGGGGGGGGGCAGAGACGCCACACACACACACACACACACACACACACACACACACACACACACACACACACACACACACATAGAACTTTATTTTAAAATTTAAAATTTTTTTTAAATTTTTTTACAAATTTCATATCTCATATTTTAAGTTCATTAAAATAAAAAAAAAAATAAAAAAATTGTTATAAATTCCCTGTCGATTTGGCCGCCGTTTTTTAGCCTCTGCGTGCGACGCACGTGTTGCACTCCCGCCAGGCACGGGCCTGTATGGGGGGGGGGGCGGTCGCCCCTCCGCCCTCCCCTGGATCCGCCCTTGATTTGATTCGCGATTGAATCAAATGTAGAAAACATTCGATTAATTTATGTTTTTCTTAATTATCCTAAAATTCAGTATTTTCTTCTAGTAAGTTAATCCAATTGTTAATTCGAAACCCATTTATCGCGACCACAATCTTAAGTATTCATAAGAGGCGAGAGTGAATTGAATATGTTTTAATTGCTTCGAGGGTGAGAGGCAGCAGGGCGTTAGAAAACCTGAAAGCCACGTTAATTCCAACAGACTGTTCGAGGAAATAGCGAATAGAATATAATCTCGATAAAGCTCAAGACAAGAATACTAGCGATTATGACAATTTGTATCTGAACCATTTTCGAGAACATTCTATTCTATTCGCCCTCTAGTAGTGAACGATCTAGCGAGATCCTTAATTGCGTACAATTCCATTCAAAGTCTCTACTAACTTCAGGATATAATTAGACAATCATAATATCGTTACAACCCCTTCTATGAAAAAGAATAAAGTATTTTAATTTTTTTTAATTTTAAGGAAAATAAATTTTTATTAAAGGAAAATTAGAATAAATTGAATATTGTTTTCCATAAAAGATTTCAAAGATAAAGTTATACTAAGTGTCCTGTTTGTAATTATGACTAGAACATTTTTGGCCGTGGTAATTAATTGAAGTATTAAATATTACTTTTTACATTTTCAACAATTATATATTGCCAAATGGTAAGAACGGTGTTCCTGCCATGTGGTAGAAATTGAAACTATCGCAATCGGGTCGCTGTCTCAAATTAGTGTCATATGCATAATCAAAGAATAAATAAACATTGGTTTTTGTTTATATGTCATTTAAACCATGACCAATCAGCTGTCAGAAGACCCAATTGTGCTAGTTCTAGCTTTCATCGCCAGTTGGCGTATCTGCAATTTCCAGCTATAAATAGCGTTTAAAAGGCATTATTTTAGACATTTTTTTTGTTTGTTTATTTGATAATTCATTTGAACATTTAAATTGAGAGAAAATAGTTCACGCAGATCTCTGACATCAATTCAAGCATTTTTCTTGAAAAAATAAATTATTTTATCCGTTTTAGCGTATTTAACATATTAAATTTTCAAACTGTTTTCTAGAACGAATTTATCATACAATGATTAGATTAATATTATAAACTTCACTCCAGTAATATTAGCTAATACTTTTATGTTGAGTCTTATAACTTATTAAATACAGTGACGTAGTCAGAAATTCTGGTCTTGGAAAAGTTTCCGGACTTGTAGGTATATAAAATATTTATTTTTCCAAATTTCCATTGATAAAGTGAGAATTTTTCCCGAAATGTTTGCTTCTTTAATAAACATTTTGAGATTGTTTTATAAAATAATTTATATTTAATTTATAACTAAGACCTTCGATCGATTACCATAATTCAGTGATCGATTTCAAGTGTTCTTCTTTCACACTTCCTTAAGGCATCAGCTACTTTAGTAAAAAAAAAATAAATACATAGTTAATATAAGTTTAGGTTGACTAGAAATGATACACAGAAATAATAGAAAGGTAGCACGCCCAGAAAGTTTGCTAGTTTTAAGGTTTTAAATTATTACAGTAACACGATGTATTATATATTTGGACATAGGTCAATAAATAAACCAATTAAATCAATTCGTTTTTTTATTTTTAATTATTTTAGCCAAATTAATAAGACACTAAAGTGATAGATCGATCGTAAATGTAAACTTGTATAGTTAGCTCCAATAAAAGTGTATATAACATGTGTTTTTAGAATCGTTATTTAAATGATGTAACTGAATTAATAAATTAATTACTAAATCAATTTAAATACAAAGTTTGCTGTTAGTTCATTAAAAGATTTCTTCAAAAATATATACGTATAACTAGATCTAGTAAGTAAAAAAATAATTTTAATAACAATAACCTACAAAGAAAAAGAGTTATTAGTAAAGCAAAAAAGATAAATTTTTCAAAGAAAGAACGATGGTCTATAAAAATTCCAACGGGGATCTTCATCCAGACTTTTTTTGTGATATATAATTTTTAATTAAATTATTGATTTGTTTTATATTAAGTAAAACCAATGGAAAAATGTTTAATAAAAATACGTTTCTAGAGAAATTCTCCATTTTTCATTTGAAAATTTGAAAAATAGTTCCTTTATTAAAGAATTAAAAATAATTTAAAAAAAACCGACTTCAAAAAATTAAATGCAACAAGTAAAATACACTAAAAGGTATAAAATAATTATTATCTTATTTAGTTACAACAAAACTACGAAATATTAACATGAAATTACTTTTTGAAGTCGGTGCCAAACAAACTATACCTATAAGCGAGCGTACCCAGCAAACCAAAGTAAGATCCGTCGAGTGCGATTCATAAAAGGTATATGTTTAGCACCGACTTAAAAAAGTAATTTCATGTTAATATTTTGTAGTTTAGTTATAACTAAATAAGATAATAATTATTTTATACCTTTTAGTGTATTTTATTTGCTGCATTTAATTTTTTTGAAGTCGGTTTATTTATTTTTTTAATTATTTTTATTTTTCTCTTTTTAGTGATGTTATTAATAGTGATCCTACAATCAGAACTTGGCCAAATTAATATTGCACCATCCCTAAGATACCCCCTTTCCAATAAAAAAGAATCATCGAAATCGGTTCATAAACAAAGAAGTTAGTCCTCAACAAACCTAACAAAAAAGGTCTAATAACTATGAAAAAAATGGGACCAATCGGAAGGTAGACTGGACCAAATGAAAAAAAAATTTCAAAATCGGTTCACAATTGGCGGAGATATGAGGTAACATAGGGACAAAAAAAAAAAAAAAAAATCAGTCGAATAGAGAACCTCCTCCTTTTTTGAAGTCGGTTAAAAAGTAACTCTCTCCTTTATATATATATATATATATATATATATATATATATATATATATATATATATAAATATATATATATATATATATATCAACAAATGTTTCCAATTATTTTGGCACTTAAAAGTTCAATTTTTTGACCTCTCACTCCTTATGTCTAATAGTTAGGGGGAAATTCCAAAAAATCTTGAATTTATCATTAAAATATTTTTTATATTGAATTTTATTAAGCAAAAAACATAGCAGATATCTTAATAAATATTACCTTATCAAATATAAATACATTTTGCACATTTTTACTCTTCACCAATTATTTATGCATTTTCCCTTTTTGACACCATAAGAGGTAGAATTTCAAAAACAGTTTTCTTATTTCACATAAGCGGAATATCCTTACTAAAGGAATAGCTAGAGGCCGTGTTAATTAAAATTAATATTTAAAAATAATCAGTTTGTTAAATAGAAAGTAATTAATATTAGATTTTTGTCATTAAATTTTGGTGCTAAGTAATTTATGTGTATAGGGAATTTCAGCCTTCTGGGTATTCAGGAGGTTCACAAAAAAACCATCAGACACGGTGGTATTATATATGATGGAAAAGTATAAATGTTCATTTGTGTCAATCAGAAGACAACTTCATTTTCTCTTCAACTATCGCTTAGTATATAATTTTTGTTAGGAGAGATAATGAAATTTATAAAATATATAACAAATTTAAATTGTTTTTGAAAAAAAAAATATGAGGCAAATATTAACGAAAGCTACTTAATAGGGGAGGGTCATCAGCTGGCATTAAATATAAGAGAATTAGCTAGTATTAAATATAAAAGAGGTGCCAGGTGTATGGCAAAGGGGATGCCAACATCAGATTATTTTTTTATATATACCTATAGATACTATATATTAAAAAAGTAATAATTGTGATTTTTGTTTCAAATTTTTTTTGCCTATTTCTCTTTTAAATAATTTCTGGATAGGCTGCCTGTTTCAACGTTTATTCTATTTGAGTCTATGAGAATAATTTAATTTAAAATTCCTTAGGTGAACTCTTTTTTCTTGATTATGGTATTCATGAATTGGGCATAATTTATGGGTATTTTTGGAGCAACTCATATAAAAAGAGGCAGCCGACAAGTCTCGTCAGGCAGAGCATTGACAAGTCTGGTCAATCAGACCATATTTTAAGGACGTTCCCTAATAAATCGATTATCTTGAAATCCTTTTAAAACTTTGAATACACATATTTATAAGTGTCCTTTATACGTAGAAATTTTTTTCAATAGTCCTTGCGGGACTAAATTTGTAAATATTGACCATTGAAATTTGCATAATTAGCACGCGAACCCTATCTCGATTGATGTTAAAGCGACTGTTTTATTAAATAACAATCGTAATTTTCTTGAAATTATTTTGAAAAACTAAGAATCATTAACTGAAGATATAAAAATATTTTTCTGTTAAAATAATTGTATCAAGAGGTATTCGATTTATATGAAAAATGTTAAAAGTTAGGTATTTTTGATGGCTTTAATTTTTTCTCTCATGGCATGCCATGGCAAGTGAGAGATGGTGACTTTTTATGATACTGATGAGAGAAGGAGTTACACCAAAAAGGTGCAACCCCCTAAAGGCCTGGGTTGGTCCCTCCATCATGAAAAGAAGAAGAAAGAATTTTATGGGCTGGGCGGGGGTCGAAGGTATCTGTGGATACAGGTCTTAAATAGCTGAATGTTATAAGTCACGGGAAAGATGGTGGCAGGGAGCGAGTTCCAGTCTCTGGAGGTCATAGGGATAAAAGAGTTGACGAAAGCGCTTGTTCAACTTTTACCCAATTTGACAGCGAAGGGGTGCTGAGCGTTAGAAAACCGCGTGTTTCTCGTAAAGAGGGCATTAGGGGGGATAATTGATTTCAGCTCGACTGAACAGACACCGTGATAGTATCTGTAGTACAGGGAAAGGGCATAAACGGTTCTTGGGTGAGCCAGGAAGTCGAGTGAGTTGGTTAGAGCCGAGCCTCCTATTAGTTTAATTGCTCGCTTCTAAATTGCATCCAGTGTAGCAAGAGAATGCTTGGAGGCACCCCTCCACAGATGAGAGCCATATTCGGAGACAGGGACGAATTTGAGCCTTATACAGTATAAGAAGTTGACTGGGAGTATAACAGCGTCTAGATCTAAATAGGAGACTAAGCTTGCGCGCTGCAGCTTTAGCAGTGGTTGAGATATGGTCATTCCATGAAAGGTCAGAACCTAGAGTTACGCCTAGCATTGAAAATGACTTGGCAACGTTGCACTAAAATCACTGAATTTTCTCATATCTAAAAAACTTCTGCAGCTGGTGCATTTGAGATTTTTAGCTAATTCTCTCAACAAATTAATTTCAATAATTTTTATCTTTTATTTTTTAAATGTTAAATGAAATTGTTTTTGTACTCTCTGGGTTGAATTGAATTATTGTAACCAGATCTTTTTTTTAATGTAATATAATTTGTTTCTGTTATGCTCCATGAGAATTTTATTCTCAGAGCAAAATAAAATCTATCTATCTATCTATCTAACCTAACTATACTGTTTTCATCTGGAATTTCACATTAAGCTTTTTCATGAAGTGTTTTTTTTATTCTTTGTCTTTTAGCGTCGGTAAGAATGCAATGTTGGCAGATCCAAGAAACGATGCTGTGAAAATATTTTTGACTTTCTGAGCATGTGGGAGTAGGAGAAAGAGCGTACTGCATCTGAGCCATATTAGGGAACGTCCTTAAGCATAGACTTGTTAGAAAAGCATTCCAATTGAATAATATATTTAATATTTTTGTGTGAAGAATGAAAGAAACGTTAATCAAATATTTTTGATTTTATAAAATAATTTTTTTCCAGTTGATTTAATTTAACCATATAGGCGTGTATGTTTGAAAATCACGTATTCCGCTTTTTCTGCCAAATTTGACATTGATTTAAGAAAGATCCTAAGAGTGAATGAGAGAGCAATAGAGAATGGGAAGGGAATTAATGCGAAGCAAAAAAATCAGCGAAGCAAATCGAAAAACAGCGATAAGCTGACAGCAATGCATCCAGCCGTATAATATGACATTAACAGATGACTCTATGCCGTAGCTGTAAGCTGCAAGCCGATTTCTTCTAGAGAGAATGATATTAATTGGAGAAGCTGAGGAGATTTTTGAGGAAGGCTAATTGCAACCAGTCATTAGCAGCCCAAAATGGGCCCCCGGGCCGGGGAGGATTCATTAACCCAAATGTGCCGATTGAATAATTCACAGTGTGTGTTGAGTGTCTTATTATGATAAACGACCAGAAGCACTCTTGGAACTTCTTCTGGCCCTCCTAACTCTCCCTCTCACTTTATCTGGCTCTCGTTCTCTATTGCTTCTCGTAAAATTAATCTTGCTAAATAACGACACAATCCCAGGGCAAATATTCCATGTGCACTTGATATTAATGATCTCGCACAGGGAATCAACAAACCAGTCTAGACAGGGTTGAAACAAAAAAATCATATTTTCTTATCTGAGTTAATTATTATTCTTCAAGTAAAACTGTTTTTGACCTTGAATTGGGGTATAAATCCTGAAACATTTTAATTACTCCGTATATTCTTCAAAAATTTTGCAGATAGTCGTAGGAGGAATGTGCTATCGCACCTATCTAGATTTAAAGCTGTCTTAGGGCCAGTTGTATTTCGGTTGGTAAAGTCTTTGTAAAAGTTGACAAAGGGTAAAACCTTAGAATTCACCATGTGCCCGGCGGGATGGCCAATCAGATGAAATTGCGTGTCATCTGATTGGCCACAAGGTGAATTCTAAGGTTTTACCCTTTGTCAACTTTTACAAAGACTTTACCAACCGAAATACAACTGGCCCTTACAATGATACTAGTAATTCATTTATTTGAAAATATATTTTTTTACAGAAAATGTTCAATTGTATATATCAGAGGAGAAACTCATTGATTTCCATTTATGAATTATAAATTAAAGAAAATTTTGAAAAATTTAAGAAACTTTATAAAATATTAGGTATGTTTCCTCCTGCGAACTCCTGAAGATGGGCTTATACCTCGAAATATATATAGAGTTGTTCTAAACAAGCATCTTATATTTTATTTTTTTGAAACCTACCTAGTATTTTAATAACATTTAGGGAAAGCGGTATTGGTTTATAGTGAAACATATTAAACACAGGAGTTTTTAACGGGTTATAGTCGTGTTTCACATAGTAAAAATAAAAATCAAAAAAATTATTTTAATTTTGGAGTTTTATTTTAAATACTCTATACATATTTCTGGTTTTTAGCCCATCATCAGGAGTTTGAGCTTACAAAAGACCTGAGCCCATCATCAGGAATTTGAGTTTACAAATGACTGAAGGGACTAAAGTTCTTTTGTAAACTCAAATTCCTGATGATGGGCTCAGGTCTTTTGTAAGCTCAAACTCCTGATGATGGACTTAAAACCCGAAGTATGTAAAGACTATTTAAAATAAAACATCCAAATATATAATTAAAAGAATGTTTTAATTTTAATTTCTACTTGTGAAACACCACTATAGCCCGTTAAAAACTCCTATACTTAGTATTTTATATATTTTACATTTTAAAAAGTTTCTAAAATTTTTCAAAATTTTCTTTACTTTATTTAAAATGTTTCACTAAGAACCCACACTATTTTCCCTTAACAAAATATGAATTATTAGTTTAAATTTAGTCAAAATTTATTTTTTAAGAGAAAATAAACAACTATGCTACTATATACAAGAAAATCATTTCAAATTTACTTTTTGATTTAATATTTGACACAACTTTATGTTATACGGTAACTCCCTTCAGATAGCTTACGTATCTAACCTAAAAGCATAGAACTTGCATACCCTACAGGCGTTACCACATTTGAAATATTTTCGCGCGAGTTTTCGAAATTTTAATATCTAATTTTTTTGCAACGAAATTTTCTCTGGAGAGAGACGGACTGGTAGAAATTTTAATTGAATGTAATGGAAGGAAGCCCAGGGGTAGGTGAGGAAAGAAAAAATTAACACATATCAAATAAAGTGTAATTTATTGGAATCCTTCCTCCTTTCCTTTCAAACCAACATTTCGGAGGATTTTTCCCTCCTTTTCAGGGTTTCAAAGGGTTTCAAAAGGACAATAAAATGTCGACCGGCTAAAACTCTGCTCCCTCACTAACCCTACTAACACTTTACCAATGTGCTGTCTAAATGGACTTTGTTCCCGGTGACAATAAATAAAAATAAAAAAATAAAAAAAAGGTATAATTTTCTTTTAAGGTAGTTGTTTCGGGACAATACTAGCAAAAAGTTAATGCTAGAGTATATAGAACAGACTATAAGGACTCATAATTCATAAGCCCAAAACTTTTTGCTGTTTATGTACCGATTCTAGCCAATCCCGTGCTCGTTTGACAAATATGGCAACATTGTAAGAGATTGAATATTTTTATATTAAAATGACATACTATATTGTTCATAAATTTCGTTTTGCCACCAATCGATGCTGAAGTATTTAAATAATAATCTCTCTAAATTTCAAAAAATCCTAAGAAAACTCATTTGTCAGAACAACTACTTTAATTTTTTTTCTCCTGTTATATTAGCTTTTTTCATTTTCTTATTTTGTTTTTTGTATCATGTTAATTAATTTTTCTGTAATTAAATTTGTCTAAAATTGTACATTAAAGGGGCTAGATGGCCCTACAGATACAATGTTCTTTAATAAATAAATAAATAAAAATAAATAAGTCAAACTGAAAGTTTTTGCCTAGAGTAGCAAAATTTTTATATATTGAAGGAGACAATAAAAGAGTGTGTCTTCTACTGGAATTATAAATTTTATTTATTTATAACAATTTATTTGTATATATCTTGGAATGAGGTTCTCGGAGCGGCATGTTTTGTGGAACCAGCTGTTTTTATTTGCAGTAGAATATTTCAATCTCAATTTAAAATACAAATTTAAAGCTTCTTTTTCGGGTGCATGGCTGATTTCAAGTAGGAGATGTTCTTGCAACTTCGAATACTTTCCACCAAATGTATTCTCCATGAGGATTTGTAATTGTGGCAATTAGATTGACGATCTTTTTATATTAAAGTGAAAGTTTTTGCCGAGAGTAGCAGAATTTTTATATATTGAAGGAGACAATAAAAGAGTGTGTCTTCTGCTGGAATTATAAATTTTATTTATTTATAACGATATCGTTATAAATAAATAAAATTTATAATTCCAGCAGAAGACACACTCTTTTATTGTCTCCTTCAATAAATAAGTCATTGCGAGTACAGGCAAAACCTGGTAGAAAATAAATTTCTTTTAAATTGAAGAGATCGATAGGTCAAGACTTTTATCTCTTAAAATAATCACGGGTTCAATTAATAAGTATTAAACTGTTCTAAAATCTCCTTAAGAGCCATTAGTGCTTTCGGGATGAATGAACGCTCTCTCTCTCTCTTGTTTTAATTAAAGCGAGGCGATTAGTTTTTAGTGATGAAATCTCAGAGGTAACGAAGGTTCTTTTTCAAAATATAAGAAGATTCCACTCATAATCACTGGAGAGAGGTATTGATTGCATATTTTTTTAATTGCCTAGATTAATGAATATATATTTATTTCAAAATTCTGGTCCACATATTCCAAGTTATCTGATCCATTATGAGTTAAGAAATAATAATCCTTAGAAAGTTAATCAATTAATAAATTATCAAAGAATTAATTAAAAAATAATTCGTCAAAGTCAACTTTGTTAAAGATTAAAAAAGAAATAAAAAAACATCTTGATGTAAAAAAATCGGTTCAAGGAAGAAAAGATTTTTGAACCCGCGAATGGTTTCATTTCATTTCGTGATATATGTACATTCGAAAATGTAATTATTGCAATTCCAGTGAATCTAGCACTCTAAGTTGTCGTCTTTAGGTTAAGCGCTACTTAAAATTTAACAGTAATTAATGTATATTTTTTTCTATAATGATTCGCTGATGAATGCTTTCATAATGCCTGAAAATAAATAGGGTTTTTATAAATTATAGTGATTTTGCAATTTTTCGTCATCTAGAAAGCTGAAAATTGGCACCAAGGTCAAATTAACTGAAATCTTTTAGAACAGCGGTTCTCAACCGGGAGGGGGAATTTTAGTATTTCAAGAGGGGGAATTAATCTGCATACAAGTTTTAAAGAACTGATAAAAAACCCTCAGCTTTCTCATTAGGTAAATATTTATTATCTTTATCCTTAAATTAAAATATGATACCTTGCCTTTTCAAAATTTTAGCATATTATTTGAAATAAACTTTTTGAGTTAGAAAATGCTGGAAAGGGGGAAATGGCATTCTTAGAATATTGCAGAAGTGGGTTCATTGGAAGAAAAAGGTTGAGACCCTCTGTTTTAGAGCTATATTAAACAATTCAATTTTTTGATGATATTGTTGCAAGAAGATGGATCAAAATGGTACAATGACCTTTGTAGTCCTTAGCATCGCGAAAAGAAAAAGGAGTATGTATATAAATAAATTTCAGTGAATGTGTCTGAATCGAAGGTATCTTTAGATGCTGGTCTTGAAAGACTGATGGTTATAAGTTATAATTTATAATATATCACAAAAGACGGATGCGGTAAAGTCATAGGGATAAATGGGTTTGTTCGCTTAGTATCTCGAAGAGGTAATGAATGATTGTTTGAAAATCGTGTTGAGACTTTGAGGGAATCATTTATTTTATTTTGTTCTTTGTCAGAGCTGGCACCATGGTAGTAGGTGTCTATAAAACAATGAAAAGTGAGATGGTTCGGCAATGGTCAAAGGAATCCAAAACGCTAGATATAGCTGGATCTTCTATTAGTATTTAAATTTTATATGATTTTCATCATTTTCAAAGTGAAGTTCTGAAGATGAAAACCCAAAATCTAAGTAGTTCTTTATTTTGGAGATAAAAATATTTTGGCACCGTAACGAACTTTCTAAGACCGTCAATACAAGACGGATACACTTTAAAATGACTTTTGAAACAAGAATACACCGAATAACAAATAGCTTTGCGTCGAGTTACGTTCCAAAAAATACTACGGAAATTGAAACGTCGCAAAGTGAATTAAATTTCTATAGCAAGCCATGTAAAGATCGAAGATAGGTTCCAGGGTTACGAACATACTATTTTTTAAAAAGTAAATTGACAAATAAACATTTAAAAATACAAAAATAATATAAAATTTTATTACGTACATATTAAACTAAAAACGTATTCAATTAAAACAAAATAAGCTCTTCATTAATTTAGAAAAACAAAATTAAAATTGATCACTGTCTGATGAAAAAAATATAACTCTGCCAATAGATATATTAGAAAAATATTTACTTTTTTGTAACCATAAACAACTCGTAAAATTATAAAGAGTTATTATTCTCTTTAAAAAAAGCACAACATACTAATCGAAACGTTACAACAAGCACAACACACTACATAATTGAAACTGAAGTCTAAAATTAGCTAAACAAAGTGAAAATAATACTGTATTAAATTGCGTTGATTTATCAGTTCGAAGAACCTCGAGTTTTGATGGTATGACGTAATTAGAAACAAAAGTGGTGCCATCTTTTAGAATAAAAGAAAATTAAAAAAAGATTAAAGACTCGAACCCAAAACAACGCAACTTCGAAAATCTAACGACGCACAGCGAAAATTAGTACTAATTAAGCAGCAACGCAACTTAGAAAAAACGCAAAACGAAACACGCAAACGAGATATGATGTGTGTAGAAGAAAAAAATATTTTCTAGTGAATTCAATACTCGAGACTTAAATTGCTTTATCTTAGAGTCTTCACTTGTTATTACAGCTATTGTTTTCTAGCAGTATTGTATTACTCAAAAATACATCATATCTTTTTTGATATTTTGATGGTTATCTGCTTTTTTGCTTAAAGTGTCTCAATTTTAGGTATAAGTTTAATAAGAAAATTTTTAAGAGATTTTTAATATTTTTATTTGATTACACAGCTTAACGAAGATCAGATTTTATTAACTTACCCAAAAAGAAACAAATAATAGTAAATCTTAATTTATAAATGGATAACATTTCGAAAATGTTCTTTCAACTTTAAATTCAGGACCATTTTCTAGAATAATAGCGAATCTGAAGTGTGCGTTTGAATGAACGATAAAAACAATTACCTTCAAAAACGATTTAACTTTTTCCATTTAACCAATTTAACTGGTTTCTATCAACAGTACTTGAAAATAGATTTCCTAAATGTATAAATAGGTTCAAAATCCTTTTGATCTCCCTTTATTTAAAATTGATAACTAAAATGTTTGCTCATCCTGAAAATAAAATGGATGTTAATTTATCTGTTGATTTATTCCTTTTTGGAGTAAAAAATAAATAAATAAATAAAATAAAAATATTATCCTCATTTATAGAATTAATATTCAATTAATATTCAAAGAGAGAGAGATAGAAATTAGAATTTTGAGGCAAAAAACAACAGCAAAACAACATAGTTTGATAATGAATTTATAAATAACATAAAATTTTTTAAATTGTGAGACATCCCTGCCATGCATCATTTTAAGTAGAATTTAGAAGATTATTTTTTTTAATCTAATTCAATTTCTAAAGCATCTAATAAAAATTTATTAAAAAATTCGACTAATTAGTTCTTTCTCTCCTTATTAACAGCAAATAATAACTAATCTGATAAATTGAAAGTTTCTTTTTGCCAAGAGTAGCATAATTTTTATAAATTGAAGGAGACAATAAAAGAGTGTGTCTTCTGCTGGAATTATAAATTTTTAATTTATTTATAATGAGGGCATAGTTTCGAGGGCTTTGCCCTCTTCATTAGTCAATTACAATTTATTCAGAGGAATTATAAATCAATTAAAAATTTAGAATTCCAGCAGAAGACACACTATTTTATTCTCTCCTTCAACTAATCTGATAGCTCAAGTCGAGGGGTGAACCACGATTGGAATTAAGTGTACACAGTGTTTGGAATTATTTTGAATTATTTTGGAATTCATTAGATAATGCCCCTTCATCTATTGCCTTTTACAAATGAAAGGGGAAGCGGAAGTAGGTGTACACGATATTAGGTTGCGGTTCACCACTTGGCTCAAGTATTTTAAAAGATATGAGGGTTTTAGAAAAAATAATTTTTTGTAAATATCTAATTTTTTTTATTTTAAAGCTAATTTCATCACTAAGACCATTTGAATCTTTTTCTATATTCCGAATAATTATTTATTTAGTATTGCTTTATATTATTCATTTCACAAAGCAACGTTTTTTTTTGTTTTTTCATTTTTAAAATTCCTAGAAATTTCATTGATAAAGGGAGAGAAATTATCCCGAAACGTTTGGTATTTCAATTAACGTTTGAAGAATGTTATTATAAAAGATTTGTATTTATTTAAATTATATATAATTTTTTCTTTCAATTACTATGATATATAGTAGTGCATCACGCTTTATATAAATCTTTTCTATTCTTTGGATGATAATAATGAAAAAAATAGTCCCGTATTATTTTGAGAATATAAATCATTCTTATTCTATTAACAAGTGTGTCAAAATTGAAAAAATAGCGGGAGCAAAACAAGTGGCTTTGGAATATAAAGGAAACAAGAAAACACCTGATAAAAATAAAAAAATAAATTTAACTCATAAAACCGGAATAAATAAATAAATAAAACCGTGTCACTTATAAAAAGCAGACAAAAAAAATATAATTATCTGTTGAAAATATATTATATTCATGCAGATGTTAATTTAATTTATAACCTCATCCATCATTGCAACTCAACGGACGGGTTGGAATTAAAAAGATATATATAGTATATATATAAAATAAATAAAATAAATAAATAAAAAGAATCTGGATCGTTTGGACATTGTCAATCGGATGTAGATGTTTTTGATGATTTATTTCAGTGTAACATGGCATGAATCATTTGTCGATTTGTAGGTCGTGTGGAAACATGCTCAGCTCAGTTCAACTCAGCTTGGCTACTTGCACAATACGCTATGCACAATTGCACTTGGCATCTGGTCCCTGGTCTGTTGCTCCAGGGATTTTTAGTGGTCGTCAACCCTCCCTTCACCCTCTATTATTATCTATTCTCGATTGTGTCGCGATAATGAATTATCAGAAAATTAATCAGCCATAGAAATTGAAAAAACAAAACATGTTACTGCCCTTTGTATTTTGAAAATGATAAATATTTTACATTTAGAATTTATAGGCAGATGCTTTGATACTGGATTTTATTTTATATAATACCTATTTATATTACAATTTCTCGAATGTATATTAAGTGGGTAAATGGGAGTAGGTATTCCGTAGCCCCCAGAATCCCCGGTAGTCCTACATCACTTTC
This sequence comes from Forficula auricularia, assembly GCA_024734495.1. Taxonomy (NCBI): domain Eukaryota; kingdom Metazoa; phylum Arthropoda; class Insecta; order Dermaptera; family Forficulidae; genus Forficula; species Forficula auricularia. Next base: position 486,450 of record JALMQS010000786.1, read on the forward strand.
CAAGTTTTGACTTCCCTGGTCTAAGTTCGTTCCGCCGTGCTTTCATCTATTGGAGGAGAACCTCATTTATTGATCTTTATCAGTAAGTTTTTATTAATGTTCAAGAAAAGAGAACACTATGCAATAATCAGAGGAAGAAAACTTATATGATATGAATAAATTTTAATCCAATTGAATAAAAAAAGAGGCTGTATATTAGGAGTGTCGCAAAATAAATATTTTAATCGGTTATATCGCGGCTACATTAAGTAGTAGACCTTTTGGATTTGAAACTAAAGCTATCCAGATGCTAGAAAAAGTACCTCAAGAATTTGGCTAAAATCAAAGAACCCGAAGTACCTACATGTTTACTTGAAGATTTTTAGTATTTTGAAATTTCGTCTTTTTCCGATTTTCTCAAAACGGTTTTGGTGGAAACTCAAACTAAAGTAATTTTAATGAAGAAAATTTTATTTTATTCGATATACGGGAGTTATCCCAGTTACAATATACATTTTTATACAATAAATCAACAATTTAACAAAACTAAAATACTAATTTATAGTCTTAATTATTTTTATAGAGAAAAGTTTGCGGAATTTAACATAATGTAATGCATTTATTTCTATTATAATTATAATATTTCATTTAAATTGAGTAGGTAAACAATTATTTTTATAGAGAAATTTAACAGACAAAAGTCACATTAATAGATAGATAAATAGTACACAGATAGATACATACAAGTGAAGCTAATATAAAGCATGTAATAATATAATACAATCAATTAGACATTTAATCGTAGTGTGAGCAATATCTTTTGATATCCCTCACACCACATGAAAAGAAGTCCAATTGTGAGGAGTTTGCCTTTAGCATCACTCTATTCAGCCCTGTATTTTTTGAATAATTAGTATTACAAATGGGGATAAAAATGGTTTCGACAATGCGACTATAATATTGAGGTACTTTGAAATTAATATATTGGAGAATTTCACTACAATCAATCAGACCATTCAACAGTTTGCGAAGGAATATCAAGTCATTTTGTAGTCTACGGGATGACAAACTTTGGATATTTAGTTCGGTTCTTAAGAGTCTAGAAGAGGGATAGTTATATGGGGTAAGAGAGTTACTAGTTGATGAGAATTTATATGATATAATTTTTAAAAATTTATTTTGCACTCTTTCAATTTGGTCAATTTGATGTTGGACATGTGGTAACCAAATTATACCACAATATTTCAGCTTGCTTCTTACTAGGGAGCTGAAAAGTATTTTTAGGCAGTTGAAATTTTTGAAATTTTTTGTATTTCTATATATAAATCCCAGAAGTTTAAAAGACTGACCACAAATATTTTTTATATGAAGAAAAAAAGAGAGAGAAAGATTGGTATGATGATTTCAAATAAGGGAGAAAATAATGTGATAGTCGTGTGGTGCCCACAAGTAGTTGATTTATTTGGAGTTACACAAATAATTTGACCCAAAATAACCCTCACAATTTAAGGTCAAATAAAAGATTTTAGTAGATAAATATGTATATATTGTATGTCAGAGGGTTTCATCCCCTCAAGAGTAGTACTCGAGCGCGCGCTAACCTGCTTTCCGGGCAGTTAGCCTAAGCCTAGAGATAAATTATAATGTATTAGGTAATAATATTAAAAACATCCTTCCAAAACTTAAGTAACTATATAGTTTATTAAAAAGAATTTACTTTATTTAGGGTCGAATCTAAGATTTTAGTAGAAACTATTTTTACATTGCATATCAAAGGGCTTCCTTCCCTCAAGAATCGAACCCAAAGCCCTCTGATATGCATTGTAAAAATAGCTTCTACTAAAATCTTAGATTGGACTCTAAATAAAGTAAATTATTTTTAATATATGATAATTGTTGTTAATTTATCTGACTTGCATTTTTGAAAAATTCCATCTTTTTTGAAAAAGATGCTCAAAAAAGATGCTTAAATCTTTACATTAAATTATATATTTTCTTCAACTATTATTTTCTTATTTTATTAATTTCGATAAATTATATTAATTTATTCATATTTATTCACTAAAAAGTTTGAGTCACTGACTAGTTGGCCATTTTGAGTAGTTCTAAAAGTAGAAAACATTTTTGGCGTAATAGGTATTTAAATTTACTCCTTTACTGATGACATTAACAGATAACCTGACGATAAAGAAATCGGGGATGGAATTTTATATTGTAGCTCAAAAACCTATCGCATATATCAAGAATCAAATTATCCTACTGGTTAGTTAAAGAATCAAAAATTTTGCCTTCTTTTCTGGGGTGCGCCATTTTGCGGCGTCTGGAAAATTTCCCCATAATTTAACTCGAGGGGTGAACCGCGACCTAATATGGTGTACACCTACTTCCACTTGTACTTTCAAATATTTCCAAGTACTTCCAAAATATTTCCAAAGAGGTGTACACCTACTTCCAATCTCCGATCACCCCTCGGTTTAACTTCTAACTCAGTAATGCCATGACCCTACTAGCCAGTGGCGTAACTATACTGTTGAGGCTCGTGGCAAATTCATCGGATAGGGCCCTTCATCAATGTAAAGAAGCTAAAGCAACGTTGTAGTTTCTTTTTAATAAATCATTAGGTAAAGTACGTACAAATGCTGATATTAGGTTGATGCATAATTATGGAACGTTTTTTAAAAATATTTTTATTCAGCAAAAATAATAATAAAATTTAACAAAAACATGTTTAAATGATTATTCGGGAACGTATTCACCATCTACTTCAATATCTGCTTCCAATTTGCTTGGCAGAAGGTCGATTCCATGGGCGAAGAAGTCACGATTCTTGGAGGGAATCCACGCTTTGACATCGGCCACCAAGTCATCCAAATCGTCGTAGATCTTAGTATTTTGCCAGTTTTTAAAAGAGCGGTTGATGGGATAGTCCGTCAGTGCTTCGGTCGGTGAGTACCGTGTGGGAGTAGATCCCAGCCCTTATTGGCGATGAATTCGAAGACAAGCGCTCATCTATTAAAATTTTAATTTAATTTTTGATTTCAGAAAACATGAATAGATATAAATTGTAAATTTTAAACTAGTAATTTATTTAGTTGATGACCTACATCGAATTGACAAACGGACAGACAGACACAAATAGTGTTCCGATTTTGTTTTTAAACGGAAACCAAAAACTAAGAAGCTATCCAGTCTCTAGATACCCTGTATCTGTATGCTTCACATATAAATAATTCGTAAATTAAAAAAATTCCAATAAGTTATTTTGAAAGGATAGATTTACGACCAGATTGAATTGCATAAAGGAGATTCTATATGAAAATGATTTGAAAGTTTTACAAACGGAATTAATTATAGTATCAATTTATCCATCGTCTTATCCGGGAGGAAAAATAAAAAAATAGAAAAGTGATAGGTTCTTGTTTGGTTAAGATTATTTTCCCGAACGTTGATAGATTTATAATGAACAATTATTGTTTATAACTTGATGGTAGGTAACACATAGGTACATCCGTAATATGAGAGTGTGAAAGCGTGTTGATAAATTCGCATGGATATTCCGCTTAGGTCAAATAAGGAGAAATGTTAAATGACCTAAGTGAGGTGTTAAGAGAATCCGAGGTGGCTCATTTGGAATCGAGATTTACTAGCGGTATGCTTCAGATCAAATATCTTGCAGACTTCAAAAAATGAAACATCAACTTAAATTTTAATATATCTTTACTATTTTTTTATTTTCCTATTTAAGAAATTTATAATAGAAGGAATCACCCTTGTTCAAAAGTTTAACACGCATTCGTTTGTTCATGACCAGCTTACTTTTACGACCAAATGACCAATTTCTTATTTGGACCCATGAGAAATAATAGATAAAATATTTCTAATTAAAAATACTGATGATGAAGGTCAACCTTTCGAAACTAAAGTCTCAAACAAATCAATTATATAGGTATATTTATATTTTTTAACCGACTTCAAAAAAGGAGGAGGTTCTCAATTCGACAGAATTTTTTTGTTTCTATCTTATTTGATATCTTCGCCAATTGTGAACCGATTTTGATGATTTTTTTGCATTGGGTTCAGTCTAGTTTCCGATTGGTCCCTTTTTTTCATTGGTGTTGGATTTTTCGCTATGTTTGTTTAGGCATAACGTCTTTGTTTATGAACCGATTTCGATGATTCTTTTTATATTGAAAAGAGGGTACCTTAGGGGTGGTCCCATATTAATTAAGTCAAGTTCTGATGATATGATCAATGAAGAATTAAATATCCAATTCTTATGAGCAAATAATCGAAATTATAATAAATAAAATCTTTTATAAAAAAATCAATCTTAAAACGTTCATTTAAAACCCATAAACGTTTCTAGAGAATTTCTATATTTATGAATTTAATTTTATTATATTTTCTGATTCATTGGCCCGACCCTTTCTCTTACGAGATGCATGCAAGGTATTATATTAAGTCACTATTAATAACATCACTAAAAAGAGAAAAATAAAAATAATTTTTATAAAAAAAAAAAAAAAAATTGACTTCAAAAAAATTAAATGCAACAAATAAAATAATAAAAACTCAAAAATTTAACTTTGACACCCTCAAAAATATCTGAGATGAATACAAAGGTCCCTCCTGTGGTCTCAATTTTTGATTTTCATAGAAAAATAACTACTTAATTCCCAAGATATTTTTATCGATTCTAATACAAGATTATTTAGAGAGGCCAAATACGGTATTTATTTTGATATAAAGTGAAAAAATATAACTTTGACACCCTCAAAAAAATATGAAATGAATACAAAAGGTCTAATAAAAAACACATCTACATAAATATATACCTATTTCAAACAAAAATAATTTTTATAAAAAAAAAATAAAACCGACTTCAAAAAAATTAAATGCAACAAATAAAATAATAAAACTCAAAAATAAAATAAAATACACTAAAAGGTATAAAATAATTATCTAATTTAGTTACAACTAAACGACGAAATATTAACATGAAATCACTTTTTTGCTAAACAAACTATATAAGCGAGCTTACCCGCCAATCGTACCAAGTAAAATCCGTCGAGTTTGATTCATAAAATGTATATGTTTGGCACCGACTTCAAAAAGTGATTTCATGTAAATATTTCGTCGTTTAGTTGTAACTAAATTAGATAATTATTTTATACCTTTTAATGCATTTTATTTTATTTTTGAGTTTTATTATTTTATTTGTTGCATTTAATTTTTTTGAAGTCGGTTTTATTTTTTTATAAAAATTATTTTTGTTTGAAATAGGTATATATTTATGTAGATGTGTTTTTTATTAGACCTTTTGTATTCATTTCATATTTTTTGAGGGTGTCAAAGTTATATTTTTTCACTTTATATCAAAATAAATACCGTATTTGGCCTCTCTAAATAATCTTGTATTAGAATCGATAAAAATATCTTGGGAATTAAGTAGTTATTTTTCGATGAAAATCAAAAATTGAGACCACAGGAGGGACCTTTGTATTCATCTCAGATATTTTTGAAGGTGTCAAAGTTAAATTTTTTCAATTTATTTAAAAAAAATACCTTATTTGGTCTCTCTAAATACCCTTGTATTAGAAAAGGTAAAAATATCTTAGAATTAATAGTTTATTTTTCTCTGAAAATCAAAAATTCAGACTACATCGGGGAGGGACCCTTTATATCCATTTCAGATTTTTTCGAGGGTGTCAAAGTTAAATTTTTTCGGTTTATATATAAAAAAAATACCGTATTTGGCCTCTCTAAATATTCTTGTGTTAGAATCGATAAAAATATCTTAGGAATTAATAGTTTATTTTTCTATTAAAATCAAAAATTCAGACTACATCTCAGATTTTTTCAATGGTGTCAAAGTTACATTTTTTTGGCTTATGTATTGTTAATCGTAAGCAAAAGTAAAGCAAATAATAAATACATATTTAGTTTTTCACTTTGTTTTTTGTCTAGTTAGACCAAATGTCTTGTTTCAATTAATTTTGAAGCTTCGCGGCGGAGCTGAGAAGAGGCCGCGTCCCACAGTTTGGGAACCTATGCTATATATATTGAAATACTATAACATAAAACTAATATATAATTTTTATACTTACTACATATTTCAGTGGTGTCCTCAGGGAGGTGGTGTATACACAGAGTGTGTCATTAAATTTTTTTTGGGGGTGGGGGAGGAGTTGAAAATAAAAAATAAAAACGTGATCTTCTTATAACTTCAAAAAAATTCATTAAAAACCTCTTCTAATTCTTTAGAACTACATTTTCGAAATACCTTACATTTTACAAAATATCAATTTATTATTTATTATTAATATTATTAACCCTTTGCACTCGTATGTCGCCGCTCCGGCGACATGAAAAATTCCGAGTTGGTTGGCATGGTGCCTTCTCAAAAATAAATACGAGTGCTAATATTGGAACTTTTTCAAAAAAAATTTTAAATATAAAATACTAGTAAGATTGGACTAATTTTTGGAGACGGACTGATAAGTGAATTAAGTGGATATCGATGAGGCAGTCCAAAAAAAGAAGAAGATAATTTACACTATCTTTTTATTCATAAAACCGAAGTTTTGGAGGCTATTCCCTCCTTCTTCAAGGTTTTGAATTTAAAATACTAGGTAGGTTTCACATAAATAAAAGATCAGATGCTTGTTTAGCAGGACTCAATATATATTTCGAGGTGTTAGCCCATCTTCAGGAGTTCATAAAGGACACCAGTGAAACCTATCTAGTATTTTATTTAAAAAAAAATATTTAAATTTCCAAAAAAACATTGTTCAAAAAAATTGTCTTTACTTTATATATCCTTTGTATCAATTTACACGGTTTTTAATTTTGTTGAACCTATCCTCCATTTTTATATGCATGCTGTGTTTCGTTTTTCACGATTTTCAATTACACGTTTTCTCTTGGAACGTATCTACCGTGTAAATCGAAGGATGGGTTTATTTATTTTCCCACATCCCATAATGACATTTTTCTTCATTTATCTCTTAACCTCTCTTTGAAAAACTATTAAACGTCTATTTCTTATATAATTTTTATTGCTATTATTATGATTATAAAAATATTCGCGTTAAATGAAGATGTAAGAAAAAACGTGATATAAATTGAACAACATTAAAATAGTAATTAAAAAAAGCATAAAACAAGTAATTAAATGCTCGCCTGTGGCATTTTCACTTGTCCCAATCCAGTGAAGGCGGAGCATTTTTGAAATATTTACACTAAGATTTATTTCTAATATTTAAGCAATAAATCTCTCTCGTCTAGTAAAGTAAGTGGCACCGAATGAAAGACAGACTCAAAAGTCGGTCATTGAGGAGAGTAATGTGAAATAAAAGACGTACATATGAGAGAAAAAATAATTATTTTAATATTTGTTTGGCAATACTTAGGCGGTTGTATTTCTAAAGTTATTTTATATGCAGCTATGCAAATGTATCCCATATTAATATGTCACTTGGTAGTTTTTAAAAAATTCAATAATGCATAATAATTGTTAATGAAAGAAAGCCACCTTGTTCTTAAGAGAAAATACTTATTTGTTGATGGAATATTTTATTTTATTTCTTAATAAAATTAATAGATAAGTGTTTAGATTGTTTTGGATTTACATATGGATGAGAAGTACAGTGCTTCGTAACCTTCTTTCTCAATATACAAATAAATTAATTTAAATCTAAATGGAGAAAAAAGTAAAACAGTACGCTCGTCATTTCATAATTTATTTTTACTTTATCATACAGGGTATGGTCAAGTATTGTAATCGTGCATGTAAAAAGTGGTTTTATTCATTATTTTTTTCAAAATATCTAAAAAACGGCTGAAACTATTTTGATTAGAAAAATTGAGCGAAACCATGGCATTTCGCTCTACAAAAAAGCTCTAATAAGTGAAATTATATTTTTCGAGATAATAATTGTTTTGTCAAAATGTCTGTTAGTCTGTCCGTCCGTCCGTTAGACTGTGCGTTACCAAATTTTTGTGGACGAGCTAGATAAAAAACTAGTCTGAATATCGAAACCAAATTTCACACGTAGTTTTGGTCCATTGAGATTAAGAGCTGATTAGATATTGGTGCATACCAAAAACTAAGGAGGGTGGAGGGGGGGAGGTTAAAAATTAAAAAAACAGGCTCTTGTACTAAACTCAACAAAATTTTGTATACATAATCAGTGGGACCCGAGAAGTCTAAAAATGCAAAAACTAACCGCCTAAAATGGGGGGGGGGTCAAAAAATCAAAATATAGGCCCTTATACCAAACTCAACCAAATTTTTTATACATAATCAATGGGACACCAGAAGTATAAAAATGCAAAAACTAACCCCCCCTACATGATTATAAATAATTTTGGGGCCAGGTTGTATGGTAAAGTCAAGTGGATGGCCACATCAGAACACGTCAGCTTATTTACAATTTTACGAAGTCCAATTGAATATTCTCTCTTTATAACGAGTATCCAATTTTGGTTTAAGTACAAAACGCAGGAAAAGACAGGAAATAAATCTCTAGTAGTCTGAAATCTGTCTAGACTTGATTTGGCATCCTTGCAATGCCTTAGCTCTAATCACGTCCTTTTTAGTAAATTTTCTCGATCAGATTCTAATGAAAGAATCGCTCACCCGCAGATTTATTAAATGATAAAAAAGTGAGTCTTAAGACTCACTAGAGCAGCCCTAGTAGCTAATTAAGAATATTTCTTTACCATACAGGGTATGGTCAAGTATTGTTATCGTGCATTAAAAAGGTGGTTTTTTTCCTTCTTTTTTTCAAAATATCTCAAAATCGGCTGAAACTATTTTGATTAAAACAATTGAGAGAAACCATGCCATTTCGCTCTACAAAAAAGCTCTAATAAGTGAACATCGAAAAAATTATATTTTTTGAGATAATAATTGTTTTGTCAAAATGTCTGTAGGTCTGGTTGTAGGTCCGTTACCAAATTTTTGTGAACGAGCTAGCTCAAAAACTAGTTTGAATATCGAAACCAACTTTCACACGTTGTTTTGGTCCATTGAGATTAAGAGCTGATTAGATTTTGGTGCATATCGACCCAAAATTAAGGGGGGTGGAGGTGGTTAAAAATTAAAAATCTAGGCTATTTGAGCAAACTCAACCAAATTTTGTATACATAATCAGAGGGACCCCAGAAGTATAAAAATGCAAAAACTAACCCCCCACCTAAATGATTATAAATAATTTCAGGGGCCAGGTTGTATGGTAAAGTCAAGTGGATGGCCACATCAGAACACGTCAGCTTATTTTTAATTATGTCTACTGGTATGTTCTGACATTCCTTTAAAATCTCATTAAAATCCAATAAAAAATTAAGTTTTCTGCATTTTTGTAACAAAAGTTCTAAATTTAGAGATCTAATCAGTTCTTTGTATTGGAAACACAGACATTTTGGTATAAGAAGAACTTTCTAGGACCATCAGCTCTTGAGTTATCGTGGAAATTGGAATCAGAAACACAGACAGACAGAAAAAATGGTTGGAAATGACGTTTCTCCACGTTTTAGACATATTATACCTATTGATGTTTTAGGGTGGATCAACGGCAAGAGTTATTAGCATATACTATATATTGTATATCGTCGGCTTATTGCAAAAAGTCACAGAGTATATTTTTGATGGATTACAATCTAGAAGTTGTGAGTTTCGATCATATTTATCGATCCAAAAACTCATTAAGTGCATTAAAATAACACAATGTGAATCAAAATAACACATATGTGTTTGTGTTATTTTGATGCACTAAATGAGTTTTTACATTGATAAATATGATCGAAACTCATAACTACGTATACTTCTAGATTTTAATCCATCAAAAATGTTCTTAGTGACTTTTTGCAATAAGTCGACTTTATACATACTCGTATGTAGGTACATTTGGTACATAAGCAATATTTTAGTTAAATATGCTATTCCAATAAACGCTTTTTAATTTAGACTGAAAACAAACATTGCAATAAACTTTTTTGTTAAGGGAGAATGGTGTGGGTTCTTGGTGAAACATATTTAAATAAAGTAAACCTTTTTTTTTTAAATGTAAAATTCTAGATAGGTTTCACAAAAAATTCAAAGACAAGATGCTTGTTTATCATGACTCTATAAATATTTCGGGTTACGAGCCCATCTTAAGGAGTTCACAGAGGAAACCTGAAGATTTGCATCTTGTCTTTTATTTTTTTTGTGAAACCTACCTAGAATTTTATATTTTTAAAAGTTTCTTAAATTATTTAAAATTTTCCTTACTTTATTTAAATATGTTTCACAAAGAACCCACACCATCTATTAACAAAAAAGTTTATCGCAATGCTTGTTTTCAGTCTAAATTAAAGCGTTTATTAAAATAAATATAAACCCCATTCAGTTATCAAAAATTGATTAAATCCATAAAATTTTGCAGACACAATTTCGGGAAATTCTCCAATTGTATTTCATAAAAAAATATATATACATATATTTTTTTGAGATTCTTTTTTAGCCCCCAGGTCCAAAAACTCTAATTTTAATTCCCATATTAAAAAAAGATACATGGATTGCGGACTAAAAAAAAATCGCTTCCCGGCTTAAACACCAATTAATTAATTCTAATCGGTAAAGAATATAGGAAAAAATTGGCGGCGATGATCAAAGATGACGGCTCAATCCTCTCGCTTCCCCGCCTAAACCCTAAATTATGATTAATCGAAGACAATGCCAGTAATCGAGCATCAAGGTGAATGCCCAGTGGCCATTGCGTCATATCTAGGTCAGATCGAAATGTCAGTCCTGGCTTCGAACCCGGGCCCGGGGGACCAGATCACGCCTCGGATCATTAGAAAGGGGGCGATATCAGTGAAACGGCATCGCATTTTCTCACAGGCGTATATTTATTTCAATTATAGATATTTTATCGTCTAATGCTTATTATAATCAAATTTGTAAACTTTTCTTCTCCAACAAGCGAACGAAATTAAGAAATCAAATGTCAGGAAGGTAGCCATTATCGAATAAACAAAATCATTGTAATTTAGAATTCGATATTCATGACAAACTTATTATTATTATGATTATTAATTTCGTTCACAATAGTTTTTAGATACTAGTTGAGTGTTGGTTAGAGGTTTATTAGCATATAGAAAAAGTTACAGTCAAAATTATAATGGATGGGAAGATAATTTCGCAGACTATCAATAACACCGCTTTACAGGGTGATTTACAAAGATTCGCATCTACCAGCCACGTAGCTAGAAAAAAACTTCATGCTAAGTGTAAATTTATATATGTTACGGCTAATATTCAAATTTGGATAGTTTATAAACTAGATGGATAGTTTATAAACTAACCAAACCATTGGCTATTTTGATGAAAACGCAATTTCCACTAAAATAGCACCTACAGTTTGCACACTGTAGTTTGGAAACAAACCAAGAGTCTTGGCTAATTTACTTGAAATTATTGAGAAAACCAATTAGCGGGTTTGTTTATAAACTATCCAATGCAGCCTGGCTGATATGAAAACCATAATTTCTAGTAACACAAAATAGCCAAACCTTTGGCTAGTTTATAAACTAATTAGGCTTAATTAATGTTCATAGCATTTCTTATTTGATGAATTAGAGATGAATAAAATGTAAACTTTTGATTAAAATTTTTTATTATTAAAAAAATCAATTATTTTCAAAAAGTACAATATACTTAGATATTTAAATAGTAAAAAATGTTTTTGGATCTAAGGCGGGCGCACCAACGATAGTACATGGTAAAAAATAACAAGAGGTTAATTATTTATTTCAAAAGGATTCACTGCTATGACATTTCCGCCGTACCCAGTTGACTGATGAGATTCTTTAATAATATCAAACAAATCGTCCATACAAGCTAATATTTTGTCAGATTTTTACTTAGAAGAATATATTATGCATCAACTCGTTGTAAATCAAAATGCTTAATGTAATAATAATCAGATTTTTGTGCACTTGATGGTCCATTGACACGTAAGGTTATCAACCTCTCCACAACACTTTTATAGCTACTTTCATGGTAAAGTTTGTAATTATTTGCTTTCTTATTATAAAGATCTAATAAAGAGGCGTTAAATTTTTCTTTGTGATTCATTTTATTAACAATAACTGTTGTTGTTCGTGTGAAATATAAAAACAAACCCGGCCAGGACAACAAAAAGAAAAACAATAACATTTCATATTCATAACCTAACTTTATTATAAAGGTTAAAATCTTTCATGTGGTTAGGTTAAGAAATTGTTCAGGGTGGCCAAGTTAAGAATTGAAATTTATACTTGTTTTATTTTGGCTGTAGGTAAACTTCATGAACGCCACCTACAGCCAAAAGTATAAATTTCAATTCTTATCTTATCCACCCTGAACAATTTCTTAACCTAACCACATGAAAGATTTTAACCTTTCATTCATAAATTAATTCCTGTGAATCCATTGTAATAGGCTGATGAAGAGGACAAAGCCCTCGAAACTATAGTCTTGTTATAAATAAATAAAATTTATAATTCCAGCAGAAGACACACTCTTTTATTGTCTCCTTCAACAAAAAAGATGCTTAAATCTTTATATTAAATTATATATTTTCTTCAACTATTATTTTCTTATTTTATTAATTTCGATAAATTATATTAATTTATTCATATTTATTCACTAAAAAGTTTGAGTCACTGACTAGTTGGCGATTTTGAGTAGTTCTAAAAGTAGAAAACATTTTTTACGTAATAGGTATTTAAATTTACTCCTTTACTGATGACATTAACAGATAACCTGACGATCAAGAAATCGGGGATAGAATTTCATATTGTAGCTCAAAAACCTATCGCATATATCAAGAATCAAATTATCCTACTGGTTAGTTAAAGAATCAAAGATTTTGCCTTCTTTTCTGGGGTGCGCCATTTTGCGGCGTCTGCGAAATTTCACATAATTTAACTCGAGGGGTGAACCGCGACCTAATATGCTGTACACCTACTTCCACTTGTACTTCCAAATATTTCCAAGTACTTCCAAAATACTTCCAAAGAGGTGTACACCTACTTCCAATCGCGGATCACCCCTCGGTTTAACTTCTAACTCAGTAATGCCATGACCCTACTAGCCAGTGCCGTAACTATACTGTTGAGGCCCGTGACAAATTCATCGGATAGGGCCCTCCATCAATGTAAAGAAGCTAAAGCAACGTTGTAGTTTCTTTTAATAAATCATTAGGTAAAGTTCGTACAAATGCTAATATAATTATTGTTTTAATTTTCTAGTAAATTTTAATTTATGTTGGTGCTTTAGTAGGTAATTTAAAAATTAATTGAATACAAAACTAATAAAATTTACTAAATTTAGTAACAATAAATGTTAGGATCCTCCTGTGCTCGAGGCCTTCTCGCGCCTGGGGTCCGTGGCATTTTACCCGTCCTGCCACCCTTTTGTTACGCCGCTGCTACTAGCGGGATATTATAGAAATAAATAGCTCATTACATTCGACTGTTCTATTTTGAAGTCATTGCATCCACCAATTTTCGGGCATTCCTACACACAGTTCGCCAGTAGAGCTAGTTATCAATATTAACATTTTTTGAAGAACTTAGTAAGCAATAGTATGACATTACAAAATTTACATATGCCAAAGATCCAAAACAAAATTGTTGAATGTTATATTGATTAAGAAATAGGAAAAATGTTTAATTTTCTTAATTCTAAATTGGTTGATCTGTGAGACAGAAATCGATATAATTAATTGAATCGATAATATTTGTCTACTGCTAACTGGAAAGACTTGTAAAACTGGCGCCAGAATCGAGCGGATGACATCAATCATTTTCATAAAATTTATGTGGATTTAATGTTCGTTTATTAATGCTTATTATAAGAATGAAAATAAAAAGTTAAAAAATCAAGAGAAATGAAAGGTTTTCATAACATAATAATAATGATATTCCATTTCGCATTAAGTAAATTTTCATTTTTGATTCTCAGTTTTCCAAATCTTCATTATTAAAGTGAGTGCTGTGGTCTAGGATACGTAGCAGGCGTCCGAATTCGGACCTATTTTTTTCAAATTCACTTTAGCAGGCATATACATCCAAAGACCTGGTCTAATAATTCTCATTACTGGTGTCAATAACCATGATTCGGATAAGGGAGTGGGGTTGAGTCTAACAATACCTGCCACAAAATAGAATAGCAAAATTATCACCATATCATAAATCAAGATTATCTTTCAAATAGATTTTTTAACTTTTTTCAAAGGTAACTCTTTTTAGGGTTCTGTTGAAAATTCAAACGGGACCCTATACTATCGATACAATTTCTACCTAATTGTTCCTCTGTCTTTCAGCCTGTCTTTATTATAATATTTTGTAATTTGTAAATCAAATAGGAAAAAATTTGAAATACCCAACATTTATAATTCGTTCGTTTTCTCTGAAATCAGAAATTTAATATAAAGATTATTTATTTAGGAAATGGTGGAATATTTTTTTGGGGTTGAATTTTTTTCCAGTGTAAGGTATTTATATAAAAATCTCCTTAATTCTATTAAGAATAATTTAAAAAATATAATTAAATTTTAAAATGACAGTAAAAGAAAGCTCCAAAGTGGCCATTTTCAGATGCTTTTTTATCTGTTAGCATTCGCAAGAAGTGGCTTAACTTAAAATTATAAAAAAATACTTCATATTCATTTATTTTCTCCTTATTAACGAGAAATAAGAGCTAATTCGATCATCGTTATTTACAACACATAGATTATGGAAACGCACTGGGTCTGCAAATGCAGGTTCAAAATTATTATAGACGTAAAAAACTATTTCATGAACTCACTACTACTTTATTTCTAGTTCACCCCAAAAAACGAATATTTTTTTCTTCTGATTGTCCATCTATTTAAAACTTCTGTCTAACCAGTTACTTGTTACTTTTAAATGAAATAAACATTTTTTCTTCCGAACATGCTTAATAATATTGTAAAATAAATCATTTAAAGCATTATATAATTAAAAAAATCAGTGATCTCTGATAATTTTTTTATCTAATTTATCTTCTGTCGGTTTGCTAACAATCGTTCGCTAATGACTGATAAGGCCCGTTAGGAGTTTTTTTAGACTAATAAATCCAACAAGTGGTAAACGTGTACACATAAGTAGCTGGTAATTATAGAAACTTGCCAGTCAAGTATACTTATGTTCAAATAAATCCACGCGTAGTTTGACGTAGCAGCAATAATTGGCGTAGATTTGGAACCGGCTCAGTGTTTTCAACAACTCAATTGAAGATCTCGCACGGGGAAGCCCTTCTGATTTTCGTGGAAGCTGAATGATAAAGCCTCTTAAGTTTGTATTGAATGAAACATTTAGCTCGAAATTCCACTCACTATCATTCATAAGAATATAAGGCATCAACATTGTTTATTTAATTACTATATTACAAAAAATAAGCTTTTCTAACGCTATTCAATAAAAACCGAAGATCCTTTATTACTTTTTTACTTTACCATACAGGGTATGGTCAAGTTTTGTAATCGTTCATGAAAAAAGTGTTTTTTTTCCTTCTTTTTTTCGAAATATCTCAAAAATGGCTGAAACTATTTTGATTAAAAAAATTGAGCAAAATCATGGCATTTCGGTCTACAAAAAAGCCCTAATAAGTACACATCGAAAAAATTATATTTTTTGAAATAATAATTGTTTTGTCAAAATGTCTGTTAATTAGTTAGTTAATTAGTTAGTTAGTTAGTTAGTCTGTGCGTTACCAAATTTTGTGGACGAGCTAGCTCAAAAACTAGAGTGAATATCGAAACCAAATTTCACACCTAGTTTTGGTCCATCGAGACTAAGAGCTGATTAGATTTTGGTGCACATCGACCCAAAATTAAGGGGAGTGGAGGGGGGTTAAAAATTAAAAATCTAGGCCATTTGAGAAAACTCAACCAAATTTTGTGTACACAATCAGTGGACCCCCAGAAGTCTAAAGATGCAAAAATTTACTGCCCAAAGGGAGGGGGGGGGGTAGAGGGTCAAAAAATGAAAATCTTGGCCATTTACCAAACTCAACCAAATTTTGTATACATAATCAGTGTGCCTTTAGGAGTCTAAAAATGCAAAAACTAACCCCCCCTCCCCTACATGATTATAAATAATTTTATTAAATATTAATGAAAGTGAGGGCCCAGGTTGTATGGTAAAGTCAAGTGGATGGCCACGTCAGAACACGTTAGCTTATTTTATTTATTTATTTCATTTTGTACGGAACAAATCCTTTTACATTATGAAACATACATATTAGGGCGGTCCTTATTTTGGGTATTTTCGAATTTTTACGCGGACAAGGGCTGATATGGTTCGAAATAAATAAAAAAAAATATTGCCCAAGTTTCAAGTCTCTATCTCAATTATAACATGTGCCCCCAGATCTAAGTTTCCCATCTAAATAACATGGTATTTTGGCATTGAACGATGATTGGCCAAGAGGAATACTACAATGGGAAATCTTCCCTTGTTGGGTGCCACCTTTTATGAAGAAAAAAAGCGCGACTACTCTCTGGGTCCCTGTAACGCCCAAACTTTAGAATATTTAATATGTCTGATGCTTTGTAATTTTGTTAAAACTAGTTATTAGTGTAGCGTGTTGAAAATGTTTTCTCCCATTTCTATCAGATCAGATCGATCATAGTGACCTAGATTTACTAAGATGTCGTAAAATCTAAAGCTAGAAAGACGATCCTTCAACCTTTGGATTTGGTAGACTTCGCTCATTAGAGTGAAGAAATAATGAACAGGATTATTAGCTCGTCGTTGCTGGCTAAAACAAAAGAGAACGCCTCAAGATGAGGAAACAAAACATTATATTTGACAAATACATGGTTTTGAACTTTTAATAAAACTCGATTTCCATTAGTATGATTGATTTGAATTAATATATTTCGAAGTTTAAATGAAAATTACTTAAAACATGTTGAAATATTTTATTAGAAATAGAAATCTAAGTAGAATGAACTTTTTTTGCTTTTTTCTTAATTTATATAATTGCCAAAACAACGTGTAATTTTTTTTTATTTTTTAATCCAATTTTTGACAAACTTAGTTATCGAATGTGAGAGGATGACTTTTTTTATGCTGGAAGAATAATATTGTCGAAAATCAAAAAATAAAATATTAAAAAAATAATTTTAGCTAATTTGAAAAATTCACCAAAAAAAAAACTGTGGGTGGAAAGGAAATTCAGCATTTCGACACAACTTTTTTTAGCACTACACCCCTGGCTACAAACTAGTATAAAATTCAATTTTGCAATTAGATATTTACATATTTTATTTTATTTTAAATAAAAAAATAAATTTCTTCCAGAACTTAAGTGACTTGATTTAAATTTTTTGTTAAATTGAAGGGTTGGTTTTGTCACAAATATAATAAAACAATAATTTTAATAACTATTTGTATTATTTAATTGATAACTATACAGTTTCGGTCACCACTGATCGACCATCCTCAGTAGTTCTAAAAATTGAAATGAAACACTTATTTACATTTTTCTTTTTATAGAGAATTATATAACACAAAATTTTTTTTTACAATAATTTGAAATCATACATACATCTCGTTCAAGAACCGGAATTTGTCATTTCACATGAAACATTCATTCTTAAATCTTCAATATAGATACATCACACAATTCATTACAATCACACACACACATATATATATATATATATATATATAGCAACAATTTATAAAAACGTTTATCACTGAATTAACTTATAATGTGTTTCTAGAATGGATTATTTATAATGGATTTTTTAATTGTATATTAATTGACGATGCAATGAGATAATTAGAAAAAAATAAAATTGAAAATAATATTTAATATAATCATTAATTCAAAATAGTTTCTAGTTCAGTGATAAATGTTTTTATAAATTGTTGCTATATATATAATATATATATATATTGTAATGAATTGTGTGATGTATCTATATTGAAGATTTAAGAATGAATGTTTCATGTGAAATGACAAATTCCGGTTCTTGAACGAGATGTATGTATGATTTCAAATTATTGTAAAAAAAATAAAAAAAAATTTTGTGTTATATAATTCTCTATAAAAGAAAAAATGTAAATAAGTGTTTCATTTCAATTTTTAGAACTACTGAGGATGGTCGACCAGTGGTGACCGAAACTGTATAGTTATCAATTAAATAATACAAATAGTTATTAAAATTATTGTTTCATTATATTTGTGACAAAACCAACCCTTCAATTTAACAAAAAAATAAAAAAATAAATAAATAAAATTATCATAAAAGAAATCGTAGGGCATTGGATAAATCAAAACACAATTTTTATTAAATGGGCCAGACGTTTCGTCAATTTATTTTGATTTCCTCAGTGACTCATTTTATCACTCTTTGTCAAAAACAGTTTTTCTATAAGACAAAACATCATTAATCTTTCTTTAGAATATTTATTCTTGGTTCATAATAATCTTGGAAACAACTTTTTCTTTAACAATTAAAATTTGTCGTCGTTTTTATACAGAGATCAGAAAAATTGTTTTTGACAATAAAGTAAAGAAAATTTTGAATTTTTTTTTTTTGGAAACTTTTTAAAATTTAAAATATAAAATACTAAGTAGGTTTCACATAAATAAAAGATAAGATGCTTGTTTAGCACAACTCTATATATATTTCGGGGTATAAGCCCTTTTACATTATTTAAAATGTTTCACTAAGAACCCACACCATTCTCCCTTAACAAAAAAGAGTGATAAAATGAGCCACTGAGGAAGTGAAAATAAATTGAGGAAACGTCTGGCCTACTTTATAAAAACTGTGTTTTAATTTATCCAATTCCCTACGATTCCTTTTATAAAAATTACTATGGATACGAATGATGTAAGAAAATAAAATTATGTTTTTGTCGAGATGCAATTAAGTTAAAAACGTTGGGCACCGCGACGGTGCCTTTTGATGATGGTCTGGTGCGAGTCAAAACTTTGGTAAAACAATTTTATTTCAATTTTTAATTTAATTAAGATTGAGTAATTTTTGGAGACGGACTGATAAGTGAATTAAGTGGATATTGATGAGGCAGTCCAAAAAAAAAATGTAATATTACATTATAATTCTGCTGAGAATGAAATACAAGATATTATTGTTACTGCCACTGAAAGAGGAGACAGAGGGGAATGCCGCATTGGATTTCCTTCACTGACTTTTCAAAACCCTGAAGAAGGAGGGAATAGCCTCCGAAACGTCGGTTTTATGAATAAAAAGATAGTGTAAATTATCTTCTTCTTTTTTTGGACTGCCTCATCAATATCCACTTAATTTTAATTTAATTATTATGTCTGGAAATAAAAATCGACCTTTTTACCTGAATTTAAAATAATAATAATGTATACCTTTGAACTAAAATAAAAAAATCACCAGGTACATTACAATAAAACAATCAATAATTTATTTTGAATTATCATATTGGCCAAAATCACCGATGCTAGTTAACAGGAAAGTGATTCCATTGCTCTTATGGGAGAATGGAAATTCTTTCCCCGAAAACTTTTTATCACCAGATGTCAGGATATCAGGAATGTTAAATTCCTTATTCAATTACATGTATTTATTAATTCTAAATACTTCGAATAGATGTCACCTTTTATCATAATTTTCGCCAATACGGAGCGACTGAAGGGTTGTAGTTAATGAACTGAAATTTCACACACAAATTTGTACTAATAATCTACCCTTCTCTGCAAAGTTTCAACATTCCGGCTCAAATTGTTCACTCCCTCATTATTACAATTTCCATACTGCCTCCTGGGACTTGAAAACTGTCCATTTTTTCTTCCAATCTTTTCGGAAAATCCATTTTTTGTAACATTTGATTTCTCTCGAGATATATATGAATGCAATAGAATTAAATTTGGATTGAATGATTGATTATAATGATCCGCTGACAAAGAGTAGCAAGTGAACGCCTCGCTCGTTCGTTGATTCCACGTTTCGCATTGGTATGCCTGAATATGGAAGGAATGCTCAAGCATTTCAATATATTTTAATCAAAACACGGATTCCCAATCAGCCTCCAGCAGACGGCTTATGAATTTAAATATATTTGAAATGCGATGGCCCTTTCTTTTTACACGCAGCCAAGGGATGTCAATTCGCTGCCCCGTTTGGTATTCCGGGAGGTTTTTCCATTTCTCTCATCGACATCAACATTAAAGCATCAAACCATAATTGAAAATGATACAATGTTTATATTTGATTTTGGTTATTATACCATAATTTCCTCAAAAATAAAATTATATTGTATAAAGCAACAAATTTAATCCAAGTAAATGAGATCATTTCAACCAATCCATTTTAAAATTACTTAAAGTAGATACAGAATTATTTCGGGCTGGCCTGTAGACTGGGGGTAGAATATCCCCTTCTTGTCGTAGGAGGCGACTAAAATCGGTTGGATATTTGAACCTAATAACAAAAATCAATACAATTTAACTATAACAAATTAATTACAACAAATTCTACCTATCTATCTTTATCTACGGAACCCAAAAAAAAAAACAGAACTAGCTTAAGTAGTAGCACTTCGTACTCTGGAGCCATCCCTTTACCAACAGTTGTAATGAATAATAATAAAAGAAAAGTAAAATTATTTGTTTGAAAAATTATTATTTACTATGAGTTTATTCACTAGGTCACTTGTTTCTTGTTTAAAAATGAAAAGAGAGAGAGTTTTCTCAATATAAAACATATTTTTACTTTTCTTTTATTAACCGACATAAAAAAAGTACGAGGTTTTCAATTCGACTGAATTTTTTTTTGTGCTATGTTACCTGATATATTCAGCAATTGTGAACCGATTTTGATGATTTTTTTGCATAGGTTCAGTATAGTTTCCGATTGGTTCCGTTTTTTTTTATTGGTAATGGATATTTTTTGTTATGTTTGTTCAGGCATAACTTCTTTGATTATGAACCGATTTTAATGATTCTCTCTGCGCTTGGATCAGTATAGCTCCAAGATAGTCAAGATAACTAACTATTTTTTTATTCTTGTATTTTATGTATGTACAGGGAGAACTTTTGCCACTTGGACCGATTTCGATGATTCTTTTTTTATTGGGGGCACCTTAGGAGTGGTCACATATTAATTTTGTCAAGTTCTGATGATATTATCAATGACGAAATAACGTAAATCTCCAAATCTTATGAGCAAATAATCGAAATGATAATAAATAAAATTTTATATAAAAAAATCTTAAAACATTCATTTAAAACCCGCAAACGTTTCGAGAGAATTTCTATATTTATGAATTGAATTTTATTATCATTTTCTTATTCATTCGCCCGACGCTTTCTCTTACGAGATGCATGCAAGCTATTATATTAAGTCACTATTAATAACATCACTAAAAAGAGAAAACTAAAAATAATTTTTATAAAAAAAATAAAACCGACTTCAAAAAATTAAATGCAACAAATAAAATAATAATAACTTAAAAATAAAATAAAATACACTAAAAGGTATAAAATAATTATCTTATTTAGTTACAACTAAACGACGAAATATTAACATGAAATTACTTTTTGAAGTCTGTGCCAAACATATACATTTTATGAATCGCACTCGACGGATCTTACTTAGTACGTTTGGCGGGTACGCTCGCTTATAGGTATAGTTTGTTTGGCACCGACTTCAAAACGTAATTTCATGTTAATATTTCTTCGTTTAGTTGTAACTAAATAAGATAATTATTTTATACCTTTTAGTGGATTTTATTTGATTTTTAAGTTATTATTTTTTATTTGTTGCATTTAATTTTTTCAAGTCGGTTTTATTTTTTTTATAAAAATTATTTTTATAAATATAAATGCCAAGGTTCTTATCCCTATAATCTATATCAAGTAGATGAATTAATGATCATGTATATATATGTATATGTATAAATATAGCTTCTATAACGTTTTGAGTTAATCCGGGGATTCGTTTCTCGATAATACCTTCCAGCAACTTCCAAAGTAATTAAGACTCAGCTTCTATGTAATTTATTAATCAATTAACTTGAATCCGTATTTCTAAAATTAACCAAGCCGTTTTGAGATATGTCGAAAATAAAATTTACTTAAGTAAATAGAATTAGTCAATATTCTAAAAAATATTATTCACTTAGAAATTATTTGAGTTAGAAGATGGATGTTTTAATCTAATAAAAGGTGACTAATTAATCAAGTGTATATATATAACATTCATTTGAATTTTTTCTCTCAGTGATTTTGAGAAAAATATTTCATGATGAGTTTTATATTTTTTTATGAATTTTATGAAAAGTTAATTATTTACTTTCGAATCTCTGGTTTTACATTACAATCAAGTCACTCTATAAAAAATGTGAAATTGATGTAAATTAAATTATTTTTTTATTAATTGAAAAATTGAAGAAAAAAAATTGGGAAAACTAAATAAGAGAAAAATTTAACAAAGGTAAGTAGGCTCCAAATAATTTTTTTGATTTTGAATGTAAATTAAAAGTTCCTTTACTAAAATTAAAATTAGATTACTATTGATAGGTTTCACAAATAAAAGAAATATTACTTTTGAGCAAGACTCGTAAAATATTGTGTTGTAGGGGTAGCTATGTTCCCAACGATAGGGCTTCTTTTTTCAGCAGGCACACAGAGATTGCTTTTTATATTTCCTCATCAAACTAATCTTGAATCTTTGGTTATATATATACGAGGGGTGAACCGCGACCTAATATGCTGTACACCTACTTCCCTTGTATTTCCAAATATTTCCAAGCACTTCCAAATATTTCCAAGCACTTCCAAATATTTTCAAGTACTTCCAAATATTTCCAAGTACTTCCAGATATTTCCAAGTACTTCCAAAATAATTCCAATGAGGTGTACACCTACTTCCAATGGTAGATCACCCCTCGTATATATATATATATATATATATATACTAGTATATATATTTGTAATTGACTAAATATGTGAAATTGATAGTGAATATATATATAAATTTCTAATTTTGAAATAGAGTATAAAATTTCTAATCCTTTTATTTTTTTCTATTTTTAATTCATATTCGAATTGTTATCACAGGTGCAAGGTAATTTGTATTAAATTGTGATCAATTGGATTTATAAAATCAAATTCCAAAGTGATTTTGATCGTCTCGGTGAAATCGATTAATTTGAATAATGCAAATTAATTTCCAAGCCCCGGCGGCGAAAAGGTAACAGAGGAGGTGGAACCGATTCTAATCAACTCCTAACAGGCAAAAACATCCAGGTCTGGTTCGTTACTCTGGCGGTTGAGAAATTCAAGCAACCACGCAGCTCCTGGATTCCCATTTATATCAGTAAATTGTACAATAATAATAAAATATAATTTCATAAAAATATCATAAAATAAATATATATTTTTGCACCTTTCTTCAGGAGAAAATAAGTTAAAATGGGTCACCCCTTATGATTTATTTTTTGATTTTGATAATACTTTTTTTTATAAAAATCAAAATAGCTAATGACCACATCAGTCGATACACCCTGTGGTTTCTAAAAAAATCCAACTATATTTCTCACCCTACCCTTTGTAAAAATTTGTTCCATGATAAAGTGTGCGAAAAGATATGTCATTTTACTTTACCATACAGGGTATGGTCAAGTATTGTAATCGTGCATGAAAAAAGTGTTTTTTTCTTTCTTTTTTTCGAAATATCTAAAAAACGGCTGAAATTATTTTGATTAAAATATTGAGCAAAACCATGGTATTTCGCTCTACAAAAAAGCCCTAATAAGTGAACATCGAAAAAATTATATTTTTCGAGATAATAATTGTTCTGTCAAAATGTCTGTTAGTCTGGTTGTTAGTCTGTGCGTTACCAAATTTTTGAGTAGGAGCTTGCTCAAAAACTAGTTGTAATATCGAAACCAAATTTCACATGTAGTTTTGGTCCATTGAGATAAAGAACTGATTAGATTTTGGTGCATATCGACCCAAAATTACGGAGGGTGGAGGGGGGTTAAAAATTAAAAATCTAGGCCATTTGAGCAAACTCAACCAAATTTTGTATACATAATCAGTGGGACCCCAGAAGTTTAAAAATGCAAAAACTAACTGCCCGAAATGGGATGGGGGGGGGGGAGTATAGGGTAAAAAATGAAAATCTTGGCCATTTACCAAATCAACCAAATTTTGTATAAATAATCAGTGGAGCCCCAGAAGTTTAAATGCAAAAACTAATCACCCAAAATGGGGGGCTCAAAAAATGAAAATCTATGCCCTTCTACCAAATTCAATCAAATTTTGTATACATAACCAGTAGGCCCACAGTAATCTAAAATTGGAAAAACTAACCCCTCTCCCCGACATGATTACAAATAATTTTATTAAATATTAAATATATATGAGGGGCCAGGTTGTATGGTAAAGTCAAGTGGATGGCCACAACAGAACTCGTCAGCTTATCTAAGTTGTTTTATCATAAATACCTATATTTAATTAGCTCATAGCCCCCACATGAAATGTCGGGCCCGGAACCCAAAATATGAAGCAGACCCCTTATTATGGAATAAGAATGTAACTTTTTATGAAGTGGAAGAAGTTGTTTACCCTTTTTTTCTAAAACGCTGCCTTAAAAAAATGTCCCGGGACCCACAGGCGGACTTGGACCCCCTTGTGGGGGCCATGAATTAGCTATAGTTTCTTTCATTAATATATAATAAACAAATAAATTTAAATGCGTTAAAAAATGCATTTGAGAATTTCTTAAAGGATTAATTATCGAAATATTTTCTTTGAATATTGTCCGGGAAAATTATCTTATCGAGCAACGGGTTTCTTTCCATTCTGATTTCTCGCTTCATTTAATGTCGAGAAAAGGACAAAGCAACGTCGAAGATCATTTGCATCCACACAAAGGTAAACAACCCTTAATTCTACCCCTATAATTTATTTGTAACATTCTTTCTTAAACAATCATTTTTACTCATTGATCTTCCCCTAAATTCTAAATTTATATAAAAAACAAAAAAAAAAAAAAAGACTCAACATAATTCTGAACCCTATGAGCTGAAATTTGGCACAAACGTTTTCATTATTATATTTAATTTTTCTTTAACTTTGAATTTTCTAACTTAAACCGTTCGCTGGTAAAAAGTTACAAATCATTTCCAGAAACGTACCGAATTCTCAATACATTTTCACAACTTATACTTATTTTATTAAATTCTTAAAATAAAATATTGTTTTGTAATTTAGAATAGTTATATAAAAGTCGTATCATGTATATACTACAACAATTTTTCCGATGATATTTAATTAGTTATCCCACTAAATAAATATTATTTTACATAAATATAAATACCATAATATATAGGTCATTAAGTAAAAAGTTCATTATTATTATTATTACTTTTAATTTAGAAACGTTGATTAGATAATAAACATATCAACCTGTTACATTAATTATTAATGTTTTACAACCTGTTATATTACCCACTAATTAATAATACTTAAAATTATTTACATTTTAATACTTCATTTGTGCAATAAAATGGCGAGTAAAAATTGTGGTAAAAAAATAACTAAAATTATAATAAAATATTTTTACATAGAATGAAATTATAATGGGACAAATGAACACTTAAATCTTTGATGAACGATTTTCAGACAAAGTAATCCAGTATTGGTAGTTCATTTGATTAATTATCCAATATTTGTATACCTACCTGTACTAGTAGCCAGGGGGCCATAATTTCATTGATTGCATTTAAAAAAATAATTTGAAAAAAAATATTGAGAAGGGAAACTGGAAAAACAACTTGTGTTGATGATTTTTTAAATAAGAAAATTTTTTGAAATCCAAGCTCTGGTTTGTGTATGGGTTAGAAGCCTAACTAAATGTAATCAATTTTCACCTTCATAAACTAAAAACTAGTTTGGTTCTCTAAAAGAGCTCAAATGGTATTCTTCATCACTTCAACTTGACTAATATTTATATAGAAAATGAATTCTCACAATGTAGGGTGCTCAATAAACATCGTGACCTCCCAGAGATTTATAATAAGTAAAGTATTTTTCAGAACTTGATTAGCTTTCCCTAGTGATTTAGTAATTTTTGTTTTGTCTGCGAACTGTTTGACCTAGTAGTTTCAAACTATATAGGGGCTACATAGATTCTCGAAATCTATATAGACACTATATAGTTACTATATAGTTTGAAACATTGTGCTACTAGGGAAACTGAATCTTAACATATAGTGATGCAGCTAATTAATACAAACTATATGCCAAAATTTAGCTCTTTTGCCACAAAAATTTCATTGTTTATTAAGAGTGTTCGAGACAGCTTATCTATCTGGTTGATCTAAGAAAAAATCTTTTGTATATCTGCAGAGTGACAACTTTTGCCTACTAAATGTTTTAATAAAAAAATTGTTAATACCTATTGAGATTAATTTCGAATAAAAATCTTTGTTTTGATAATATTAATAAAAAGAAAATTGAGATAATTTTTTTCTCATTATAAAAACATTTATTTAACACAAAAACGATTTCAAGAAATAGAGTTGGAATTCTAAACTAGTGCTTTTGTTATATTATGTTGACTGCAAATAACTTTTTATTTTTTACATTTATGAATAACTAATTAACTAGACTGTCAAATCTATTGAAAAATGTATCATTCGATTAGTAAAAGTTGAATTATTGATCAGTATAAATTTGTTGAAAATGGTATAATTTGTATAGAAGTTATAGCCCTTTTAATTTCCATGTATTTCCATCTTAAAAGGACAATTTTCAATAATATATTTCTCGGTAATGAGACAGACGATCAACTTCAAATTTCAGTAATAAATATATAATGCATCAATGATTATATGGTAAAAATTTGAGAATTTTCTTATAAAAATGATAAACAGTCTCGTACCTCCTTAAATAATAATTTAATATTTTTTTAATTTTCTGAATTTTCCAAAAAGCTGTTCCGAGGCTAAAAAGCCCAAAATCTAATCGCTTTTTTATTTTGGATATACGAACATTTTGGTTGTAGAATGAACTTGCTTCCACTATCTAATCCTGAGTTCATTTTACACTAATTTTTTTTAATGCCAGTTGAGAAATAACGATATCTAACAGGAATAAGATTAA
Source organism: Forficula auricularia (assembly GCA_024734495.1). Lineage (NCBI taxonomy): Eukaryota > Metazoa > Arthropoda > Insecta > Dermaptera > Forficulidae > Forficula > Forficula auricularia. The sequence continues at coordinate 513,610 of JALMQS010000786.1, forward strand.
AGGCTAATTATATCAATCAAAAATTTATTGTTTTATTTAATCGAAAAAAATTTTTATACATTATTTTATAAAAATGATTTTTCATTGGAGTTAATGTAGTTGTTTCACCATATGGGTTTTCTTAGGATTTTTTTAAAATTTAGACAGATTATTAGTTAAATATTTATGCATAGATTGGTGGCAAAACGAAATTTATGAACAATATAGTTCCGATGATATTAAATTCCAAAGATAAAGTTTTTCAGACTCTTTTACATTGCACTATATGGGATATCGGAAAGTTTACATACATATTTAATTATATTTAAGAAACTCTTCTTACCATTGTTATAAAAAACTAAACCAACATTAAACAATAACTGATACATTTTTTAAGAAAATTTTAATTCATAGTTACAACACAGTTTCTGAGATAATAATGAATAAATAATGAAAAATTTACACCAAAAACAAGCTGGAAACAAAGCATTTATAATAATAAAACTTGAGCAAAATGCGAGGTAGGTTTTTTATTTTATTTTTTTTGTGAAACCTACCTCGCATCTTGCTCAAGTTTTATTATTAAAAATGCTTTGTTACCAACTTGTTTTTGGTGTAAATTTTTCATTATGCCTCGCATCTTGCTCAAGTTTGATTATTATATTAAAATGTTTCACCTAGAACCAACACTTAACTCCTTAAAAGTTACAAAGCATTTATTTAACCTAAAAAGTGGGTTAACTTTAGTACTTTTTTTTACGTTTTTTTGCTTCAGCCATTGGTCGCATAAGCTTTCAATCACTTTTTGTTTTATAAATCTCCCTGTATGATGTACATTATTTGAAATTTCTATGATAAAATATATACAAAAAGTGTTGCCAGATTTATCAAACTAGCACGGGATTGGCTACCAGTGGTACATAAACAGCAAAAGTTTTGGGCTTATGAATTTTGAATCCTTATTGTCTGTACTTTATACTCTAGCATTAACTTTTTGGTAGTATTGTCGCAAAAAAACTACCTTAAAGATTATGTTTGAATAGCTATTTAATTTTAAAGAGATAGTTTTAAGAGGATAAATATCTAGCTCAATTGTTCCTTACTTGCTAAAAAATATTTTCATTAATTTATGTATAGTAGATTTTAGTACAATTTACATTCTTAGCTATCAATAATGCTTGACCAAAGTGATTACCTAGTATTCGATGATAAATTGAAAGTTTTTGGCGAGAGTAGCAGAATTTTTATATATTGAAAGAGACAATAAAAGAGTGTCTTCTGCTGGAATTATAAATTTTATTTATTTATAACGAGACTATAGTTTCGAGGGATTTGCCCTCTTCATCAGTCTATTACAATGTATTCACAGGAATTAATTTATGAATGAAAGGTTAAAAACCTAACCACATGAAAGATTTTAACCTTTCATTCATAAATTAATTCCTGTGAATACATTGTAATAGACTGATGAAGAGGGCAAAGCCCTCGAAACTATAGTCTCTTTATAAATAAATAAAATTTATAATTCCAGCAGAAGACACACTCTTTTATTGTCTCCTTTAATAGTATTCGATGAGTTGAAAATTAGCGAGCCTTACTTTATACAATAAAACAAGTAAAAAAATTATTCTCTCCTTAAGAACAAAAAAATTAAAAAAAGGCTTATTTATCGTTTCAATAAAATTATGTATATAACATGACTTGATATCCCTTAAGAAGCTTAAAAATAAACGGATTTTAATATAAAAAATAATGAGAGTAAAAATGGTGCGTGTAGAAGAGCTATTGGAAAAGTTTAGAAAATGCTTTCCGAGGCATAAAAGGTAAACTTTCAACTCTTTTTCAGGAGTAACATAAAATTTTATTTTATACAAATTAGTTCAAAAGAATAATAATAATAATATCCATTCATCTTACAGTAAACTTCAATAAATTTGATTATATATACACAGAAACATTTAATTGCTTAATAGTTATTAATTAGAATAATGTGAGAACTAGATGTAAGAAGATGAATAATAACCGAAATTTACTTTATAAATATTATAGCTTTTAAGAAAATAGAAGGAAACCCATTTGATACTAGAGGCCAGTGTTGCCATTCAAGAATTACAGCTAAAGACGAACAGTTTCTGATATGGCATCTGAAGACTAATCTTTAATCTAGAAAATATGGACATGACCCCTAATCTTGAGCAAATTATGTTCATGTTAACTTTAGATAGAAACCAAATTTTGTTTATAAAAGTTCAAATCCGATATACTTAAAAGTTCTAAAAAAAATTATTTCTAAATTCATTAATCTTAGAAAATCATAAGATGGTGTCATCTATTTAATCCGATGGAATGGAATATTTTTAATTATATGTTATAGGGGTTGTCCCCCCCCCCTCGAGAATCGAACCCGAGTGCCAGTAACAGCAATTCGGGCCATCTGACTCACCTGCGAAATGCGATCCTCTCTGACATATGTAAACGCGTTAAATATTTTACTCAAAGATTGTTATCTTAATTTGTAAAATTTCGCGATCTAGTGATTCTAAATTTAAACATATAGCCATGCTATATAATTTAAATAAAGGTGAAGAGATTCAAAATTCTAAGGGCAATGGAATAACTTTTCCTAATTGAATATGAAAGATTTCAATTTGCCAATGGTAATATTGAAGGAGACAATAAAGAGTGTGTCTTCTGTTGGAATTATAAATTTTATTTATAACGAGACTATAGTTTCGTTATCAATAAAATTTATAATTCCAGCAGAAGACACACTCTTTTATTGTCTCCTTCAATAACTAAAGTAATGCTATGTGCTTAAATTACAATCTTTATACCGTGAAATTTTACAACTGAAAATTAAATCTTTTGATTTAAATATTTAGTGTGATACATATGTCAGATGGGTTCCGCTCACAGGGTAGCCATTTAGTCCGGATTGCTAATTTTGGCAGTCTAGTTCCATTGGTGAGGGGATAAATACGACCTTTCTGACATGTAATAAATATTATCCATGACAGCTCAGATTTAGTAGAATACAAAATTCTCGTGATTTCTTTACAAATTACTTTTGTTTGAAAAATTTAACAAAACATGTTGGTTTATGACCAAAAATTACTAAATACCTACCCTGATTATAAAGAGACATCTCATTTTCAAGCCTGTTTTGGAAAAAATAATTTTCGAATTTTAGGAGAGACCCTATTCATTTCGCTTTTTATACCTCAAAAAAACTTAGCCATTTAATCGGTACGATTCGGTAGGTATAATTTAACATAAATCAACAGACGTGACTGTAGGTACGTGAATAAATTTTCAAACTTATCATATTGAATATTGATAAATAAATAAATTAGAAATTTTGAATAACTACCTGTTTTGAAAAATATTGAAGCTTAAAATAATAATTAGTTGTAGTCAATTAAAAAATAATAAATAAATAAATAACATAAAAAATTAAAAAAATTGAAATTCAGCGAATAAAGCCATGAACAGGGATATTAATTTATAGTATAAGTTCTAAATTCTATTTAAGAATTATTTTAATGAGTTACGTTTATTTCTTATTTTAAGAATAACAACTTTAGGATAAATATAATACAGGGTGGGGCATAAAGATCTACACATTTTGAAGAGGTATGAAAAAATTAAAAAAATTAACTAGAAAACAACCTGAATATATTTTTGAAAAGAACATAATTTTTTTAAATGTGTTTTAAACATTATCAGACAAAAAATGGGGACGGGGTCAAAAATGAAAATTCTAGCCCTTTCAACCAGGCTATATTATACAAAATTTGGTTAGTTTTTGCATTTCTAGCCTTTAAGGGGCCCAAAGAATATGTATACAAAATTTGGTTGAGTTTGGTTGAAAGGGCTAGAATTTTCTTTTTTGACCCCCCCCCCCCCTTTTTTTTGTCTGATAATGCTTAAAACACATTAAAAAAATCTATTTTATGTTATTTTCAAAATTATATTTAGTTTTTTTCTAGTTAATTTTTTTCATTTTTTTTTTGGTAGATCTTTATGCCCCACTCTATAGAAATGCGGGAATTTTAAATAATTTTTTTTTTTTTTTTCTACCCCTTGGCCTCGGGAACTTGATGCCCATTTAGCCAGTCGTCACAGATTCACGTCGAATAGGTGTATAAACAAATAAAATAAAACTAAATAAAACAAAACTAATTAAAACAAAATAAACTAACAAAACAAATAACTAAAGTCGTCGGATTATAGTTGGAAACCAATGGAAACTAAATGTTTAATAAAGGAGTCCGCAGTTGGCCCTCCTTGGTCTAGAGATGCTAATAGGATCTCTGCACATGTGGGTAAATCATTTCTTCCTTTTATATTCAGGTATAAACGATCAATTTTTTGACTGTGTGTCACACAGCCCAGAAGTACGTGGTTAATATCGCCAATAGAAATGGAATCACAAGAGCAGTATGGATTATTTCTCTGGCCGATTTTGTGTAGGTATGCAGGTGTTATTGCATGTCCTAGTCTAAGTCGTATAATGTGAACTTTCAGTTTTCGATGAAGATCGAAGTTTTCAAACCACGGACGAACCGGGATTCTCGGACATACATTAAAGAAATGACGACCTTTTACCATACTTGATGACGACCACATATTCTGCCAACACCAGTAAATTCTCTTCTTGATTATTGAACGGATATCATTGGGCGTTAGATCAAATGAGTGTGGAATACCATCGGTTAGACAGGCCAGCCTATCAACCTCCTCATTTCCCGTAATGCCAGTGTGACTAGGTATCCATAGAATTTCAATTTCTTTCCCATCAACCCTGAGTTTATTTAATTCCTCTATAATATCTAAAATAATATAGGAAGGGTTTTTGTTTTTGGGGAAACCATTAATTGCCTTTAAAATCCCCAACGAGTCAGTACAGACCAGAAATTTGTTAAAATCATGAACATTTCTAATATATTGAACGGCCCTCAGAATGGCAAAGCCTTCGGCTGAATAGATGGAGGTTTCGAGTGGAAGTTTAAATATTTCCTTGAAACTTTTATTTGGACACCACAGAGCCGCGCCTACATGGGAGGCATTTCTGGACCCGTCTGTATAAATGAAAAGGTGGTCTTTGAATTTGGATTGAGTAAAATCCAAAAAAACTGAATTCATATTAGGATTACCTCTGCGGCAAGGGAGAGTGTGGGTTTTTATTTTATGGATTTGGTTTACATAATCGTAAGAGAATATTGGGAATTTGGAAAACGTTTTCAAATTATAAGAGCCATTTTCGAGTTGGGAGAATCTTTTTGCAAAAGGGTAAGTATCTTCAGGAGTTCGGGGAAATGAATTTAGGACCTTTTGATCGCCCATGTATATTTTTTTATGAGATAATTAAACGATAAAAATTCCCTTCTTAAATTAAGGGGCATCTCTTTTGCTTCGACAAGAAGAGCGTTAGTTGGGGAAGACATTAATGCCCCACAACATACTCTAATGCATCTTAGTTGGAGTTTGTTTAAAATATCTGTTATAGATTTAGATGCATTATCTAGTAGTGGAGAACCATAGTCGAAGTGGGGTCTGATGAACGATCTATAAACCATTAAACAAGTTGTAATGTCAGAACCCCAGCTAATGCCAGCTATGGCTTTAAGAATATTTATTTTGGACTCGATTTTTTTCTTTATATAATACATGTGGTCCCTCCACCTTAATTTCCGATCAAACATAATCCCCAAAAATTTGATATTATGCAGTACTTCTATATTATAATTATTAAATCTGATATATGATGGAATATTATGTTTATATTTCCTTGTAAATATCACGCCTTTGGATTTGTTGGGCTCTAACTCCAAACCTAATTTATTTAAAGTTATTATTAACTTATCTAAAGATTCATTTAATAATTAAATAATTTATATTAATAAAAAAGGGGATACACTATTTTTACTGGCTTTAAAAAGAAAGGTTACCATTTTGATCCCGTTCATGATCATTTCTACTTTTTTTTGTTAAATAATAAAATAATTCTTTAGATATGTAAAATGAACTATTAAAATGAACTATTTGAACTATGTATTTAAATTAATTTGAATGCATGTGGTTAGTGATTTAAAAATTATTTATTAAAAATTTATTTTAAAAATTTCATTTTTCGAATTTTTATTAATAGGTTTTCTTTTTCTTTTGTTTCAGGTGAGATTTTCCTATACAATTTCAAACTGACTGACGATTCTGGTAAGTCGATGATGTTTATATTAAAATATTAATGTCAAAGCTTTCTCTTGCCACTCTGGATACAATTTAGAAACGAGGCTATAAATGTATCTATAGATTAATAAATGGTTCTTCTCTAGCTCGCTGACTTATCATATAAGTGTCTTCGGTCTTTCCCGTTTTTATAGATACTATTATGAATCATCATATACTCGTATGTTTCGATGAAATATAGAGCCATTCTCCCATAATATTTCTTGGTAGTTAAATTGGTGGATTATTGAACCAATAATTCGTCAAATTTTGTTTATCCCCATAATTTCTAGAAACTGAAACTCGCTCCCTGCATGATCTTTTATTTTCCTCATAATCATTTCAAGACACCGGTCTACAAATATTATTTTCAAAAGAAGGGTTACCAACTTTATAAAAAGAAATCCCGGAAGCTATAGGCAAAACCGAGGGGTGAACCGCACTTGGAATTAGGTGTAGACCATCTTTGGAATTATTTGGAATTACTTTTGAATTCATTAGATAATCTATTGTCTTCTACTTGAAATGAAAGTGGAAGTAGGTGTACACGATTTTAGGTCGCGGTTCACCCCTCGGGCAAAACGAAAAAAAAATGGCGGAAAACATTTTTTAAATTAAAGGAGACAATATGCTGGAAAAATATTTTTTCTAAATTTATTTATAACGAGATTATAGTTTCAAGGGCTTTGCCCTCTTCATCAGTCTATAACAATTGATTCACAGGAATTGATGTGTACAAGTTCATGTGTGAAAATTCCTATGAATCAATTGTAATAGACTGATGAAGAGGGCAAACCCTCGAAACTATAGTCTCGTTATAAAATAAATAAATTTAAAAAATATATATTTTTCCAGCATTATTGTCTCCTTTACTTTAAAAAATGTTTTTTTTTCGTTTTGCCTAGTTTCCGCATTTTCTTTCTACAGAATTGGCAACCCTTCTTTTGCAGAGAATATTTGTAGACCGGTGTCTTGATTAAATTTAAAAAAATATTTTTCCTTCAGAAGACATACTCTTTTATTGCCCCCTTTAATTTAAAAAAATTCTGCTACTCTCGGCAAAAAGAAACTTTCAATTTAAAACATTTTTTCATTTGGCAAAAATAGCTGATAAATAAAGTATACAACACAGTATTTAATAGCCTTGGCAAATAACATTAAAGTAAAATTGATAAGTGATGGAAAGGCAGCCCAAGCATAGTGAAAAATATAGATTTATTGGATATACATTTTTTTCTCACTCATAAACCAATGTTTCAGAAGATTTTCCCTCCTTCTTCAGGGTTTAAAATGGGTCATTGCGGGAAAAATACAGGATATTTCTCCCTTCTCTCCTATACTCATTTCCATCACTTATCAATGAAAATTTCTAAAAATAAATTAAACTAAAAATTTTTAAAATCAAAAGCCTACTAAGTAGCAGTAATACAAATCTTACGTTAAATAAAATTTGATATTATTTCCCTAAGTAGCACAATGTTTTCAAACTATATAGTAACTACATAGCGCCTATATAGATTTTGAGAATCTATATCTTCGCTATATAGTTACTATATAAATTTAGTTTGAAACATTGTGCTACTAGGGAAACAATATCAAATTTTATTTAACGTAAGACTTGTATTACTGCTACTTAGTAGGCTATTGATTTTAAAAATGTTTAGTTTAATTTTGAGAATCTATATCGGCGCTATATAGCTACTATATAGTTTGAAACATTGTGCTACTTGGGTTAATTTAACAGTTTGGCCACACAACAATCAACTAAAAGTAAAATCAAAAAGTAAATTATTAATAAAGTTTAGGGAAAGCGGTGTTGGTTTATAGTGAAACATTTAAACACAGGAATTATTTAACGGATTATAGTGGTGTTTCACAAAGTGGAAATAAAATTAAAAAAATTAAAAAAATCTTTTAAATTATTTTGGAGATTTTTTTTATTTATCTCTATACATATTTCGGGCTAGGAACCCTTCATCAGGAGGTTTAACAAAAGAACTGGGGGGGGGTTGTTAAACCTCCTGATGAAGGGTTCTTAGCCCGAGATATGTATATAGATAAATAAAAAAAATCTCCAAAATAATTTAAAAGATTTTTTAATTTTTTAAATTTATTTCGACTTTTTGAAACACCACTATAATCCGTTAAATAATTCCTGTGTAAATTATTAAGACTTGTTTGGTGAATCGTATCCATAATTTAATTAATTTATAAGATCTTAGGAAATTGGATAAATAAATTGAATTCAAAGTTTTATATTGGATAAGACGAACTTTTCGTCACTATATTTGCGACTTCTTCAGCTACTGATTCTTCAACTCAATTGTCTGATATTATACGAGAACCCCGAAATTCCGGGAGGGTTGGCAACCCTATTCAAAAGATCTTTTTTCCAAAATGCTTTGATCTATCATTACGTACAGATGTTTTTCCTTCTTGTAAGCTTGCAACAATATAATAAAAAATATCATTTTCGTTTTGCTTTAAATATTTATTATGCCTTTTTTTATACTTCTCGTTCTTCTTTAATAATTTCTATCATCCAGTATATTCGAATTACGAATATACACACATAGTTTGAAATAATATAGAATTTATATTTTCATTTCTTTTGTTATGACATAATATATAAAAAAAGTAAAAATAATAAAATTATATAAACACCCACACACAGTTTTTATATGTAGAATGTATATAGGGAAATGAATTCATAGCCTCGAGGGGCTTTCACATAAACAATTGCCGCAATTGAATGCAAAGTGCTTTTTGCACACGCGCCCACAGCTAGCGAGATTCTCTCTCATTCTTGAGAGAAGACCCCTTAGGGCCAAAAGGGTTGTTGGATGCGTGTGGAGGGACCAGGGGGGCAAATCGTGATGCAGTTCTGATTGGGCTAACGGTCAGCCAATTAGCACTTGGATTGATCTTCAGTACTTTACTGTGCCTATTAAAAGTCAGCAGGCGAGGCGTCAAACAGCCTCATTTTTGTACCATACATCTACTACTACCTCTCTGCTTTGAAGAGTCAAGCCCATATGTTAAACTATCGATTACCTTTTTACATGGCTCTTGACTAGCAAGATTTTATTACTTCAATTTTTTACGTTGAGATATTTTTATTATTATATTTTATTGCTTTTAATATCTCGAATAAGAATGGGGCAATGTAAACATAATCCATTCAAATGGGTTCTAGTTTATATATACGTGCTAACCTCCATGAAATATTATTTTGATTTCTATTTTTTAAAAAAAGAGTTTAAATAAAAATCAGTTTTTGTTAAATTGAAGGGTTGTTTTTGTCACAAATATAATAAAACAATAATTTCACTAACTATTTGAATTATTTAATTGATAAACTATACAGTTTCGGTCACCACTGGTTGACCATCCTCAATAGTTCTAAAATTAATCAATTAAATAATTCAAATAGTGAAATTATTGTTTTATTATATTTGTAACAAAAACAACCCTTCAATTTAACAAAAAAATTTAAACCAAGTCACTTAAGTTCTGGAAGAATTTTTAATAAATAAAAATTAGGTAAATATTATTCTTACAAAAACTGGAATAATTAGTTTCATAGGCCACATTCCTAAACAATTAATATATACTCGAAATTTACTAACTAATCAACAACCAAGAGTTTTAAAAAATAAAATGAATTAATATTAAATTAAACTTAATTATTGAAGTACATAGCATCATAGTATTTAATTAATCAAGTATGTTGGCAGGTATTTGGACAAAAAAGTAGCAAATTAAAATGAAACTCTGCTTTTTGTGTTTTTTTAGACGCCTGATGAAGCCAAAATAAAGTTGGCGAAACGTCGCGTAAATCAATGATTTGCTACTTTCCTGTCCAGATACTTGATTAATTAAATTAAAGTTTTTTGAGAATTTCTCAATATTGGGGCGGCTTTATTTATATATAGATCATCCCAAGCAGGGGCGTCATAGATTCCAAAGTAATTAAGAATATTCTTTAATTGGTGCCAATATATTTATTTTATTAATTTATTACGAATTCTTTGGAATGGTCCAATTTTCAAGACTTTTACAGATTTTAAAAAATTCGAATAAAAATCAAGGAGATAAGAAATTTTATTATTAAAGTTACAAATTGAAAATTTAAAAATATAAATTCTAGGTAGGTTTGACAAAATAAAAGACAAAACGCTTATTAGCATGTCTCTCTATATATACATTTCGGAGTATGGGCTCATCTTCAAGATTTCAGGAGAAGATGGGCTTGTACTCCGAAATATATATCTAGAGCCATGTTAATAAGCATTTTGTCTTTTATTTTCCGATCCCTGAGGAACCTTGCCAGGTTTGTTTTATTATTTCTTTTAGTAGATGCAGTTGGCAGTCTGTGATTGCTCCCCGCCTCGTTGCTATCATGAGTTGCGCGTGGAAGGCTATCTCGACTCGCGGAGGCAGTCAGCCCGGAGGCACGCCAGCGGACACAATATATCTATCGCTCAGCTGATGCACGCTGTCCACCATTATTGTTCACTTTCTTTGTTAATTATACTTACATTAAATTCAGTCACTTTACACACACACAGTTTCAACTTGTTTCAATCGCTGTTTTCATTGTTCTTTCTTTACTTCAATATATAATTTTCTATTAATACACATTGTACCAAATGCTTATTCTTTTTACATAAATTAAAATCTTTTCTCTCAAACTTCTATCTTTTATTCCAGAGTGCTAAAAATACCATTACACAATAAAATCCTAAATTGGGCCTCACCCAGATTTAACATAAGTAGGTTAAATCGCAACATGGAGGACCGCACCGATATGACGAATGAAACAAGTTCAACCTGTGTGTGTTTGTTGTAATTAATTATCATTTTATTTTTTTAGTCCAAAATCTTGTGATATAATTGGCGTGAAAGGCCTAATTAATTTGATTTATTTTTTAAATAGTGATACCATCTGTCCTGAAATAACAATGCCGTCAATCGCAGAACTGTTGGAAGAAGGAGAGCAACAACCATTGGCACACTCCTCGGCGTTGAACAACCTCGACAACCAACCAAATCAGGCCCAAATGGAGACGATATCATGTGAGTTGCAGGGCATTTCACAGCCCAATATTACACAGAATTTTTTTGCAACCTAGTCTCCCACAAACACCAATTGATATGGCACAAATAACGGCATTGTTTAAGGGCTTAGAGGGTAACATGAATAGTTCAATAAACAGCTTAGAGAGTAAAATAATAGATACAAATGGTTCAATAAACTGCTTGGAGGGTAACATGAATAGTTCAATAAACTGCTTGGAGGGTAACATGAATAGATCAATAAACTGCTTAAAAAATGATATAAAAGATATGAATGGTTCAATAAACTGCTTAAGAAATGATATAAAAGATACAAATGGTTCAATAAACTGCTTAAAAATCGATTTAGAAAAGAAAATGGATAGCAATATGAATACTTCAACTATTAACATGGCGGGTTTAAGGACTGAAATGAAGGAAATGGGTAAAGACCTAAAAAGTCAAATAGATGGGCTGGAAGGCAAGGTAGACTGTTATGTTCGGGACATGGAACAAAGGAGAGGGAGGTTGACGAGATAAAACTTGAGCAGGAAAACCTCGTAAAACTATCCTTTCAGTCCCATGCTGTAGCAATTGAGATAAAGGGTCAAAATTATAGTGTTCCCGAGGTCCCGGTCCATTTTCAAGAGTCTTTTGCGGTGGCCCTTTGTGAAACCAGGACAAAGAGTCTATCCCAACAACTGCTGCCTCTGGAGGATGTGCCTGAGCCCGCATCCTCTCTAGAGAGGCGACAGTTACATGAACTCTTAAATGAGTTCCAGGATATATTTTCCCCCGAGCCTGGGTGTAAGAAGGGCTACCAACATGTGATTAAAATAACTGATGTAGTTCCTTTCAAGACCAAAACCTACCCGATTCCCATAACCCTTCTAACTGATCGCGGAACTCAATTCACCTCTAAGAAATTTCATGATTTCATTGGTGAAATGGGCACTGAATTGCGGTTTGTCGCAATCCGCAATCAACAGGCCAACCCGGCTGAGCGTACCATGAAAGAGTTAAACCGGCTTTTTCGTGCTTATGTGCACCATAACCATCCATCATGGTACGAAAATCTCTCTACCATTCAACGACTATTGAACTTTGCCCCTGAGTTTTACATGCCCCTCTCCGAAATCCGTTTAGTTTGTCAAAAGTTCTTCCTACTGTATGACGGCCCGTTCCGAGTGGCTGAAATCCGCCCCGGGGGTACGTATGTATTGGAGACAACCCGTGGTAAAAAGCAGGGTGTCTACAATATCCGGTTATTAAAACGATTCAACCCTCGCCCAGAGCAGTAACCTCAAAGAAGGTTACAAACCACACGCTAATTCAGTGTGGGGGCTTGCTCTAATGAATTCTATTTTTTCTTCTTTTTCCCCCCTTCTTTTTTTAAATCCCAATATTTTTCATTATTTGTAAAATTTGTAAATAATTTTGTTTATTTTATATTTTTTTATTCTCTTATACTTTAGAGGTAATTCAATAGTCTGTCTGTCTCTTAATAAATTTTGTTAAAATTTAATCAAGTCCTTTTTTTATTTAAAATTAGGAAATTCTAAAAATTTTCTTTCTATAAAGAAAAATCTTTAATATAATTAAGATTTAAAAAGTCAGTCTGTCTCTTTCTAAAGAAAAATAAAATTCGAATAAATATCTCATTGTCTGTCAAATTGATGAATTGTGTTATAATTTCATCAAGTCCTTTTTTATATGTAAAATTGAAATTCTAAAAAATTCATTCTATTAAGAAAAATCCTTAATATAATTAAGATTTAAAAAGTCCGTATTTTTCTTCCTAAAGGAAAATACATTTCAAGTAATTATCTCTTTATCCTTCAAAAAATAATTTTTTTAAGTTTTCTTAGTTGGAAAAATTAAAAAAAAATATTATAATCTTTACTATAATATTTTGAAATTCTATAAAGTCTTGGATAATTCCAAAAATTTCAATATAATAATGAATTTAATCCTTATCAGTAACAGATAATTTTCATTAATTAGCCATAAAGAGATAAGCCTAATCCTTGAATAATTAAAGTTTCAAGTTAAAAGAACAATTGAATTGGTGCTAATGTAAATTCATAATTAGTTAATATCATTTAACTTATAAATAATTATAAGTGTATTTTTTTGACAATCTGTCAGTCTGTCCACAAAAATTGAATTATCTCATGTTATCCATTATTGCTAATAATTTCAAGTAAATTGCATAGGAATTATTAAGCCTATTTTTTTAGATAGATATTCTTCCGAACATAAGTTTTTTTATGGAAAATTTGTTAATTTCCAACCAGGTGTGTTAATACACCAGAAAATCCCTAAATTGAATATTGGTTTCTAGAATCGTATAGGATTTCTCTCTGAAAAAGTAATCTCTATCTTGTGTGGTTCGTGCTCGTGCCCTCCGTTCACAAATGTCTGTTCGAGGTCATGTTTATTTGGTCGGTCTTTGCATCCTGATTGATCTAAAAAATGTTTTCCGCTCATTTTCTAACTCACGTTAAACCTGGGTAATTTTCCAATGGATAATAATTCTTAATCTATACTATGCTTGGTATGGGTGCTGTTTATTCAAACTAGTCACGGTCTACCGACGACAAAACTTAGCCAGTCCAGTGTGGGTATTCTGCAAGCAAATT